>SNQJ01S0006657.1:44898-82721 GCA_010110895.2 Picea sitchensis
TGTCCCTTTCCCATAAAGATGATGTCACTTTATTACATAATTCCTTGATCATATGTATAGACTAGCTATTGAATATATTAATCTGCCTTTACTTCGATTGGTTTGTACTGTTGTGATCTGAATGGCACAAGAGCATTGAAGAAAATCTTGGAACAACAAAGAATTAAGGAAAGCATTCACAAGTATGTCCACAGTCCTTATCTCTTAGTTCATTCAATAGGCTAGATCTAGGGAAAGTGTATTATTATGTCCTGTTTTGTTCTAGATCCAGGTGGATCTAGAGAGATCGGTTCGTGTCCGCACTTACGCATTAATCCTGAAACAAATATCCTCACCACTTTGTCGCTTCGCGACCTTGCACCTCGCAACCCTTGACACCAAATTCTCAATCCTTCCACCTACAAGCTCCCGAGATGTGAGGTGCCACCTATCCGCTTTCTGATTCCTGTGGCCCCACACCGTTCTCGAGTGCCGATATCCCGAGATGACGTCAGCTAGGCCCCACAACATGGAGCTCTCACCTCCTCACCACTCGTGAAGTTGAATGAATTCCTCTTACAACCTCTAGTGCCCGAGTTCCCGATGTGGGTAATCTCGTGACACGCGTCCGCTCCCAAACGAACGGTCCAGATCCTATCGGCTAATCCAACAACCGATGTTTCTCCTCCCGAGCTTCCTTCACACCTCCTCCTACGCGTAACCTTTATGCAACCTCTCCCGATCCAACGACTGTCGATATTTCTGAGTGAGATACGATGGCTGTTGATGTCCTCTCTCTATTCCCTTCCTGAGCTCCCTCTGGACGTGAACTTCCCAATGGTCCAGATCTCTTCGTCAGGCCGATCTGACGATTGTCATCGCTCCTCCTGAGTTGTTGCGCTTCCTTCCCAGACATGGAAGAAATTCACGTTCTCAAAGGCTTCAACCTTTGCGCTCTTTTCCTCTGCGAGTTCTACAATATTTGAGCCTCGCCAATGCGCGTAAAATCATTGTTCCTTCTGAGCTTGTTCCTTTAGAATCCTTAAAGGATCCCTACGTCTGCGCTCCTACAGAGTCTTCTCATGCACCTACGTACTATCGCTTCTGAGCTTCCATGAACAATCAGACCCCTTGGGGGTTTTGTCCTTCTTCTTCCTCAGATGGATAATGAACTGGATGCCCTCCTGGCTATCCTTTCTTCTCAAGTCTCTTCTTGAGTACTTCTGGGTATTCAGCAACCCAGTGGAGATCCTTCAGTGGACTCTCCCTTCAAAACACCGAACTCAAAGAGTTCTCTTCACCTTCTGTGCCTATCTGCACACCTTATCGACGCCCTCCTGGTGGAGTATCTTCTCCTGTGCACCACTGTACACACGCTCAATGCCCTCCTAGCAGAGCTTCTCAGAATCCTTAGTGATTCTAGTCTTCTAAACTCACACCAGAGTTCTTCTTCCAACTGCACCTCTGTGCATATTCTCAATGCCCAATTGGCAGAGCTCTACAGAATTCTCAGTGATTCTGTCTGCAACTGTGTCTTCCTCCACACAACCTTGCCTCCAAGGTATTCAGCAACCTTGAGGTCTTCTTCTTTTGAGTTGTTAATTTCAGTCCTGTGCCTCAACACGTCTTTATCTGAACCCGCAACGTTTAGAAGTGCATCCTCTATGCACGGCTATCAGAACCTCAACGTTCTATCACACCCTCCTGTTATGAAGCCTCAAAGACCTTCAACTTGAAATCACACAAACTCCTACATAATGCATTTACAATCATACATTCACGACATAAAAGGAACACTCACAGACATGCATATAAGACAGAATAATGTAAGAAAAATTGCTCTGTTATATTAACAATGGAAACATGCTTGTATTTTACAATGGTGTTCCTCGAGCTCTCTCTGGCTCTCTCATACAACCATCCTTGACCTCATCTCTACTAACTCAAAATGAGATCTCAAAATCCATTTTACCTGAGGGGCTCATCGAGCGCTTCCCTCCAGGATTTACCTACCCTAATAAATTACATTTAATGGCTGTCTAGTCTGCTATCCAGAACTAGATCTCAACCGATCTAGCATTAAATCCGATCCTATCTAATGCCTGCACAAAGGCACGACTTCCATGGCTCACCAGCCTAGAACATTTCAATTACATTAAATTGAAATTTGAAATGAGGCTGCGCCTCTATTAAATGCACGATTTGAACTCGCTGGCGTGACTGGCTGGCTGGTTGGATGATGTGGAGAGATGCTCCTACATCATACTCCACAGCTGCAAAAATCATGAGCTCTTGCTCATGAGATTCCCCTGTAGCTGTTGGAAATCCTCCTGGATCCCAAATCAGTCTTTGGAGCTTTCCATCTGCTCCAGTCTACTGTTGTTGCTTCTTCTGTTGCACTATTTCTGCTGCTTCTTCCTTTCTGCTCAGCTTCTCCTCGCTGGCAGTTTCTGCTGATCAGATCATCAGCTCCATGATCTCCTCGATCACTTCGTCCAGCTGCTCCCATGGCTGGTCCTGTTCATGCAGTCTCCTCAGCTGCAAAAATTTTTGGCCATTGGGCAGATCATCACAATCTCCCACGCCTCTTTCATCCATTTCCAACTTCACCTATTAGATGTGCACACTCTGTACTTTTACCCTTTCCTCCAAGGCTTCTAGTTGATCCCACAGATCATTAAAGAAAATGTTGTCTGCTTCTTCTTTTTCCTCTACTTCTGCAACTTCCCATGTTGCAGTCTTTTCATCTTCATGGCTGAAAATGCTGAGCCATTCCTCAGAATGCTCGTCGTCCCCTTCTTCATCTTCGACTGTTAGCTCCAATGCTACAACTCTCTCATCTTCCTGGCTAAAAGTAATGATCCATTCCTTAGAATGCTCGTCTTCTCCATCTTCTGCTGCAAACTCCCCTGTTGCAGTCTCTTCAACTTCAGTGATGAATGCGTTGAGCCATTCCTCAGAATGCTCACTCTCTTCCTTGTCTTCTGCTTGGGCAGTATTTTCCATCTTCTCCAACTTGCCTTGGACATTCATGACCGACTGTTCCTCTATTTCTATTGTTGCATCATGTGTAACACATTTTTCCTGGGCACGTGGTAGGAATACTGAAATTTCCCCAATCATCAGAATATCATTCTGATCTTTCGCCTCTTCTGTCAGCTGCACCTGCTGATCCTTTTCCATCTTCTCTGAATTTATGAGACCATCAGACAATCTCATCTGCTTTGTCAGCTCCTCCATCTAATTCCAACTCATTTCAGAGTTTATGAGACCCACAGATAGTCTCATCTGCTCATCCATTCCCACCTGGAAATATGGGATGCTTTCACTTCTTCCCTGGCAGACCATGAGATCAACCGATCCCATCTTCATTAGCGCTCCCCACTGATTTGAACTCTCCATGAGACCTTCAGATGGTCCCAAGTTTTCATCTTTGCCCACCTGGCATTTAAATACGCTTCCGCTGCCCTCCTGGAAGTCTTCGAGATCCCGCAACGATCTCTGATCATTGCCCTCCTGGCAATGCGAAATTCCTTCGCTGTCCACCTAACAGTCTGTGAGATCCTCAACTGATCTCAACTCATTTCCCTCTAGGAAAACTAGAATTTCCTCTTCTTCTCTGCCATGCTGGCAGTTCTTGAGATCATCATCCGATCTCATCTCTGTTCCCT
Source organism: Picea sitchensis (assembly GCA_010110895.2). Lineage (NCBI taxonomy): Eukaryota > Viridiplantae > Streptophyta > Pinopsida > Pinales > Pinaceae > Picea > Picea sitchensis. The sequence goes on from SNQJ01S0006657.1 coordinate 48,549, forward strand.
GGCCCATCTGGCCATTTAAAAACCTTCCACTGCCCTCCTGGCAGTCTATGAGATCCTCACCTGACCCCAATTCATCCTCTTCATCATCCCAATCATCGAGACCTCTCCCAGTCTCTGGCCAACAGTGACAAATCATCTTCTCCTCTGTGGCCTTGAGGTTTTCATCATACCTCAACCATCTCTTCAATAGTCTGCACTGTCTCATGATCATCAACTCCCTGACTGGCCATCTGGATTTTTCCTTTTGCATGGGCCATTCATAAACCCATCTCTGCTTGGTTTTCTTATCCTGCCTCATCCGCAGTTCCAGCTTCTCTATGTCTGCTTTTAATTCATAGATATTTCGAGTCTCTTCTTCATCCCATTTGGAGATATTTTCTACCTTGCTCTTCTTTCTATGGCCTTCAGTAGCCATCTTGCTATCCCTGTCTCCCTCCCTGACAAATCTGCTGCTGTCACTCCTACAATCCTGAGTGCTCAGCTTCATCCTACAGTCCTACTGACTGCATTCTCGACTGTTGTCTACCTACAACAAGTCGTTACGGAGTCCTCAGTAACTCTGTCTTCTTCTTTCTCCTCTGTTCTCCTCCTCACCTGAAATATACAGACGAGATATCAGCTCTGATACCACCTGATGCAAAGGGGTCCACCCTATCACCCTGCAGGCTCTCTTTTCCTGACCTCCTGCTCACAGGATCGATTAAATTCCCCTTCTGTTGAGCCGAAGCTACTCTTTAGATTCCTGAAGAGAATCAATGTGCAATACCCATTCCATAGGTCCTTATTTCCACCCCTCGGCCTTCTGCACTTTACCGAGGTTATCCCCGACTCAAGTATCGGGGTTCGAGGTTTCGCGGTTCCCACTGCCGAGAGTCACAGTCCTCTCAAATCCCCGATTTGTGATGAGCTCCATTCATGCACGAGCCCTCCTGAGCTTAAACTCCAGTCGCATAAGACCATGCCTCCGCGACCGTGGCTTTACCTCCCTCGCGACTCGCGATACCAAAATTTTGGTTCTCCAACCTCCGATACCCGAGTTATCGAAACTCCGATGCGCACGGGTGACTTCACCCGTCCACGCCCGTCACTTATCTCGGGAATTCCGCGCTATCACGACCTCGCTCCCTTGCGACTTCTCTACTCGCGGGTTTGAATAACTTCCCCGTCGACTCCCGATGTCCGAGGTGCCGAGAATCACGACGTCGCTCCCTCGTGACTTCGCTTCTCACGAGGTCGACTCCTCGAGCCTTTTCTCATGAGGCTCCGATGCACGATCCCATGTGCAGATCCAACGATCCTCCCGCGATCTAGATCCAATAGCTATTCACCTCCTCGCGCCTCGCGTCCTCGCGACTTTGAGTACCCAATGCTTGGGCCTTTACTCTGCGAACCTCCGAGTCCACGAGATCCTTCGATATCCGACATGCGTCCTCTTCAATGGATGGTCCCGATCTTCCCGCTGCTTCACCGTCTCGTGTCCTCGCACCTCGCAAATTTTAACACCAACCACTTAGGTGTTCACCCTGCGAACTCCCGAGTTCACGAGATCTTCCCGATCTCTGCCACCTATCCTCCCTAGATGGACGGTTCTTATCTCCTCACCACTTTGTCTCTTCGCGACCTCGTGCCTCACGACCCTTGACACCAAATTCTCAATCCTTCCACCTATGAGCTCCCGAGATGCGAGGTGCCACCTGTCCGCTTTCCGATTCCTGTGGCCCCACACCGTTCTCGAGTGCCAATATCCCAAGATGAAGTCAGCTAGGCCCCACAACACAGAGCTCTCACCTCCTCGCCACTCGTGAAGTTGAATGACTTCCTCTTCGAACCTCCAGTGCCCGAGTTCCCGATGTGGGTAATCTCGTGACACACGTCCGCTCCCAAACGAACGGTCCAGATCCTATCGGCTAATCCAATGGCCGATGTTTCTCCTCTTGAGCTTCCTTCGCACCTACTCCTGTGCGTAACCTTTGTGTAGCTTCTCCCGATCCAACGGCTGTCGGGATTTCTGAGTGAGATCCAATGGATGTCAGTGTCCTCACTCTGTGACCTTCCTGAGCTCCCTCTGGATGTGAACTTCCCAACGGTCTAGATCTCTTCATCAGGCCAATCTGACGACTGTCATCGCTCCTCCTGGGCTGTTGCGCTTCCTTCCCAAACTTGGAAGAAATTCATGTTCTCAAAGGCTTCGACCTTTGCGCTCTTTTCCTCTGCGAGTTCTACAATCTTTGAGCCTCGCCGATGCGTGTAAAAGCGTTGTTCCTTCTCATCTTGTTCCTTTCGAATCCTTAAAGGATCCCGATGTCTGCGCTCCTATAGAGTCTTCTCATGCACCTGCGTACTATCTCTTCTGAGCTTCTGTGAACACTCATACCCCTTGGGGGTTTTGTCCTTCTTCTTCCTCAGATGGATAATGAAATGGATGCCCTCCTGACTATCCTTTCTTCTCAAGTATCTTCTTGAGTACTTCTGGGTATTCAACAACCCAGTGGAGATCCTTCAGTGGACTCTCCCTTCACAACACCGAACTCAAAGATTTCTCTTCACCTTCTGTGCCTATATTCACACCTTCTCGACGCCCTCCTAGAGGAGTATCTTCTCCTGTGCACCATTGTACACACACTCAATGCCCTCCTAGCAGAGCTTCTCATAATCCTAAGTGATTCTTGTCTTCTGAGCTCACACCAGAGTTCTTCTTCCAACTGCACCTCTGTGCATATGCTCAATGCCCACTTGGCAGAGCTCTACAGAATCCTCAGTGATTCTATCTGCAACTGTGTCTTCCTCCACACAGCCTTGCCTCCAAGGTATTCAACAACCTTGAGGTCTTCTTCTTTTGAGTTGTTAATTTCAGTCCTATGCCTCAGCACGTCTTTGTCTGAACCCGCAGCATTCAAAAGTGCATCCTCCGTGCATGGCTATCAGAACCACAATGTTCTATCACACCCTCCTGGTATGAAGCCTCAAAGACCTTCAACCTGAAATCACACAAACTCCTACAGAATGCATTTATAATCATACATTCACGACATAAAAGGAACACTCACAGACATGCATATAAGACAAAATAATGCAGGAAAAACTGCTCTGTTATATTAACAATGGAAACATGCCTGTATTTCAGAATGGTGTTCCCCGAGCTCTCTCTGGATCTCTCATACAACCATCCTTGACCTCATCTCTACTAACTCAAAATGAGATCTCAAAATCCCTTTTACCTGAGGGGCTCATCGAGCGCTTCCCTCCAGGATTTACCTACCCTAATAAATTACATTCAATGGTTGTCTAGTCTGCTATCCAGAACTATATCTCAACCGATCTAGCATTAAAGTCGATCCTATCTAATGTCTGCACAAAGGCACAACTTCCATGGTTCACCAGCCTAGAACATTTCAATTACATTAAATTCAAATTTGAAATGAGGCTGCACCTCTATTAAATGTGCGATTTGAACTCGCTGGCGTGACTGGCTGGCTGGCTGGCTGATGTGGAGAGATGCTCCTACATCAGGAAGTTTCACATGTTGCTTCCAATCAAGGATAAGGAGGTAAAACCGGAAGTAAGCAACAATGTACTTCTCATGAGTGGGAAGGAACTTCTTATAGAGGTTAAGAAGAAGGAGGATCCACAGTTCATTGTGGTCAGAAAACCGAAGATTGTTTTGACCAGCACAAGGGTGGATGATTTACCAGAAGAAATTCAGGAACTGCTGGAAGATTTCATTGATATAGTAGTGGACGAATTACCTCGTTCATTGCCACCGATTAGAAGTGTGAGCCATCATATTGATCTCATACCAGGAGCTAGTTTGCCAAACAAAGTCGCGTACAGATTGACGCCGCAAGAGAATGAAGAGGTTAAAAGGCAAGTCCAGGATTTGTTGGACAAAGGTTTGGTCAGGGAAAGCTTGAGTCCATGTGCTGTCCCAATAGTACTCAGTCCAAAGAAAGACAGAAGATGGAGGATGTGTACTTAATAGAGGGCGATGAACAAGATAACCATCAGGTACAGATTTCCATTACCGAGGATGGATGATCTGATAGATTGCTTGAGTGGAACAAAGTATTTTTCAAAGATTGATTTGAAAATAAGTTATCATCAAATCCGCATGAGAGAGGGTGATGAATGGAAGACAACATTCAAAACCAACGAAGGGTTGTATGAATGGCTTGTTATGCCATTCGGCTTAACAAATGCAACGAGTACCTTCATGAGGTTGATGAACGAAGTCCTGAGGGAGTTCATTGGAAAATTTGTCATTGTGTATTTGGATGACATACTGGTTTTCAGTAAAACAGTGGCAGAGCATATGAAGCATCTGGCCACAGTGATGCAGAGGTTACAGCAGGAGAAGCTGTTGATAAACATGAAGAAATCCTCATTCATGAAGACAAAGCTCATTTATTTGGGATTTGTTATTTCTGCAAATAAGTTGAGGATGGATCCAGATAAGGTGGAGGTAATCAAGAATTGGCCATCACCGAAGAATATCTTTGAGGTGAGAATTTTTCACGGATTGGCTAGTTTCTACTAGAAGTTCATCAGGAATTTCAGTGGAATTAGCGCAGAGATGATGGATACAGTGAAGAAAAGACACAAATATTTTCACTGGACAGAAGAGGCTGAGAAGAGTTTTAATCTGTTGAAGAGGAATATTACAGAACAACCAGTTTTGGTGTTGCCAGATTTCCAAAAGACATTTCAAGTGAAATGTGATGCAAGTGGGTTTGCAATCGGGGCAGTCTTGAGTCAGGAAGACAGGCCGATAGCATATTTCAGTGAGAAGTTGAATGAAGCAAAGGTGAAGTACTCCACGTATGATAAGGATTTTTATGATATCATACAGGCACTGACGAAATGGAGGCATTACTTAATCCTGAAAGAATTTGTCTTATACAGTGACAATCATGCACTGCAGTTTGTGACGCAATAGGAAAATTTGAATTAGAGACATGTCAAATGGGTTGAGTATATGTAAAATTTCACTTTTGTGATTAAACATATTTCTGGTACTGCTAACAAAGTTGTTGATGATTTGAGAAGTGAGAAGGAAGTGCTTGCTATTGCAGGAGTTCAAATTCAAAACGTTTGGTTTTGATGATCTCAGGGACATGCACGTAGAGGATCAGGGTTTTAAGGAGGCGTATGAAGCGAATGAGAATCCAATTCTTGGAGATAGAAGAAAATGGACATAATACATGATCCAGGAAGGATTACTATTCAAGGGTAATCAACTCTGTATTCTGAAATGCTCCATGAGGGAGAATTTGCTGAAGGAGAAACACAGTGGAAGATTGGCAGGACACTTTGGTCATGACAAGACATTCGCAAAGTTGAATGAGTCATATTTTTGGCCAGGAATGCAAGAAGACATCAAGATATTCATGGACAGATGCATAATTTGCCAGCATTAGAAAGGAAGGAGACATAATGTGGGGTTTTATCAACCATTGCCCATACTAGAGAGGCTGTGGGATGCAATCAACATGGATTTTGTATTGGGATTGCCAAGAACGCAAAGAGGATTTGATTCAATATTTGTGGTGGTGGATAGATTTTCCAAGATGGCACACTTCATTCCATGTCAGAAGACTAGTGACGCAACTCACATTGCGAATCTGTTTTTCAAAGAAGTCATTCGACTTCACGGCTTACCGAGTAGTATAGTTTCGGATCGAGATACAAAGTTCATAGGGCACTTTTGGAGGACCTTATGGAAGAAGTTGGGAACTAACTTGTTGTTTAGTTCAGCTTATCATCCTCAGATGGATGGACAGACAGAAGTAGTAAACATAAGTCTGGGAGACTTGCTGAGAAGCTTGATTAAAGAACACCACAGCCAGTGGGACAACATATTACCACATACAGAGTTTGCTTATAATGACTCGATTAACAGGAGCACAGGGCAGAGTCCATTCCAGGTTGTTTATGGCATGCAGCCGAGAGGAATTTCTGAATTGAGGGATTTAGAACAGACTGCGAGTAGGAGCGCTAGTGCAGAAGAATTCGTAGAGGCGATGAAGGAACTTCACAGCTAGGTGAAGGAGCGTTTGCAGAAATCAAGCCAAGAGTATAAGCACAAAGCAGATCAACACAAGAGACAACTTCAGTTTGAGGTTGGTGATTTGAGTCTGGCACATTTGAGGAAGGAAAGGTTCCCGAGAGGAACATATAATAAACTAAAGATGAAGAAAATCGGACCATGTAAGGTCTTGAAGAAATTTGGGGCAAATGCTTATAAGATTGAATTACCCGATGGGATCGGAATTTCTCCGATATTGAATATCTCATATTTGTACCCATATAAAGCTGAAGAAACAGGAATAGGAATTGAGAAGCCAGTGATCCAGTGGAGAAAGAAGATGCCAGTTGCAAATAAGCCGCAGATGGAGCGCATACTGGATAAAAGAGTGAGCAAAAAGACCAGGCGAAAGAAATACTTTGAGTATCTATTCAAATGGAAGAACCATCCAGTTGAATATGCCAGCTGGGAGACTGAAGCAGAAATCCATAACCATGGACAGACCGTGCACGAGCTCATGGACAAGATCCCATGAAAATTTTCAAGCGAGGGAGTATGATGCAGGAGCATCTCAAGCGAGCTAGCGCGGAGACAATAGACAGTTGGACAAGCGCCAACGCAAATTTTGAAATCACCTTGAAGTTATTGTGCCATCTTAAATAAGATAATTAAGAAGGAGCGCACTTGTATAATGTAAACGAACCTTGAGCGATTTACTCTCGTCCTTAGTAGGTAGAAGGCATTTAAAGTAGTTAATGCAAGTAGGTAGAATTGAATGTGTAGATTAGACAATTTTAGAGTGCAAGAGGGAAATGAGATATAGACAACCTCGTTGTGTATTGTAACATTATTGAAGAGAAGCAACATTAGTGTATGAAGAGCATGCAGAGAGCTGTGTAAGAACACCTATGTACAGATATTTGGATTAATAGAAAGAGTTTGATTCAAATGCATGGTTTCGTGTTTGTTCTCTGTGTATTGATGTTGAATGATATTATCATGAATGTTTTCTTCTTTATATACATTTTCTTTATATGTTGTGTATATGATTTCATGTTTTGAGTTTGAAGTCTGAAAGGAAGAAGGAATGAGCTTCAATTGTTTCTCTACCTGAGCAAGAGTTCCTGCAAGGAGTGCAGTCGAAGTGTCTGCAAGGAGTGTGTTGACAAAGGACTCAGGTAGTTTAGCTTTTGTTCTCATTCACGCAGAAGTGAAGCCAGGCACAGGAGTCGTGCAAGGAGTGCACAGGCCGAGCAAAGTCTCAGGGTTGGGGACCTGAGTGAAGCATTGAGAGACTGTTGTTGCAGGTGTGTGCAGGGTCGAAGGAAATTCAGTGCTTGGAAGTGTCTGAAGGTTTCCACAAGGAGCGTGTGCAAGAGTCTTTTCTAAGACTCAAAGTTATAAGGAAGCTCAGGAAGGATAAAGCCTTATAACCGCTGAAAAGGTTGCACAGAAATTGTACCTGGGAGAATTAAGAAGGCATCGCAAGTTTGTGCCACAGGTGGACAAGTTCGCGGAGGAACGCTTAGTTATTCACAGAAATCGCCAAGGATGAACAGATGGTCGGATTTCTCTAAGGAGGATTCATGAAGTCTTGTGAGCCATCCGATCTCAAGAAGGAATAGGGGAGATACGACGAAGTATTCCCTAAAATTTCTAAGCTCAGGAGGGGTAGGACCGTAGATCTGAGTCACAAGGACCGTCGGATTTACACGTGGAATTCCATATCGGGGTTTCGTAGGTTGAAGTCCCGTAACGTGGCAATGGGAATCATGAAATCACGAAATGCAAAATCCTGAAGCCTGAAGGAATTGTGTGAGGCCATAAGAGTCAGCGAAGTGGACAGGTGGCACGCTATTTCAGAGTTTCATGGGGTGAAGTTCCAAAAAAATTGCATCAGGATTCACGATATTCTGAAGTCTGAAGTCCCAACAGAGGTGATGTGGCATTGAAAAGTCAAATCTCACGAGTGTATCGGAGTTTCGGCAAATCGGGATTCGGGAGTCGAGGAGACAAGTTTCTCGACATTGCGATCGCCGAAATCGCGATAGGGAAAATCCTGAAAGGAAACGGGAAAGGTCAGCGTTGACTGTTTCGAGTTTTGGGGATTCAAGAGACCAACGCTTGACTACTAAATTTGCAAAGTTGCAAAATCCGATATCCCAAGTGTAAAGAGGGGATCCTGTGAGAGTTGAGGTGGGTGCATATTTCTCGATAGGGAAATAGAAGAGTCATTTAGAGTTCTTCGGGCCAGTGGTAAAGGAAAGATCCTGTGTTGACATGTACCTTCCGACCCGCGGGTTGTGGAGGGATCATGCGTCGGCATCAGAATGTCCTCATCAAAGGATTGAAAGAGATGACAATGGAGAAGAAGAAAATCATGAAGTAGAAATGATTCAACAAGAAGATGAGAATCTTAAAAAATTGAAGCATGTTGAGATTGAAAATAGCAAGTTCAAAGACACGCGTAGAAAACTAAGAAGTGAATTGGGTAGTTATGAAAAGAAAATTTTAAGCTTAAAGAAACAATTAGATGACTTTCATAAACTAAGAGAAGAAACCATTTCCTTGAAAACTCTACTCGAAGAAGAAACAAGAATAACAGAAGTAAATAAGGTTCAAATGATAAATAAAGAAGAAGATTGTGAGAAACTTGAACAAGAAGTTGTTTCATTGAGGAAGTGTTTAAGAAACTCTCAAGTGGACTAGGATACCAAAAAGAAGGAATGATTACAAAAGAGATGAATATCCAAGAAGACCTGCTACCTTCAAGAATCAAGGAAGCTTCAATCAGTATGAAGGAAACTACAGAAGAGTAGATCATGAACCCAGATGGACTACATCACAAGGAAGGTCACTTACTCCCAAGTATCCAAATTTCTTTCTTGGTCATTGTTATACTTAGAAATTTTTTGGACATAAGGCAATTAATTGCAGAATCAATGAAAGGAACAGATATGCAAGAAACATGAATGGTGTAAATAGAAGATATAGAAATAATCGTGGATTTGTCAACATAAGTTATAATTCATTTTACCCATAGATAGAGAAAAATATTGTATGCTACAAATGCAATTATCTTGGTCACAAAGCATGAGATTGTAGATATATGAATGAAGATGTCCCTATGCCAACCATAGTATGGAGAAGGAAAGAGATTCCAAACAATGAATATTGTCGAATAGCATTAACTGCTGAAGACTGTAAAGAAGAAGATGAATGGTACATAGACAGTGGATGTTCTTCACACATGACCGGGGATCAAGACAAATTCATCAGCTTGAAGAGAAAGGGTGGAAATGTTGCATTTGGAGATGACTCATCTACCAAAATACTTGGAGAAGGTGTAGTAGATCTTGGAAGAAAAAATGTAAAAGCAAAGAATGTTCTATTGGTTGAAGACTTGAATCATAATCTAGTCAGTGTTAGTAAAATGTGTGATCATGGATACACTCTAACATTTGACTCCCGAAAATGTATAATCAGAGAAAATAACTCAAGAAGATTGGTTGGAAATGCAAGAAGAAGACCGAACAACATATACATCCTAGACATGAAGAAGAGAGAGAAGACATAAGCCACATAAAAGGATTATAAGGAAGAAAAAGTCCCAAAGACCAAAAATAAGGATGAAGTATTATTGAGTGTGACATGTTCAGGGGGAGCAGCCCCAAAGAAGAGAGTTACATCTTTCCCTTAAACTCAGGGGGATAAGCCCTAACCTTTTCCATTGATGTCAAAGGGGGAGAGAAATTGGGATCATGATGATAGGGGGAGAATGGGTGTTTCCATCAATGACAAAGGGGGAGAGTGTTGGAATATTGGTTGTTGTCATTGATGTCAACCCTAGTCATGGGTTTTAGACCACAAGATTGATGAAGGTATTTGGACATGAAGGACAATGCACATGCATATACAACACCCATGGATGGATATTATACATCATGTTGTTTTTGGTGGTATGTGGAACGTCACATGGATCCTCATGGTTAAGGAGAAATGGATTTTTGAAGATGACAAAGAGAATTGAAGAAGGAAGTACATGTAAGCCCTAAAGATAATTAAAGAAAAGAATTACAAAATAAGAAAGTGTTAGGTCAGCCCTAATTTCAAAAGGAAGTGACATAAATGGTATAAATACACATAATTATACATTCATTTTATAAAATTTGAATTTCAGAGGAAATCAGAAGTAAAGAAGGTCGGATTTCAAGGGAGGATGAAGTCTTTTGGTGATGTATTCTAAGGTATGTTATTTGCAGGTCATCTTACCATTTTTGATATAACTTTTTTTATAGAATGATTCGGATGGTGAAATTGATATGGTATTCAGAAGACATATCAGGTTACTTGTGGTAAAAATGTCATCTCTTTATTCGCTATAATTATGGAGATACACTATGTGGAAGATAGGGTTTGTGACCAGTCCTAAAGCTAGTCAATAAACAAGTGTTCCGAGTAAAACAATCATAACTTCTTCATCGAGAATCCAAATGATGTGGGAAAAATTTAATTAGAAATAGTATTGACTTTAGTTTCTTATGTATCAATTTTAGAATCAGATGTTAAATATTGAGCGTGGGGAATTCTGTGCAAGTTCACTCTCCTGAATAGACCAAAATTGAATAAAGTCTACCATTCTTTCTATAACTTCTTTTTGAGGAGGATTCAAGGAGTGAAACTTGGAGGAGTTTCAGAGAATAAATTGAGTAATGTTATCTACAGGATTAGAGTACTCCAAGAATTGAAGAATTTCAGAAATTGAAGAAGTCCGAGGAAGCATTATCCGGTTCTATGTGATGATTGGTTGATGGTGATGATTTAATGTAAAATTTTATTATCTCTCATATATTATTTGGTGGAAGGAAGGGGAAATCATGGAGAGACCAAATCTCTGTTGATATTGGATGATTGTATATTCCTATTGGAGGTTTATCCCTCCCTTTACATTTGGAGGTTGTAGCTACCTTTGGAATTCATTACTTCCTTTGAACAATAACTATTGATTATTTCTCATATATTGTGCATGGTGTATTGTGGTGTATTGGTGTAACTCTTATACTATTGTTCATTGGTCATTGGATATAATTGAATGGTTTAAGTATAAGTTGGAAAAGGTTTTAAATTGTACTTGATATTGATTCACTCCCCTCTTAGTATCAACAATTGGTTTCAGAGAGGGTTACCTTCAGTACAGTTTAACCACTGGAAGGAAGATCCTATGCATAAATGGAAGACAACATTCCAAATGGGATTCCACCATTTGATGGAATAAATTTTGAATACTAGAAAAATAGAATGGAAACTTACTTGAAATCTCTTGGGGTAGATGTTTGGTTCTCAGTTGCTTCAGGATACAATGCTTTGAAGAAACCAAAGACTGCAGCTCAGAAGGAAGCAAAAAGGATGAACAAAATGACAATAGATACCATCCTAGATTGATTGACAGATTCAATGAAATCCAAGGTGGGATCATGTGCATCAACAAAACATCTTTGGGACAAGCTACAAAAAAATTATGCAAGGGAAGAAGCATAAGAAGAATAAGAAGTTGAAGAAGATTACAACATCTCAGATTTCAAAGAAGAAAATAGAGGTTTGTTCTTTTGCTTTAATTGTGAAGGAGTAGGACATGTTGAATTTGAATGTCCTCATCAAAGGATTGAAAGAGATGACAATGAAGAAGAAGAAAATCATGAAGTAGAAATTATTCAACAAGAAGATGAGAATCTTAAAAAATTGAAGCATGTTGAGATTGAATATAGAAAGCTCAAAGACACGCGTAGAAAACTAAGTGGTGAATTGGGTAGTTATGAAAAGACAATTGTAAGATTAAAGAAACAATTATAAGACTTTTAGAAACTAAGAGAAGAAACCATTTCCTTGAAAACTCTACTCGAAGAAGCAAGAAGAATAACAGAAGTAAAGAAGGTCCAAATGATAAAGAAAGAAGAATATTGTGAGAAACTTGAACAAGAAGTTGTCTAATTGAGGAAGAGCTTAATAAACTCTCAAGTGGACCAGGATACCAGAAAGAAGGAATGATTACAAAAGAGATGAATATCCAAGAAGACCTCCTACCTTCAAGAATCAAAGAATCTTCAATCAGTATGAAGGAAACTACAAAAGAGTAGATCATGAACCCAGATGGACTACTTCACAAACAAGGTCACTTACTCCCAGGTATCAAAATTTCTTTCTTGGTCATTGTTATACTTGGAAATTTTTTTGACATAAGGATATTAATTGCAGAATCAATGAAAGGAACAAATACGCAAGAAACATGAATGGTGTAAACACAAGATATGGAAATAATCATGGATTTGTCAACAAAAGTTATAATTCATTTTACCCATTGATGGACAAAAATATTGTATTCTACAAATACAATTATCTTGGTCACAAAGCACAAGATTGCAGATATATGAATGAAGATGTCCCTATTCCAACCACAATATGGAGAAGGAAAGAGATTCCAAACAATGAAGATTGTCGAATAGCATTAACCATTGAAGAATGTAAATAAGAAGATGAATGGTACAAAGATAGTGGATGTTCTTCACACATGACCGGGGATCAAGACAAATTCATCAGCTTGAAGAGAAAGGCTGACAATGTTGCATTTGGAGATGACTCATCTGCCAAAATACTTGGAGAAGGTATAGTAGAGCTTGAAACAAAAAATGTAAAAGAAAAGAATGTTCTATTGGTTGAATACTTGAATCATAATCTACTCAGTGTTAGTAAAATGTGTGATCAAGGATACACTCTTACATTTGACTCCCAAAAATGTAAAAATGAGAGAAAATAACTCAGGAAGATTGGTTGCAACTGCAACAAGAAGATCGAACAACATATACATCCTAGACATGAAGAAGAGAGAGAAGACATAAGCCATATAAAGGGATTCTAAGGAAGAAAAAGTCCCAAAGACCAAAAATAAGGATGAAGTATTATTGAGTGCCACATGTTCAGGGGGAGCAACCCCAAAGAAGAGAGTTACATATTTCCATTAAACTCAGGGGGAGAATCCATAACATTTTCCATTGATTTCAAAGGGGTAGAGAAATTGGGATCATGATTATAGGGGGAGCATGAGTTTTTCCATCAATGACAAAGGGGGAGATTGTTGGAAGATTGGTTTTTTTCATTGATGTCAACCCTAGTCATGGGTTTTGGACCGCAAGATTGATGAAGGTATTTAGACATAAAGGACAATGCACATGCATAGACAACACTCATGTATGGATAGTATACATCATGTTGTTTCCAATGGTATGTGGCACATCACGTGGATCCTCATGGTTGAGGAGGAATGAACTTTTGAAGATGACAAAGTGAATTGAAGAAGGAAGTACATGTAGGCCCTGAAGATAATTAAAGAAAATAATTAAAAAATAAGAAAGTGTCAGGTCAGCCCTAATTTTAAAAGGAAGTGACATAAATGGTATAAATACACATCATTATACATTCATTTGATAAAATTTGAATTTCAGATGAAATCAGAAGTAAAGAAGGCTGAATTTCAAGGGAGGATGAAGTCTTTTGGTGATGTGTTCTAAGGTATGTTATTTTCAGGTCATCTTACCATTTTTGCTATACATTTTTTTATAGAATGATTAAGATGGTGAAATTTCTATGGTATTGAGAAGACATATCAAGGTACCTGTGGTAAAAATTTCAGCTCTTGATTCACTATAATTATGGAGATGCACTCTGTGGAAGATAGGGTTTGTGACCAGTCCTGAAGCTAGTCAATAAACAGGTGTTCCGGGTAAAACAGTCATAACTTCTTCATCAAGAATCCAAATAACGTGGGAAAAATTTCATTGGAAAGAGTAGAGACTTTAGTTTCTTGTGTGTGAGTTTTAGAATTAGATGTAAAATATTGAGCGTGGGGAATTATGTGCAAGTGCAGTCTCCTGAATAGACCTGAATTGAATAAAGTCTACCATTTTTTCTATAACTTATTTTTGAGGAGGATTCAAGGAGTGAAACTTGGAGGAGTTTCAGAGAATACATTGAGTAATTTTATCTATAGGATCAAAGTACTCCAAGAATTGAAGAATTGCAGAAATTGAGAAAGTCTCAGGAAGCATTATCAGGTTCTATGTGATGATTGGTTGATGGTGATGATTTAATGTAAAGTTTTATTATCTCATATATTCTTGGGTGGAAGGAAGGGGAAAGGATGGAGAGTTCAAATATCTCTTGATATTGGAGGATTGTATCTTCCTCTTGGATGTTTATCCCTCCCTTTACATTTGGAAGCGGTAGCTACCTTTGGAAGTCATTACTTCCCTTTAACAATAAATATTGATTATTTCTCATATATTGTGCATGGTGTATTGTGGTGTATTGGTGTAACTCTTATACTATTGTTCATTTCTCATTGGATATAATTAAATGGTTTAAGTATAAGTTGAAAAAGTTTTTAAATTGTACTTGATATTGATTCAGCCCCCTCTCAGTATCAACACCTTCCATTACACATGCCAGTCTTTGGTTATCCAAATGAACTCTTCCTCAGTGATGCAATACTGCATCTCCAACCATTCCTTCTTTAGATCCCTTGCAGCCTGGATCGACATGTGGTGCCTAGATGCCTTAAATCAATCTACCGCTTCATACTCCTTCACCACTTCCAAAGGAATTAACCACACATTGATTGTGCATTGTTGTATATCTTCTAGAAGCCTGACGACCATTGTGTTATTCGCCTGCTAATTTTTGGTGTCCTTGGCCTCCCAGAGGGATTCATACCCGGCTATCTAGCACTTCCCTTTCCTATCTAGAAAATCCAAAAAAGTTGTCTCTTGCCACCCTACCAAGGCCATGAGGATGATTATCCAAGAAAAATGGAACTCAGTTCCATTTTCCTGTGCATTTTTGCAGTCGATAAAGAACTAGTTCAAGAGGTAAGGCACCCAACTAAAAATTATCCCTTTCTGGCACTATGCGGTGACTGTGATGAATCCTGTAGGAGCTTCTTCTTTTCTTCACTTCCTTAACAACTTGTGTTATAGAAAATTTTTCCTCACCCCATGAAACTTTCTTGGATGGCCTTTCCATTTCCCTATGCAGACTTGAAGTCCCTTGTTGTACCTTCCAGAGACAAAAAATCATATTTTTCCACAGATATGTTCCCTACCAGTTAGACAACATGCATATACACAGGTTGCACCACTACAACCTGTGTATATAGGGTTTGGTGCTCAAAATTAAAAATTGTGTCGAGTTTCCTTGTCACGTCATGAGATCCATGATCCTTGACCTTCCATATGCGGGAAACATTTTGACTCGTCCCTTCATTTCGGCGTGAAGGCCATAAATTCGGCCATATCCAAACTGGGGAGAACAAGAGAATTCAAATTTTGTGAGAAAATATGATTTGGAGAAATTTCACTTCACATTGAGTTTGTATCGCTTTATCCTTGAAAGTCTGAACACATTGTTCAACCCCCAAGCTCTTCCTTATTTGGTGGAGAACCTCATTGTCTCCTTTATATGAGATTTCCTTTGTTGGAGGATTGAAGTGGTGGAGGTCCAGTTGGAGGGACTTAGTTTCTCAGTTCTGATGTATGTTGTTACAGAAGTTTGTCACTTATACACTTATGTTGATCATTTTTAATAAAAATACTCTTTTCTTGTCCAATTTATATCTTGCAAATATTCGAGTTATTATTCCATGGACATATTTGTCATGAATGTCAATGGATTATGTTATTTTATACGCTAACATTATATATTATCACCATATTCTTGCGTATCATGGTTGTTGAGGACAAGTTGCAGGTATAAATATTTGAGTTGCGTGCTCAACGATGGTATTCATCAAATGTCCAGATGAGGTAGGCTCTTGATATTGTCCTGTTATCATTTCTTTTATATAGCATACTTGGGAGTAGAGTTGATTTATGCATGTTATTTTGTCTGTTGTGGTTTACCCCATGCAATAGAGTGATTTTACTTGTAACAACTTGCAAGCCATGAGATTGTTGGCAAACCTTGTCGCTTCACCATTGATGTCTCTAATAATAATACCCATGTTCCCTCTATTGGTAACAAACCGTGCCTTTACTATCTTAGTGATCTCCTTCTCACACGCTTTGTTGTCCAAGTATTCTTCTAGTTGTGTGCCCACTATGGGTAACCCTGTAATTTTGGCAATCAATGCCACATAAAGTTGTATTAGCCTATTTTTATAGCATTATTAACCCCCTAACCCTTGGGACATCATCTCCTAGAGGTCACCTACCCAATTAATCCATTTTCATCATTTTCCCATTGAATTTCTAGGTCAATTTCCCTTCGGTCACCCTTGTCCTTCCTCAAGACCATGAACAAAAGGGTTGGTCACTCCTCCTGGACTTCTTGGTAACAATCGAGTCTCTCTGTCTATTTTCTTAAGTCGTGACTGAGCCAAGAAGCTCCATTTTTTTGGAATTGGTTGCGATGGATGAGACCTTACTCTGATTTCTCAGGGTTTAGTCTCGATAAGGATTCCATTATGAGCCTGAGGATATTATCCTATTAACCATATGGCCTTATCTCTAAAGCCATATAAGAATGAATCCATTTACATGGGAAAAGGGGATAAAATAACTAGCAAATTTACTCTGGCATTTTGGTGGCAAGGCTTGGGCAAGGATCTTAGAATAAAGACATCTCTTCAGTTTACACATGTAAGTTGTAATATTTCTTACTTGATTAATAGAATATATGATTGATGTTTCCGTCTAAATGATTGCTCAGGTAATTTCATGTGTTCATTGGTAGAGAATTGATATATTTGTATATTATGACATATTATCAAGTTTAGAATCATCATTCACTCGTATCCATGTTCCTGTCTTAGGTATAGGAAGAACCTAGGGGAGCTCAACTCCTGCAGGGTATAAAATCCCTACAATATATTGGCAACCATATTGGGGAGGTTTCCTCTCATGTGCTTTTATTTCTTATTTACATGCTTTCTTTTTTAGATCTTTACCCATTAAAATGTCCTGACCTAATTGCGAGACTTTGATGTGTCCTTTCCCGATTTTAGTTGAAGAAACCACTATCTTGGATCAGATAGATTTCATCCCAGATCTAACTTTTTATTTTTTCTCTACGTTGGTTGCGACTTCCCCGTGCACACTTTAGTATTCCAGATATAAAATAGTATGCAGAAAAAAATATTTTACCATAGAAATGGTAGAGAAACAATGCTATAACCAGAACAATACTAGAATAATACCATAATAACACCAGAAAGAGCACCTTGATTAATGATAGCAATGTTCACTTGCCTCTTCAATGGGGAAACCTCTAGCAGAGAAGAGATCTATTACAATAATCTCCAAGACAATATTTCTCATACCCTCTACTCCTATTTATACTAAATCTATCTATCCAAAAGAACAATCTAGAGAAATATACTTCTAGAAGTGAAGGATTCTATTAGGTCTTCTTACATTTGACTTATTATTCCTTATTTCCAGGCCTTATTAATCTTGGACTTTATTACATAGAATTATATTATTCTACCTACGTGAGGGGTAAGGGAGGTTAGGTCCTAACATGCCCTCCCCCTTGAAGAACAACCTTGTCCTCAAGACTTAAGATGAGGAAATTGTTGTAGAATGGTGGTCGGTTCGCAGGTGGCATCTTCTGGAGTTGTATCTTTCCATTAGACTAACACTTACTTGATGGTGCACTGCCGGAGATGTTTCTCTCTCTGGGACAAGACAACTTGTGGCTACAACCAGATGGGACCTTCTTCATGCAACTCAGGGAGACTAGTTTTAGTTTGGCACTTAGTTCCAATCACCTTCTTTAAGAAGGAAAAATGAAAAACATGATGGAGCTTCTACTGAATGGGTAGAGCTAACTGATAGGACATCAATCCCACATGCTTGAGAATTGTATAAGAACCACAAAATTTGTGCACAAGTTTCTGAGAGTATTTAGCTTTGAGTGAAGTCTTCTTATAAGTTAGTAGTTGAAGAAACACCTAGTCCCCTTCAAAAAATTGCCGCTCGGAATGCCCTTGATATTGTTGTTTCTTCATGCAATTATGAGCCATGAACAAATTGTCTTTGAGGGCACAAAGAATAGCCTCTCAAATTGTAATATTTTTTCAACCTCCTGAAACTTCAATACCCCTGGCATATATGAGAGAATCAATGGGGGATTTTGGCCATAGACTGCTTCAAAAGGATTCGTACGAGTAGTTGTATGGTAATATGTGTTGTACCACCATTCAGCGAGGGGTAACCATTGAGCCCAACTATTTTACCTCTCATACTCAAAACACCTCAAATATGTTTCCAAACACATGTTGACAACTTCAGTCTGGTCATCCGTATGGGGGTGATAGGCAATGTTGAGATGCAATTGGGTGCCCTATATCTTGAAGAATTCTTGCCAAAAATTGCTGGTGAAAGTGGGATCGTTGTCATAGAAAATAGAATTAGGCATGCCATGAATATTTGAGCCACTCTGGAGGCGGTGAATGGGTGTTGAAGAGCAAACAAATGAGCATATTTGCAGAGACGATCTATGACCAGCATGATGAATGAATTGTTTCCCGATTTAGGTAAGCCCACAATGAAATCCATAGAAATATCTCTCCAAAAATAAGGGGGAATCAAAAGAGGTTGGAGTGTTCCCATAGATTTGATAGTTTCTCCCTTGTTGCATTGAAAAACCTCACATTCATCCACAAAGGTTTCGATGTCCTATTTCATACCATCCCAGAAAAAAGAACGTTTGACCCATTTATAGGTTTTTTTAAATCCTAAATTCCAGGCTATGGGTGAGACATGAAGTTCAGAAAGCATTGTTGATTTAAGTTGTGATTTCTTGCATAAATAAAAACATCCTTTGTAGAGAATCTCTTCATTGTGCCAAGAGTACCCTGGATAAACTAGATAATTGTGTTGCAATTGGTGGAGCATGCTAGAAATTTTGTGGTCTTGCAACCATTATTAACGAACAACTTGGAGCCAATATAGTACAATAAAGGAGAGGGAGAAAAGGGACTCGTCTTATTCGTATTTCCGGGAAAGAGCATTAACCACTACATTTTCCTTACCATTCTTGTAAATTATATCATAATCATAGACAAATAACTTGGTCACCCATTTTTTCTATGCCAGTGATGAAATTCATTGTTCTAGGAAATAATTGAGACTCTTATGACCAATTTTGATTTAGAAGCATTGACCCAATAAACAAGGACACCAAAGATCCACAACATGCAGAATAGCCAACATTTCCTTTTCATAAATGGATTGGCCCAAATGTCGCTCTGAAAGTTGTTTGCTAGTGAAGCCCATAGGATTTCCATATTGCATTAGGACGACCCCAATTCATTTCCCATAAGCATTACATTCCAATACAAATGTCTTTGTGAAGTCTAGAAGTGTGAGGACGAGGGTCAAGAACATAACATCTTTCAAGGCCTAGAAGGCATGAGCTGCAGCTGAAGTCCAAGTGAAATCATACTTTTTAAAGAGAGAATTGAGAGGAGCTACAATTTTTCCATAATTCCAAACAAACTTCCTATAATAGATCGTTAAACCCAGAAAACCATGCAAGTTTTTAAGAGTTTTAGGGTGAGGCCAATCTTGCATAGATTAAATTTTCTTAGGATACACTCGGACACCATCCTTACCGAAAATATGAACCAAATATTCCACTTCTGAGGCACATTTAGATTGTTTGAGGAAAATTTGGTGCTTAGAGAGTAAATGGAGAACTTGATTCACATGGGAGAGATGGGATGGCCAAGTTTTACTATATATGAGAATATCATGAACGAAACATAAGACAAAATGATGGAGAAAAGGACAAAATAAATGATTCATAAGACTTTGGAAAGTAGAATGCAAAATGCACAATCCAAAGGGAATTAACAAGAATTCATGATGAACGTTGTTGGGTCTCCTTTCTGTTACCTCAAATTTCCTTATCTTGTCCCATATCCTGACCAATGTTTCCTCATACATATTCACTATTTGCCTATTTTCCTCAACAAACATGTCTTTTAGCCATTATTGTGTACATATGAGGTAACTTATATTTAATCATGATTTATGAGATTTATTAATAATTGGGATTAAATAATTGATGTTTTATGATTTTTAATTACTTTGAATGATCCAAGTTGACCTTATGACACACCTCCTATTCATCCAGTACCTATTTCAACATTCATCTGGTACTAATATCGTCTGATACCTATTTATGTGCTCATCTAGTACCTATTTATGCGCTCGTCCGGTATCGATTTATGTGACTGTGTGTGTCTGGTATCGATTTGTGTGACTATGTGTGTTCGGTACCAGTCTTTTTCTCCAGCTATGCGCGTCCAATACTCGTTCCGCGTTTGCAGGTTTGGGTGTTTGAACGATTTTTTTTTTAATGGTTCCAAGGAATTTGTTGGTTAGAACATTCTTTGTTTGTTGAATACCATGATACATTTCATCACTCATGCACTTCGTGTCATGAGGATGAAACCGTTCCCTTGAAAAACAATACATCTACCAATTATAATACTTGTGCAGAAATTGGATGTTATCTACAGACTTTGATTGTAACGATTGTTTCTCTTTAAAAGAGAGAGACTTGCAGATGATAGATACATAGATATATAATTAAGAATTATTATGTTGTAAGATTAAGTCTTGAATATTGTTGATTGTACGTCTATTTTCTAAAGTAATGATATAAAACACAGTTCATGGATTCTATGTGTGTGTTCAAATATTCTATTTTGTAAGTTTCTTTTAAGAGTTTCGTTGTTGGTATGACAAGGGCCCACCAAACCAATCAAGGTAATCTTCTTTTTATTTAGTTGTGGATATAATTTTGGTTTCCTATGTGCGGATAGAATAATTCTATGTTTAATCATAGAATCTAAATTTATTCATGTCATGTTTCAATGATGCAATATAGATGCGTGATAATTATGAGTGAGTGAGATCTTTGTGTGCAATGTGATATTTCTGAGTTCAACAATTTATGAGTAATTAATTTTTATCTTTGTGTGAATATATGAAGACAATCATTTGTTAGACTAAATGATTTAGTGTTTGTTTTTATTTTTCAAATCTAGGGATAAGTTGGATCTCCATATGTCACCATACATGAGTGATGGGTATTCTATATATACTAATTCCCTCAATTAAATTTTCAACCCGAGGTAAGTAAACTTAGAGTTGTGGCACCATATGAGACAAGGCATAAAATCTAATGGAAGGATTGTCTAGCTAAGGAGATTGTATGCCCTAGGGATCACCATTGTTGGAAGCAAGCCCAAGTGGAGAGAAAGGTGATTTTGGGAAAGAAGGCATGCATGAGGAAATTGACAACTGGAAGGAAGAACAACACACGCGCATGCATGGAAGACCTAACAAAATTAGGGTTAGGGTTTTTGAAATGTATTGTAACGGATGAAGAGCCAGAAACATAGAAATATAGTTAGCTAGGCCTAAGAGAGGAGGCTAGTCGTTATTACCAAGAGCGATTATTGTAGTGAGTTGATGGAGGTATAGAGAGATGAATACAAAAAAGCGAATGGTATGTAATATGTTGTTGTATGACCTAATTTTGTAATATGTTGAGATAGAGAGGACTGAGGAGGGTATATATTGAGGGTTAGATCGCAGGTTGAGGAGCCTGGTGCAATCTAGTCTATCTCATAATAGATATTAACCTGAATGTCAAGAGTTGTAAAGCGAGCGACATTGTAGGGACATAAATAATATAATAAAAGAGTTAAGAGCCATATCTTTGTGGATGTAGCCCGCGGGGGTGAACCACGGTAACATATGCGTTATGGGATTGAATGCATGTGTGTATTTATTTTCTTTTAGAAGATAGTGATAAGATAAATGAATGAGTTATTATATTTCATGCATAAATCGTGATAAAAATGTATTGTGATAATAAGTTACCATAGAACTTTCAACATACATTTCTCAAAGATTCCCTACTCAATCCTAGGCTGCAAACACATGATTATTGAAGCCACCCATTAAGGCTATCTCGGGTGAGACGGCGTAGTGCACCTTGTTAGCTGTGTTGCCTTTTGTTTTACTAGGAGGGCCGATAGATTTAGAGGCTTTGTTGGAACCCCAAATAGACATGAACCCTGGGTCACTCAATACAAACTCAGACAGGATATATAGAAGTAACCAACAAACACTCTATCCAATTTACAATTCTACTTTCTAAAGAGATGAATTTTCAAATCTAGTTAAAAAGTAAATTCTGTGTAAAGAAACCTTCAATTAATGAGCTTGAAGAAAGTCTAGAAATATAAATTATTTTCCCTAAGTAACCTTAAACAATGAGCTATGGATTGGTTGACCTATCTCTAAATAAGAAAATACAAGTGATCGATGTCAAAGCTAGTTAATCTATTCGATCTCTCTTTAAATAAGGAACATCAAGTAATCTATTTTAGAATTGTTTGATCTATCTATCTCTGAGAAAGTAAGTAAGAAAGTACACAATTAATCTATCTATCTATAAAGGAACAAGAAAGTAAGAAAGTAAGCAACTAATCTTGAAAAGTGAACTCTATTCTTAAAAGGAACTCATAACTATTTCTAATTTGCAAAGAATAGACATTAATCTACTTAACCAACAGCAAGAGTGTTATGACAATATTTAAATTCTATTTTATCAAAACCATTTCTATCTTGTAGTAAAAAGAAGGAAAGTATTCAAATATGATGATTGTGTCTTCAGTGTTGAATAAAATCATGATGACATCTGACTATTAATAACAGTTCAAGTGGAATTAACTCAATGCTAACTTCTACAGAGAAATGGAAAGTATGGATAAGGAAATCCATAGAGATTTTTTCCATCATAGAAGCAACAATAAGTGTCCTTTGGAATCCATGTGATATAAAAACATTGTGCATCAATCATTCACTTTTCATACAACTGCTGAAAATTAGTCTATTCAAAATCACTAACTCAAGCAAAGATATAAACTCATAAACTCATAATTTAATACTTATTTAAAAATATTAATTCAAATTCATACTTAGAATGACAATAAAAACACACTGTGCAGACCTACAACTCTTGACTAATGCTAATTATAACTTAAAACTCAAATTCATAACTGGGACTTCATTAAAATTCATAAGCTAAGTGAACTAAACTATCATTAAGAATCATATCCAAAATCAACCAAAATGCTATTAAAAATCATAATTCAAAATCCATTTATGTCCTATCATGATGAATCAACAGTAACAAATGAAACAAACCTATAAAGAGTAATTGAAATTGCAATTAAAACTATCTAAATTAGCACTCCATCAAAACTATCAAAACTAAAACAACTAATCTATAAAAGCTTCAAATAAACGTATCTAAATTAGTACCCTGTCAAAATTATCAAAACTAAAGCAATTAATCTATCAAGACTTTAAATAAACCTGTCTAAATTAGAAACCCACAGAGTAACTTATAGCTAGGAAGAAAAATACATAACAATGTAATTAGCCATCTTCTACAACCTGCAAACATGATATAATCATTAAAACACAACCATGGACGTCCATCTATGATATACATAGTTCAAAAAGCAATCTTCTATGTACAGGAAGATGAATTAGATAAGCAGTTTGTAATTAAAAGATACACACAACAAGAAAATGAAATTGATAAATTCATACAGTAAAGAAACAATTTCAAAATCTAAGGAAACAAGATAACTGTAAGTATGTACTGATATACACAATTACCTAGACCACTAGTGGGACCCTAGCAAGTCGTGGAAACACTCCAACAAGAAAACACAGATGCTAAATTAATGCAACACTGTCATTAAGAATAAAAATATAGTGTAGAAAAAAATTGGTGATAATGTTTGTATCACATAATAAAATTTGTCTCATGTTTCATGTCATGGAAAATAGTATTTATAGGTGATTACACACCTTGAGAGGTCGACCAATGGAAGGGTTGACCCTCTCTAAAAATAGTAAACTCATTAAATTTATCCTAACAAAAACATCTTCTTAACAATCGTGTGTGCCACTCAGTGGTTACTGCAACTGCCCAATCCAAGGTGTGTCAAGTTCTATAGTTGGAGGGCATGAGGGAGAATAAAACCTAGATCCCTGATTCATCCATCAAAGGCCACCAATATATCAACTGCCAGCTCTAATACGCTCTGAGTGTTGGATCACATGTTGGATGTAGTGTTAGATTGTGTGTCGGGTCAAGTGCTAAATGGAGTGTCGAATGAGGTACCATATGGAGGATCAGATCACAATTCCTCCCTGTTGCAAAAAAACCAGAACGTTATATCTTTATAAAAATAAAACTGAGATGAATTGATCATAAAATCATTGCAAAAATGATAATTATAGATACCTAGTGTGAATTCATGGTGAATTGATATATAAATATTTGAGAATACATTCAAAATGGCTAAATGATAGCATAGCATATATAATATCACATGAAAAAAGGATTTGGCCATCGAAACAAAATAACAAAAACATGAACCCAACATTACCCCCATGCCCAAGGATTTGTAGGTCACTTTGCAAACAAAAATGAATCACCTGACATAACTAGACTCGTGAAGGACAAGGTAGAGTGGATTTAGAAGATTCTCCCTCTTACACTAGGGATTTTGTCTTGGGACTTTTACGATGTTATAATTCCATCCAGAGGTTTCTATTGGTGGTGGTCATTTGATCAACCAATCATTGAACATGATTCACTTTTTCTTGCAATACCACATTGTCATGATGTAGATTCTTATCCGTAGTTTTTCATTCTTCCAATTCTTGAAGAAACTGCGAATTTTCTTGTTTCAATTTCTCAATAACTAGGGTATGATCAGATGGTTCAAAATAAGTGGGTTTGGATCCCTTGATGGATGTAGAAGGTATATCAAATTTGGAAGATTATGTAGGCATCTCAGAGGAAGGAGAAATAGTGTTTTTGTGAGAGAGAATAGGTTCAGATTTAACTTCTTTATCAGGCTCAAAATCTTTTGCAGAAACTTCTCTAATTTTTTTATGGGGGCTTTCATGATCAAAAGATAATTGGATAGGATCCGAAGTGCTTGGAGGTTTTACAGTGGGTTTTCCACTCATACTTCGAGTGCTTCTTCGAAAATATCCCCCCTTGAATCAATTGGATCCTATTCTATTTGTAGGGACTGAAGGAAAGTCTTGTTGAAATGCATATTATAGCTTCTTAGGTTGAGAATTAACAAGTGTTGAAGGAAACAGGGAATTATCAACAAGATATTTTACTTTCTTACCCGATGAGGTTGTAGGGGAATACAAAATTTTCTTGGCCTTTTGACCAGACAAAGAAATAGTTTGAGTTGGAGGGTTTGGAGTCTTTGGAGAATGAGGATTAGATGCATTAAAAACCCCTGAATCAACTGATCTCTTGCTGGTCTTGAGTGTGAGATGGGGGTTTGAGAATTGGTAGGGGAATTCATCCCATGTCTTGCCCTGTTTTTTCAATTCACTTCTAACAATTAATTTGATGAGGCCATGGTGGAATATACTGTTGTGAGTGTTGGACAAGTTTTTACAAACTTGAGAACATTTTCTCAAGAATTTTCAGGAAGTAGAAAGGAAAATTCAAGGGTTTATTAAATTGGAAATGGGCTAACAAACGAAAATGACAAGCTTTGAAAACAAAGTACCTACCTTCACAAGTGATAATCCTAGTAATTGTGATCAGCAGGTTAATCAATTTATCCTTGATCCATTATTTTGAGTACCCTTTTTCTCCATAAACATTTTGAAATTCATGCTTGAATAATCTATTATAGCTTGGACATGGAAATTGATGGTGTTTGAACCATCGACCCCCAACCTGTCGAAATTTATTGGTTGAGGCAATAGACTCTTCAGATACAAAAAAGGCCAGAGACCCTACGTGATACAACCTCCCATCAAACCCAAGAGTGAATTGTAGTGAGACGCCATCATCATGGCCCTGCAGACTGGCCAAGAATGGTCCCCACCCTGCGCGAAGGAAAATATCTCTACATTATGCGAATTTGGGAATGGCCAGAAGCTCAATGTAGAAGGATGGTTCGTATATTTTAGGCATGGTTGCAGTGAGAAGGATGAGTATGATAAAGGAATCAAGCACTGGGTGAGCATGACACAAGAAGCAGGGGATGAGTGGAATGGTAGGGAAAAACACCCGATTTTCAATGCAATTGAGGTGGAAACAGTTGAATTCATGAGCGAATTCATCACACATGATATCCATGTGTGACTATGATTGCACAACATTTGAATTTCGAATGGTGGTGTACTTTGGAGTAAAATTCAATTATGTGAGAATTAGATCAATGTCCAAGTCTTCGACTTGGACATTTGATCATAAAAATGCATTAAAAAGTTTTAATTCAATTATTAACATGAATTTTGAACAACATACCATTCAACCCATATTAACTTACCATTTCAATAGGTGTATCAATTCAAACGATCATTTATGCATGAAATCATGGTCATTTACAATATATACATACCTCATCTGATCCTCCATATGGCACTTCATCTGATCATCCAGATGACACTCCATCCGGTCTTCCAAATGGCACTCCATATGGCACTTCATATGGTACTCATGTGCAAGTGGAAATTATTCCCATTATAATGGATGTTCACCCATAACACTCAGCTTGGGAAATTTCTGACAGTCATGGTGAACAGGAGCATGGATAGGATAAGTGTGAATAGGATTATCCATTGTTAAAATCCTTGTCATCATTCTTGTAACAATATAAAACAACTTGTTCTCTTGTTCATAGGCGTGTAACAAAGATCTGTAGTGAGTTAACGTGTTATTGATCTATAATTGTCACAAAGAACCAGTTAATACGTATTCCATTATATAAACATACAATAAATAAATAAAATGCACATAAGGCTTATAACACATAGTGATGTCAGCAGTATATAATTTTAGCATGTTAATAAAAACAATATGATAGCATTTTTAACAAATATTCTACTTCCTCTTCTCATGGATTATAATATATATGGGCAGTGTTTATCATTTTTCATCTTAGGAAACCCCTCCCCCACTCTTAAATATTGTGACACCTCACAATCAAAGATATAGGGAACCAGTCAATTCTCCCAATAGCCTAAGATTTACGGTTTTCCAAGTGTAGTGATAAATTTTACACATTAGTTTGACAAGATGGTTAAAATATGGCCCAACCTGTAGGACATAACATCCTACATATAGTTAAGAAGAGGTAGGCTAGAGAGTCTTAGGATAGTATTATAGCTAGTTCCCAATGGAATATTTATGGAGTTCATTTAACTTTTCTTGACCATGCATACTTCTTTTCAGCTTTGTCTACAAGTAATGTCGTACATCAGGACAAGTTTTAATATTTAGGAATTTTATTTATTGTTTTTCAAATCATCACCCTCGCTAGGTAGAATGTCCCGCTACCATCAAGCATGTTTAGTACTTTGACAGGTTTACCTAGACATACCATAGGATGGTACCCACTGCCAGAAGACCTATTCAGTATCTCGATGGGTTAGCCTCTTACACCCTTTGATAGAAAAGACTGGTCCACCATCTTTTAAGATTTTTATATAGAGATTTCCTTTTTCAAGAAGATGCGGAGGAAACTCTGAAATGTTTTTATTTCAAACTGGGATGGTATTTATGTTAGAGGATGGCTCTTCTTTATGTATTCCTTATAGATTTTCCTAATGTAAGGGGTACTTAAGTGGACGTAGCCTATCTAAAGATACTGTATAATCAATCATTTTTAGTGTGTAGTGGATGGTACCATTGGAAAAGAACATAAAGGTATCTTCAGGCCCTACTCACTTTTTTTTTTTTTAAGTTATAGTGATTTTTCCATGGCTAACCGCTAATCCGAATTTCTTGCTACCCTTTCATAAATATACTTTACTCACCTACTCAGGGTTCTTGGGTAAAGTTTATGAGTAAACTCTAGGTTTGATAAGACAAGGTGTCACTTCCTTATATCCTCTAGTGGTGGAGGTTAAGAGCAATTTCCATTAAAGATGCCTTGAGAGAAAGGAAGATAGAAATCTTGTAAAAAATATGGCTAATTCACATCAATAAATTTCTAATCATAATAAAAGGTCATTATTCAATTGATTCTTATGTATAAAACAAAGTTCAAATATAAAAATATCTTTTTCCGAAGTAAAACACTTCCCTTTTTGTCTCCTTGAAATTGTACACTTGTGGTGAAATAAATACCTGTAGAAATCTCTAAAATTGTTTATCAGCAAAAACACACTTTAAATTATTTACATATGTAAAATAAGAATTCAAAAAAAGTTTTAAGAACAAGGGGAGAGAGAAGAAACTTCCCCATCCACTAAGGCCACTGCCTTGTCGTTTGACATGACCTGTAGAAAATATTCTTTGGAAATGGGTCTGTGGTAAAGTTTAAGTCGGTGTCCATTTACTAGGAAAGAGACTTGTCCATCATCAATTGTTTTAATCTTAACATATCCATTATCATACACGATGACTACCTAATAAGGACCCAACCACCAAGTGGTAAGTTTTCCTATAAAGTTTTTGAATCGGGAATCAAACAACAAAGCCCAATCACTAGGTTGAAATTGTTTCTTCTTAATAAATTTTCCATGTCACTTGCTCCTCTGGATTTGAACTAACATTGTCCGTTGGATAGAATCTTTTCTAATATCATCTAATCCATTCAATTGTAGAGCTCATTGTTTTTGTTCCTCATTTAGGTCTAATCCCAATTGTGAAACAATTCATAAATTCCTTACTTGGATTTCAATTGGTAGAAGTACTTGTTTTCCATACACTAGTTCATAGGGGGTATTCCCAGTGGTGTTTCTCTAGGTGGTAAGATATGCCCACAAATCCTTTGGAAGTCTATCAGCCCAGTCCCTCTGGTGTAATTGAACAGTTTTGGTTAAGATCGTTTCCAAAACTTTGTTTCTGGACTCTACTTGACCATTAGCTTGCAGGTGATATGGAGAGGACTTACAATGCTTGATCCCATATTTCTTCGTTAATTCCCTCATCAACTTAGAAGTGAATTGTGTTCTCTGGTATGTAAAAATTTCAAGAGGAACACCAAAGAGGGTTAATATGTCTAAATAAATAAATTCAACAACATATTTTTCGGTAGCCCTAAATAAGGCTTTTTCCTCTACCCACTTGGTGACAAAATCTGTACAAACCAAAATACAATTCTTCTTATGAGACATGGGTGAAATTGGTCCTAAAAAATCAAGAGCCCATTTCATGAAAGGTTCTATCATAACTTGGGAAGGTAAGGGCATTTCATCAGCTGATGTGGGTCTTCCTATCCTTTGACAACTATTGCAACTCCTCCCATATTTGGCATCATCCTTAAAAATTCTAGGCCAATAGTAACCCGAATGTAACACCTTATATGTTGAACATTTGTCTGAAAAATGGCCACCACATGGTCCATCATGAAAAAATCGTACGATTTCTGGTATCTCATCTTCTCGAACACATCTATGAATAATTAATTTTAGTCCAGAATGAAAAAGTTCATGGCCAACCCAATAGTAGTTATCACTTTGCATGATACTTCGACACTTTTTATGAGGCGACAAATGAGATGGTAACTTCCTAGTAGCCAAATAATTTTCCATGTCTACAAACCATGGGGTATTTATAGAGAGGGAAAATATATGCTCATCTGGAAAATTATCATCAATGGGAATATCATCACCCTCATGATTAATGCGAGAAAGAAAATCAACAACTAAGTTCTCCTTTCCACGTCGGTCAAGGACGGTGATATTGAACTCTTGCAATAACATGAGCGACTTAGTCACTCAGCCATTGGTAATGGGTTTACTCATGAGAAATATAATGGAAGAGTGATATGTATGTAAAAATACCTCGTATCATGTGATATAATGGAAAAAATTATTATTGGCATGGAAAATTGCATAAATGACATAGGACTGTTGGTCTTCTTTCTTCCGTAATACTCCTCCTATTGCAGTATCAGAGGCATCAATGGATATGTGAAATGGAAGGGCCCAATTGGGTCCCCTAAGAACTGATGCCACATATAATTTTTCTTTTAGAGTTTCAAAGGTGGTTTGACACTAGTTAGTCCAAAGAAAATCAACATCTTTTGTAAGCAGTCCAAACATGGGTGCAACAATCTTTGTAAAATTCTCAATGAATGGTCGGTAGTATCTGGGATGTCCAAGAAACATTCTTACCTCTTTTTGAGTCTTGTGGGGTGGAAGTGTGACAATTACCTCAATCTTAGTAGGATCCACTTTAATTCCTTCAAATGAAACGTGATGTCCTAAGACTACTCCTTTAGTCAACAACGTTTTGCAATTTTCATGACTTAAGGATAGATTCATTTCTTGACATTTGATAAGGAACTTCTTTATATTATCTAGGGCTTCTTGGTAAGTATTTCTATATACTGTAAAGTCATCCATATACTCTTCCACACAATCATGAATAAGGTCATAAAATATCCCTAGTACTGCTCGTTGAAATGTGGCAGGAGCATTACAAAAACCAAATGGTAATACCCTATAGGCATAGGTTCCCCAAGGACAAGTGAAAGTAGTCTTGTCCTAATCCTCAAGTGTTATGAGAATTTGGTTTTATCCTCTATATCCATCCAAGAAGGAAAACTATTTATTTCCCGACAAGGTATCCAAGACTTGGTCAATGAAAGGATGGGGGAAGTAATCCTTCAGAGTGGCCTTATTAAGTTATGGGAAGTTGAAACAAATTCTCCATTTTCTGGTTACTTTATTTGAAGCCACTACAAGAGGGGATACCCATTTAATGTCAGAGATTGGATAAATAAGTCTGACATTCAATAGATTTTGTATTTCTTCTTTTACTATATCCTTGAGTGCCAGATTCATCCTTCTCTGGGGTTGCCTAATAGGTGTTACTTTTGCTTGGGTATATATGTGATGAATGCATGTGTCAGGGTGTATACCCTTCATATCAGTTTATTCCCAGGAGAATTCCCCTTATTATTCTTTAAGGACATTTACTAATTGTTTTTGTTGGTCTGTATCTAGTCTGGAATTTATATGTAGGAATTTCCCAGGACTAATCTCATAGGGCATGGTATAAGATGTGGCAGATTCATCTATCTCAAAAATAAAAGATGTCAAAGACAAAGTTGATGGGTCCAATTGTTCCTGAAATTATTCACCAAACATGTACTCAAATTGGGGAAAACATTGTGGAAAATCAACACACATGATAGCAAAAATAAACTGATTTAGCACATTTTCCGTTGTTATCTCTTGAAATTC
Source organism: Picea sitchensis (assembly GCA_010110895.2). Lineage (NCBI taxonomy): Eukaryota > Viridiplantae > Streptophyta > Pinopsida > Pinales > Pinaceae > Picea > Picea sitchensis. The sequence continues at coordinate 79,905 of SNQJ01S0006657.1, forward strand.
CTAGGAATGATCACTCGACAACACAGGTTCTTCCCAATTCTCATTCTCATATGGACATTCAATCCACCATATATTCTCTATAATAGGTTGCGCTGGTGGGTATATGGTAAGATTATGTATAGAAATTGCATTAGAAATAGTCATTTCACCTTCTCTACAATCAATAAATGCATTTCCTATGGCCAACCAAGGTCTTCCCAAGATAACGATATTCCCTTTAGCATGATCCTTTGAATGAATGACAAGAAAATATATTGGGTATTCTCATGAGGCTAATGTAACTATAATATCATCCAAGATTCCTTCAGGTATAACTTTTTTCTTATCTGATAATTCCAAAATAGTTGGGGTAGGTCTAAGGAGAGGTTTTAACTATAATTCCTCTAGGGTGGTAACAATCATAAAATTAATGGATTCCCCTAGGTCTATGAGAGTGTTTCCAATGGGAACCTTATTAATGGCTATTTTTACTACAATGTTCCCTGGGTTCCCATGCTTTGTGACCCTAGGCTTCTCTGATATGTATTCAGAGAATTCTCCTATCAAATGTACTGTTGGAGGATCCTTTTGTTTCCTACCTGGTTTCTTGATACACAATTCTTTGACCACGTAACAGTAAATTGGAATGTCCTTTATGTCTTGTAACAAGGGAATTTTGACACAGATATTATTTAATTCATTTAGAATGTCAAATTATGGTTGAGTCGTAGGTTTCTCAATCACTACTATTTTTGGATAAGGAGGGGATTTTGTAATATGTAAAGATTCATTTTGGGGAATCTTTGGTTCTTGGTCTTTAGGAATGATAACATATTTCCACTTACTGTCATCTATGGGTTGTTTGGGAGTTTCATCTTCTTCTTCTTCCCATATGATTACTAGAGGCCTCTGCCTATCCAAAACTTTTCTTGACCTTAGTTGAATCTCATGTAATGGAACAAGAGAAATGACATATGTCAGGAAGGTTTGCAACTCAACATTGTGAAGAGTATGAGTTGTTTTGTTATTTAGGTTGGGCACCGGTTGTGCCGGTAATAATGTCGGTCTTGGGGAGCTTGTATTCTGGTATTGTTGGGGTTGTTGTGGAATAGGAGATAAAGGTGCGGGAACAAAACCTGGAAAAAGTTGTTGGATTTTCTGTGGAAAATGTGTGTAGGGATGAGTTGGCATAGGTACAGGTGGAGCCTAAGTGTTTCGTTGGGTATACCCTCCTCTCCACCCTTGTAGCCAAGGGTGGTGATACTATGGAGACCAGTTTTTCCAATTCGGTGAGTTCCGATTTTGTGGTTGTTGATAATAGGGTGGAACTTGGGGTGGTAGATCCTGGTATGTGGGCTGACTCCTAGGCTTCTATGGCCTCCTAGGTGCATAAGAGGATTCCCTAGGATCCCCACTTCTATAAATGGATAATAAATCAGGCAATGATGAGAATTTTTTAGTTGGGTGGTCTTTAGTGCAGAAGCCACAAACTGAAATGGTGTCTAATGGGAACTCCCTTGAGGAATGCTTCCTCCTTATTTCTTGGACAAAATATGCACGGTGTTGCATTCTCCTCCTCCTGTTTCTTCTTAATATTTAGGGTGTCAAACTGGGAACCTATTGTACTTAAGATATCGGTTTTGAAGTTCTCCAATAGTTTTCCTATCTCTACCCTTGTAATACGACATGAACTAAATATTTTTAGGTTTCTATTATAAGGATCTTGAACACTCTTCCGAGTTTTGGCTCTACTCCTCAAGTAATTTTTACACATTTCAAAGATTTCAGTAAATGGTTTATGAGAGATGTCATCTTATGCCATCAGGTTAAGTGTCTCTGGATATTCTTCTAAAATTCCTTGAGGGAAAATATTCCTGACTGCATCATCTGGAAGGTCATGGTATTTCGATTTCTATGATATATAAGCAAATTGTTCCATGTAATCCTTGAGACTCTCATCCTCTAACTGTTGAATGTTAAAAATATCATTACGAGAATCCTTGGACTTGCAATAGTCTTGGTATTTTTTAAGAAATATAGCTTTCATGTCTTCCCAAGACCTAATATTGGACTCTCCTAACCCCACGAACCATATTAGTGCAGAATCCTTGAGAGTGGAAGGAAAACGTTTTAATTTCTGAGCATCTTGCAAGTAGTTGTAGCTTCTACACAAGATGTCAAACTCAAATAGGAAGGTATCCAGGTCTTCACTGATTTTAACATAAAAGTTGGGCAGTGAATAGAGTGGAATGTTCTTCATGTTGACATTTTGTGTGGTATCCAAAATTGGAAACCCGAAGGTGGCTTCTGTTTGGTTTCCAACTTCTTCTCCCTCATCGTGTCTTACATGGTTGTGATCCTCATGATCATCCATACTGATTTGGTTTCTAAAGAGAGAGTACCTAAATGGTTTTATTCTTTAATATAACAAAGCAACCCAAGGTTCTTTTCCAGGAAGGGTATCCCTTCGATGGAGAGATTTATCTATTGTTTGGATGTCTGGGAATTTACTCGATCCGGCTAAAACTATGTTGGAAATGTTTAATAGGTAGCATATGCTTGTCATTGATGGCAAGTACAACAATGAAGATGGCATGTATACAGGAAGAATGTACAAAGGATTGTTGGCATGTTCTACAGGATGATAGGCAAACAAAAGACAAAAGCTCAGGAGGCTTAGCCCTCTTATACGTGCAAGGAGCACAGGAAAGAGACTGAGAGTCGTCGGATCTCACTCGGAAATCCCGACAGTTGTTGGATCGGGCGAAGCTGCGCAGATGTTAAGCGCAGGAGTTGGCGTGCAGAAGAGAAGGAAGACAGAGATCCACAACCACAGGA
>SNQJ01S0006657.1:82731-98175 GCA_010110895.2 Picea sitchensis
CTCGGGATGCACTACTGTTTTTATAAGAATATACAACAACTGATCTCTATAAAGTAGACTAAGATTTTTCAGTAAAAGAAAAGTTAAAAATTGATTGATAGCTCAAATACTGATTCACCCCCCCCTCTCAGTATTTTCCAACAAACTATTGGTGCAAAAGTTTTTGTTTCAACTTGGGAAACAATTATATTGGTTGAACTACCAAAAAGAGCACTCACATGTTCAGGGTCAATAATATCTAGAAAGTTAGATTCCCCTAATGGTGGTGATAAAAAAAGGGTTGTGTTGGATGGTTCCGATGAAGGCCCGAGTGGTCTTGCCTCCTATCCCACTATTGTTGATGCTTCAATTTTCTTCTCTATAGTGTCCCCAATTTTAGTCTCATCAGAGACTTATTTATCTCTTTGAGTTGATCTAACCCCTATTTTCTGGTATCGATCTATGGATTTTATGGGTGGAGTGTTCCTTCCTCCAAAAAGGTTAGAAGGAACCTTGATCAGAAGTTTTGGTTTGGTTTTGATGTATCTACCCTTTGGGTCCCTAGGTTGTTCATGAAAGCAGTAAAAAAGAAAAACTACCATTGGGATTGGGGTAACCTGCTATAACAGATGTGCAAGTTCTTACCTCTCATCTTAAAGTTCCCCTGCCACCAAAATAATGCTAATTTTTAGAAGTAATCTAATTCCTAACGATTTTTTACCTTAAGACAATTCCCCGACAACAGTGCCAAAAATGATGGGTATTTTATATATAATAATTCCCTTAATTAAATTGTCAACTTGCGATAAGTAAACTTAGATTTGTGGAACTGTATGATCCAAGGAAGAAAATATAATGGAAGGATTGTCTAGCTAAGGATATGGTCTACCCTAGGGATCAACACTCTATCCAATTTACAATTCTACTTTCTAAAGAGATGACTTTTCAAATCTAGTTAAACAACAAATTCTATGTAAAGCAACCTTCAATTAATGAGCTTCAAGCAAGTCTAGAACTATAAACTATTTTCCCTAAGTGACATTAAACAATGAGCTATGGATTGTTTGACCTATCTCTAAATAATAAAATACAAGTGATCTATTTCAAAGCTAGTTAATCTATTCAATCTCTCTTTAAATAAGAAACAACAAGTAATCTATTTCAAAATTGTTTGATCTATCTATCTTTGAGCAAGTAAGTAAGCACGTATACAATTAATATATCTATCTCTGAAGGAACAAGCAAGTAAGCAAGTAAGCAACTTATCTTGAAAAGTGAACTCTATTCTTAAAAATAACTCATAACTATTTCTATTTTGCAAAGAATAGACATTGATCTACTTAACAAAAAGCAAGAGTGTTATGACAATATTCAAATTCTAATTTATCAAAACTATTTCTATCTTGCAATAAAAAGAAGGAAAGTATTCAAATATGATGATTGTGTCTTCGGTGTCGAATAACATCATGATGGCATCTGACTATTAATGATAGTTCAAGTGGAATTAACTCAATGCTAACTTCTACAGAGAAATGGAAAGTATAGATAATGAAATCTATAGAGAGTTTTTCCATCATAGAAGCAACACTACGTGTTCTTGGAATCCATGTGATCTCTAAACAGTGTGCATCAACCATTCACTTATCATACAACTGCTGAAAAGTAATCTATTCAAAATCACTAACTCAAGCAAAGCTATAAACTCATAAACTCATAATTTAATACTTAATTAAAAATCTTAATTCAAATTCATATTTAGAATGACAATAAAACCACTCTTTGCAAACCTACAACCCTTGACTAATGTTAATTAGAACTTACAACTCAAATTCATAACTGAGACTTTATTAAAATTCATAACCTAAGTGAAATAACTTATCATTAAGAATCATATCCAAAATCAACCAAAATTCTATTAAAAATCATAATTCAAAATCCATTTATATCCTATCATGTTGAAACAACATTAACAAATCAAACAGACCTGCAGAGAGTAATTGAAATTGCAATTAAACCTATCTAAATTAGTACTCCATCAAAACTAAAACAACTAATCTATCAAAGATTCAAATAAACCTATATAAATTAGTACCCTGTCAAAATTATCAAAACTAAATGAATTAATCTATCAAGACTTTAAATAAACATGTCTAAATTAGTACTGTGCAGAGTAACTTATAGCTAGGAAGCAAAAAACATACCAATGTAATTAGCCAACTTCTACAACCTGCAAATAAGACATAATCATTAACACACAACCATGGACACCCCTCTATGATATACACAGTTCAAAAAGCAATCTGCAATGTATAGGAAGATGAATTAGATAAGCAATTTGTAATTAAAATATACACACAACAAGCAATTGAAATTGAGAAATTTATACAGTAAAGAAACAATTTCAAAATACAAGTAAGGCAATAAGATAACTATAAATATGTACTGATATAAACAATTACCCAGACCATTGGTGGGCCCCCGAGTAGGTCATGGAAACATTCAAACAAGAAAACACAGATGCTAAATTAACGCAACACTGTCATTAAGCATACAAATAGAGTATAGAACAAAATTGGTGATAATTTATGTATCACATAATAAAATTCATCTCATGGTTCATTTCATGGATAATAGTATTTATAGGTGATTACACAACTTGAGTGGTTGACCACTGGAAGGGTCAACCCTCTCTAAAAACAATAAACTCATTAAATTTATCCTAACAATAACATCTTCTTAACAATCTTCTGTACCACTCAGCGGTCACTTCAACTTCCCAATCCGAGGTGTGTCGAGCTTTGTAGCTAAAGGGAATGAGGGGGCATAAAACCCAAATCCCTGATTCGTCCATCAAAGGTCGCCAAGATTCCAACCGCCAACTCCAATCCTCTATGAGTACCGTATCACGTACCAGATGGAGTGTCAGATCGCATGTCATATCAAGTGTTGAACGCAGTGTCGAATGAGGTACCATATGGAGGATCAGATCGTGATTTCTCCCTGTTGCAAACAAACCAGAATGTTAGATATTTATAAACATCAAACTGAGATGAATTGATCACAAAATCAATGAAAAAATTAAAATTATACATACATGGTGTGAATTCATGGTGAATTGATATATAAATCTTTGAGAATACCTTCAAAATGGGTAAATGAGAGCATAGCATATGTAATATCACATGCAAAAAGGATTTGGCCATCGAAACAAAATAATCAAAACGCGAACCCAACAATGAGCTTATAATGGAGTATTCCACCACACTTAGAGTTTTCTTCTAGAATTGATTATACTACATCTTCAAAACACATGAATAATCTAGACCTCCATTTCTCACCCTACATGCACCTATAATGGAGTGTTTTACTTTTCTTGGTATTTCTTCTAGGATTGATTGAGATTTGTTTTAAGAATATGAAGAGTGTTAATTGTTGTTAGTTTAGTTTCTCTAGGAAACAAAGTCAAAGATCATCTTTCCTTTTCATGAGCCTACAATGAACATATTCGTCACCTGAGCAAGAGAGTTAGATCATATGCTTGTTTATGAGTTTTTCTTTTTTACTTTTGAACTGTGTGGAAAGTTTTACTTGAAAAGTGTGAAAACAAAGTATTGGTTTTAGAGTTTTTTCTTATGTAGACTATACTCATCAGACATAGGAACTCATATGTTATTGACACATATAGTGCATTAACTCTATTGATTGCGAAACCATATTGACATATTAAATGATTGCAATATATTGAACATCTAAGTGAGTCAACATTTTGGCACCGTTGTCGACGAGTTGTAAACAATAATAGGTAGTGTTTTCATTAGATTGATTTTATGGTTTTGGATTGGTTTTAAGGATGACCTAAGGGAAGAGAGAAGATAATTAGATGGGAGGGAAGAGCCCACACATCCACTTTAGTGGGGTTGATCCAAATTCAGGATGTTCTTTTACCTTCAGTAGTCAATTTTTTTCTTGTGTTAGTATTAGATATTATTTTTATGCGTAGACATAGGGATAGTAAAGGTAGATTTATTGCATACAAAATTGCAAAAAATTCAAAAAAACACCCCAAAGTTACAAAACAATAAAGAAAACCCCCCATACTAATTCAACTAATTTATGTGTAGGAGAAATTCTTAAAGTAGAGAGTTCAAAGGCAGTAATTGAAACTGCAACCAAAGTTCTTAAATTTGAAGCTACTATGCAGATTGAGAACATGTCACAACAAGAAGTAAGGAAAGCACTGGTGACCCAATTAGAAGGAGAACCTAGAAAAGAGGTAGTGGTAGAAGAGGATAAATATCCCATTAGAGAAGGACACAAATATTTGGAACAGTTGGATATCCCAACCAATCCAATGATTGAACCATCACTTAGTGGGGAAACATCACCTACAACCTATAATGTGTTGTTTAGGAATATGGAAGATGAAGAAGGGAATGCAAATAATGAAACTGAGACATTCAGATTCCCAATCTTAGACATTACTAGATATGTTTCTATGAAGAATATTACACTATCATCACTACCTCGCTTCCATGGTATGTCAACAAAAGATCCTGATTCATTTTTGTTTGAATTTGATATACTATGTAGAAGTTATAATTACACTAATAATGCACAAAAATTAAACTCTTCCCAGCTACACTTAAATACTCAACATTAAGATGGTTTATGAGTCTAGGGGAACATACTATATTGTCTTGGTATGGCATGAAATGACCTTCCTCCAAAAATATCATGATTATTGCAAACCTAGATATGCTAGGAATGATATATTTAAAATGCAACAATATGAGGAGGAGAGTTTGGAAGATTACCTAGAAAGGTTCCTATACAATTATCAAAATACAAAAAAAATCTCCTTAGACAACCACAGTTAGGACCATATTCTTGAAGGTTATAAGGGATGACTGTATTGAGGTACTGAATCTCATGAGTTCTAGGGATGTATATCAGAATCCATTTGCAGACATTGCAAAGTATTGTAAAAGGTACTCCCACAGCCAAGCCAAAACAGGGAAAAGTGTAAGTTATCCTATAAGAAGAACTATTAAACCTACTCCAGGAGGTGTTACAAGGATATCATTAGGGAATCTTCTAGAAATTTTCCTATTAATGTCATTGAAACTTGTGGGCTATATAAATAATATCACCATACCAATGAGTGCCCTTACTTACCTTAACTAAAATCCATTTTTAATGGAGGAGGGGAACCTTAGGAAACATCATATCCCCCTAAGAGATCATGGAGACAAAAAAATCCTAGTACATTTTTTGATCCTACCAGACAATACTCACAACAACAATGGATTACTCCAATTCCTTACTCTCAATGGAAACATCAACAACCAAAATTCCAACCTTGGAAACAAGTATGGAGGGGGCCTGCATATGGGAATGTTCCTTTCCATCCACCAACGTTTCCTACTTACCCACAATATCCCTCCAATATCTCTTAGTTGTTACCTGGATTCAATCCACCTTCTCTACCTCCACCTTCCCAAATGAAACAACAAATCACATTACCTTTGAACCCAAACCAAAAACAACAAATTCAAGCTACACCTAATCCAACCCCCCCTCGACCTACCCCTATTCCTGCACAACCCATCCCTAATCTAAAAAATATACCTACCCAACCTGTACAGAATCTTGAAGTACATACCTTCCCAACTAATGTGATAACTCCTACTTCACTGAATGAAATTGAATTAAGATCTCGGAAGGTATTGAATAAACCAAAATCTATAGTGGTTATTCAAGAAGAAGAGAAAAAAATTACCAACCAAATGAAGAAGAATACACCCATGTACAAGAGGAAATTCCTCCTCACACTCCTCAACCATCAGAAATACCTTAGGAAACTAATCCTCCACATTATCCAAAAAGGTTACTCATGAAGAAAATTGAGGTACCTCTAGGACATGATTTGGAAGATGAAATAAATAATATATGTGTAAATGTTCCCCTAATTCAATCCATCAAATATATTCCTATATATTCCAATATTATAAGGGATATTTTCATTAAGAATCCTGGAAAGAAGACGAAGGAACCTCTTGTTATACATGTGGTTGAACAACTGTCAGAATTTATATAAGAAATGCCATCCAAATATAATGATCCAGGAAATCCAATGGTGACTATAGAAATTAATGTTATTTCTTTGTCAAATACACTTATTAATCTAGGAGAAGGAATAAAGGTTATGATTGTTGACACCATTCGAACAGTACAACTAAATGACTTAAGGCCAACACAAGCCTTTCTGGAATTGGAAGACAATTCAATCATTAGCCCAACAAGAATTCTAGATGATGTAACAATCACCCTAGTCTCTTGGGAGTATCATGTGGAATTATTTGTAATTCATTAAAAATATTCCAAACCTAGACATCCATTTGTGCTTGGTCTACCTTGGTTTGCTACTACTGATCCATTTAGTATTTGTCAGTCTGGGGAGATGACAATTTCTAATCGGACCCACATCCAGAAACTTATTCTTTTTCCTCCTGCCCAACCACCCATTGAAGTTAGTTTATGGTTGGAGAATCCCTATGGGGAGGAGAAATGTTCTCAAATATTTTTAACACTTGAGAAAGCAAAGGGAGTTCAACAACAAACTAAAGAACATATTTTAAGCCTATTTTTAGCCAATACAAAACGTATTGAGTATCCTCAATATTTTCCAGAATTTATACATATTTTCAGCCCTGAATTCTAGGAGGTTTCACATCCCTCCCCTTCTACATTGTGCAATATATCATAAATAAATGGAGAAGAAGAGTCAGTTGTTTGGAATGTTGAAATCAGTCTTGGAAAATATCTATACATCAATTCTAGCTTGAAAAAAAAACAGTAACAAAAATTGATCCAAATGATTCAAGGATAGTCCGATGTTTTTTCATGGGATTACTATGACATGAAAGGAATTCACCTTGATACCTGTATACACCATATTTACACCAATGATCAAATTAGATCGGTTAGTCATCCCCAAACAAGATTCAATTCAACCTTAAAAGATATAGTGAAAGAAGATCTCAAAAAACTCCTACATGTCAATTTTATTTACCCTATTTCAGATAACAATTGGGTATCCCCATTATTTATTGTCCCTAAGAAGAATGGAAAGTGGAGTATTTGTGTGGATTTTAGAGAGTTGAACAAGGATACCTATAGATATTATTTTCCTTTTCCTTTCATAGACCAGGTATTGGACACCTTGTCTGGGAAGAGGTACTTTTGTTTCTTAGATGGGTTTAGTGGGTATAACCAGATCCAAATTTCCTCTAAAGATTAGGAGAATACCACATTTACTTGCCCATGGGGTACTTATGCTTATAGTGTTATTCCATTTGGTTTGTGTAATGCCCCTGCCACCTTTCAGAGGGTTTTCCTAGATATTTTTTCTGATTTAACCCATGACTGTGTAGAAGTATATATGGATGAATTCACAGTATATGGGGATGATTTCCATCAAGCATTGGGAAATTTGGAGAAATTATTGATCAGGTGTAGAGATACCAACCTTTCCCTCAGTCATGAAAAATCTAGAATGATGTTCATTGAAGGGATTGTCTTGGGCCATCATATTTCTAGTACTAGAATAAGGGTGGACCCTGCCAAAATTGACATTATTTCTCAAATAAGAATCCCTAGCTCATAGAAAGAAGTTAGACAATTTTTAGGGCATGATGGATATTATAGGAGATTAATCCAAAACTTTACAAACTTGGCTTCCCGACTGTTCAAACTATTATAAAAAGAGGTTGAATTTCATTGGGATGAACAATGTGATATTTCTTTTAAAATTTTAAAGAAAAATGTTTCAAGTTCCCCTATTTTAAGAGGACCAAATTGGTTTCTCCCCTTTCATATTTTCATGGATGCCTCATATACCTCTTTGGGGGATGTTATAGGACAAAGACAAAACCAACTTCCTTATGGTATCTACTTTGTCAACAAAAATCTCTCTCCTACCGAAGTAATTTATATTGTCACTGAAAAGAAATTCTTATCAGTATTTCATGCCATTAATAAATTCAAACACTACATAAAAGGTATGAGGTTTTTGTACACAGATACCACTCAGACATTATATTTTTAATGAATAAACATATGATAAATTCTAGAGTTACTAGAAGGTTGTTATTATTGCAAGAATTCAATATTACTATCATTGGTAGACCTAGAAAATATAACCTCGTTGTTGGTTTCATATATAGACTTATTCATACAGGTGATAATGCACCAGTGGATGACAAATTTCTAGATGAAAATTTGTTTGTTATTTATACTTACACTCCTTGGTATGCAGATGTGGCTAACTATCTTGTAACAAGAAAATTACCTCATAAATTTCCCCCTTGATAAAAACAGAGGATTATTCAGCTAAGTGCAAATTCTATGTGGCATAATGACTATCTATACTGTACATGACCTGGTTTGGTGATTCAAATATGTGTATGTATGGGAGGATGAGATGTATGAAATCTTAAAAGCCTACCATGATGGCCCCTATGAAGGCCATTTTGATGATAAGAGGACAACATAGAAAATACTACAGTCAGACTACTATTGGCTAACTATTTTCAGGGATGCAAAGATATTGCCAGTTGAGATGATATTCATAGGATGGGGAAACCAACTACAAGTTATGAGATTCCTCTCCAAGATCAGGTATTACCCTTTTGAGAAATGGGATTTGGACTTTGTAGGACCTATCAACCCCATGTCTCAAAGAATAAGGTATATACTAGTTTGAACATATTATGTGACTAAGTGGGTAGAGACTAAAGCTTTGTATTCTGAAAATGAACAATTGTTTTTTGATTTTCTATTTGAAGTCATCTTTACTCATTTTGGTGTGCCTCAAGAAATAGTGACAAAACAAGGAATTCAATTTACCTCCAATTTGATCAAATCCATTAATGAACAATATCAGATTAAACATATAAAATATTCATTGTATCACCCCCAAGAAAATGGACAAGTGGAATCAACTACTAAGGTGATAGAGGATATTCTCACCAAGACAGTTCAATTACACCATAAAGATTGGGTTGATCAGTTTCATGAGGCTTTGTGGGCCTACATAACAACTTGGAGAAACACAACAAGCTATACACCTATTGAATTGGTATATGGGAAGAAAGTGTCGCTTCCCATATAATTTCAAGTAAAAACAATTTAGGACTGTTATGCAATTGGGGATGGATTTGGATGAAGCTAAAAAATAGAGGATATTGCAACTAAATGAACTTGATGAACTTAGAGAGGATTCTCTCTAGAGGACGACACTCATTCAAGAACAAAGGACTAAATGGCATGATAAGTACATCAAGAAAAACTATTTCCATCCAAGTGATTGGGCCCTTCTATATGACAGTAGGTTCAAGAATTTCAAGGGTAAATTGTCCACTCGATGGTTGGGACCCTATGAGGTAGAAACAATTTACGACAATGGTTTAGTGAAGATAAAAACCATTGATGAAGATCAAACCTCCTTTGTTGTAAATGGGAATTGATTGAAATTTTATCATAAGACTCTATCTAAAGAGGATTTTATAAAATAGGTTCTTAAAAATTATGAAATGCAATTGGTAAGAAAGAGGCGTTCTCCTCCTGCTAATCCACCACTATAAGTTTGTTGTGTGATTTAATTTAACTTTGTACATATAAGTATATAGGTGTGTTGTTAGATAGTTATTTTTGGTGTTACTAACAAAAGAAAAAGATAAATTTGTTCTCATGTAGATAAGAAATAAGGAGGACATCTGCCAGGTGTAAGTTTATTCGTTTATCCAGTTTTGGTAGATTACTCATGGAAAAGGATCTTGATGGAGTTTTCTTTAAGTTTTTCAGACTCCTAAAAATTGAAAACACCAATGAACATTAATTGATCTCGGATCGAGAAAAATCCATAGGACAATAGATGGAGTTTTCTTTAAGTTTTTCAGACTCCTAAAAATTGAAAAAACTTGTGAGAATTAACCGATCTAGGCTTGAGAAAAATCCACAGGACAGTAGATGGAGTTTTCTTTAAGTTTTTTAGAATCCTAAAAATTGAAAACATTAGCGAGCATTAAATGACCTGGGCTCGAGAAAAATCCATAGGACAGTAGTAGTTAGGTTTTTCTTTCCAATAAAAATAAAGTGGCAACAAAAGTAGTGGTTAGTCTGGTTCCAAAAAGAGGAGGTTTATGCATATCTATAGGAGGATGTCTAGCTAGACTTTCCTTCTTGTTACAGAGCTTGGAGTCAAATCAATGGACCTTTTGCCTCATTTTATGACACTTTTGTAGATTTTAACCTTATACAATATTTACTGCAAACAAATTTTTAGTAAAAGAACATAAAAGATACAATGGAAAATACAAACATTACATAGATATTTTTCCCCTAGAAACCTGTTGATGGGCGAAATTGACCATCCATCAACTGGAAGAGAGAGTCTGGTCCGGGGTTGTCTAAATAACCCAAGACGTTTGGTGTAACTTGTTCTGACGGGTTTAATGGCTCCGTTAGCCAATCTAAGAATCCTAAAAGAAACGAATAAAAGAGAGAAATAACTAACTAATTACTAAACACTATATATATATATATATATACATATGTTCTAATGTAATTGTAGTAGTTGTATTTAAACAGAAGATATACAAGTCTTGTTTATTTACATGATTTACAATATGAAAGTTTTAATTGAAACTTACAAAAATCAATGGAAAAATGATTGCTTCTAGGTAGAAGATAAAGAAAGAACATAAACATGTTTATTGTTTTTCTTTTATAAATTTAAAGAATCTTGCAAAAAAGTTAATGAAACATGAACATGTGGATAGTCAAAGCTGAACCATACATTCTAGTTTCAATGGTATGTAAATGACAGAAAAATACAAAGAAACTATCCTGTCAGTGAATTAGTGAGGTGTATCCAAGCATCTACATGAGTGGTGAACATCCAACTGCCATGTCCAAGACAAAAATCTGCAATGAACCTTATGACCGTTCTAAATAAATTCAGAACATGTATTGACAACTTAGGTTTTAATGACAGAAAATGAAACACAAACATAAACCTGTGATCTCATAATTATACATGATTACAGCAAGATAAATCTGGAAGAAATCTATGCATTTTATCATTCAATTTAAAATTCAAAGATAAATCTCATTATTTAAATCGAAGATATAATCACATCATTTGTATTATTAGAAGCAAATGATAGATGGTATTTATAATATAAACCTCCTACACATCACAGATCATTTAATCTAAAGATATCGGACCTGCACATGTAACAGGATTAACAAAACATAAATAACAACATTATAAACAAAAGGCTAAAGCCAAAATGCATATATGTTGTTCTATTAAGTTTTTGGAATCAATTATCCATTCTGTAATCCTGGAAGAAATTGTTTGGATAATAGACTTTAAAGATTGGAAAAATTAATACATAAACGATAATAATTAACCATGTATTGATAAAAAAGACTAAAGCTATTTAAATCAATGCATAATCAATTATTAAAAGAATATGAATATATTATAATGAAAATAAAACCATTCTACTTACAACACAAAAGCCATTAAGCAACCTAGAATTCCATATTCTTCTTTGAAAATATTTGTCCATTCTCCCAAAGATTCTAGCCATCCATTATTCCATTTTAAAAGAAATAAAAAGTTTACAAAATAAATAATATACAAAAGAGAAAGGATTAAAATAATCCTCTCCAATTCCTAGATCCCTTTGGCTCTGATCTTTCTCATATATTTATAAAAATGAATGAGCAGTCTGGGTGTCACTATTAATTTCTGCCACCTGAAATTTTCCTTTAACAGAGACCCAAATATATCTCAAATCGTACATTTGTTTGGGAAAATATCCATGAGGAAGGTAAATGGGTCCATTTTGTTTCTGGGTTTTCAACCGTTTCTTCAAATTCCTCACGGTTTGTTTGCAATCAGTTCTGCAACATCGTCTATCTGATCTTGACGCCTTTCCAAATTTTATCTGTTGTTGCTAATAAAATTATTTGTAGCAATCCAAAATTATTTTTGGATCAATCATCTTGAATGTATTTGGATAATAAAATCAATCCATGATCAGATCCGTATCAAATATTTTATAATACAAACCTGTGAAACACAAAGAAACCTAAATTAATAACCTAAAAATTGTGAATAAAACAAAATCTAGAAAATTAAAAAATGAATTTGAACTAACTATAACTTATAAACAAACATTGTTTATAATTTGTTTTCAAATATGATCTAGAAGCTTCAAGTTAATGGAGAAAAAATATTAATTTTAGTTTTTTACAAAATCAAACATATGATAGATAATTCTTTTATTATTATTATTTTGAAATGAGATGCAAAATGAAAAAAAAAATTAATTAATTAATATCACCAAATGATTTCATGAAAATGAGAAACCAACCAAGATATTATTTGATGAAGTATTGAACTCATTATTCAAAATAGTCAAACTTTCTAATGAGCAAAATAAAGAACACATAATCATAATTTAAACGAAAGTAAACATTTGATAAAAATTAGCGTTTTTGTTTAAATTTAGATTTCTATGTTCATTTTTAAATTTTGACATATACTCTTGTAATGAATGTCTCATACTACAGTGAATGTCTTAAGTTTGTCTCAAAGCAAGCCAAGGTATGGAACTATTTGAAAAGGTTGATTCTGTAGCTCATTATAATTATCAAGATTCTAATGGGGGCCCTTTAAATTTTGTAAACATTAGGGGGAATTGTTGGGGCCCAACAAATGGTGACTTACTGGGTGAAAAATTTATCTCTGATATGGTAAGATTTCATCTCAAGAAGAAAATAATAAGACTTGAAAAATGATTTAAGCTCCCTGAAATAAATTCACTCCGAGACCATGTAGTATTAGGATAAGCTCAATGTTATAACCAAAAAATAGAATTTTCTTTACAGAAGATTATGACCTGAAATAATGTCTTAATCAAAGAGTCATGATGTTTATAAAAGAACTTCAATACCATTGATAGAGCCACTACTGCCAGCAGGCGTCCATAGCCTCGACAGGGATGTCATTTAACCAACTCAAATTCTTTAATCCCATCCAATAGTTGTATACTTCCATAAAAGATAATTTAAAAACATATACCTTCTACCTCTCTACCCGACATTGCTTCGTTGCCAGTAGGCATGTTCAGTACCCTGACGAAGTTGTCTTGGTATCATGTGTGCATTTACCTGCTGCCAACCAGCCTGTTCAGTACCCCGACGGGTTTACACAGACTTCCCACACATAAGTTCTTTCAACCCTCTTATGCCACTTTTAAATAATAATACAATTATAGATTTCTTGATGACAAAGAGAGAGGGGTGATACTATAGGTTAATTGCAATACAGGTGAATAGTTGACCATGTTATTTATTTTCTTTCAAAACTAGAAGTTTTATCATGGTTTAGAGATTTTAGATTTCCATTAAGAAATCATCTAGAGAATGGGGAAGAACTTAAAAGTGATTCCTTAAGAATATGGACGGCGTAAAAAGTTTAAATATCATCATAATTCTCAAATATTTAAACCATATCTTTGGTGTAATACTCTAGCAAAGATAATTTGAGGACAAAATGAGAGTGACAATTGACTTAAAAATCAATTGTCTGAGCTATATCTTAATACTAGGACCTCTTTGAACTATTTCAATTTGCTTGGAAAACACAAGTCTTAAAATAAATGCTTCCTTCAACAATAGTTCTTTGATAAAAAATATATTGATTCAAAAATAAAGATAAGAAGAAAACTCATTCAAAATAATCAAAGAAAACAAAAACACACAACAAAGAAAATCAAATTTTATTAATGGGATTCAAAATCAGAAGTACACAAAATCAAAACAACAAAATAAAACTTTTTAGGAAATGATTTTGGCCAAAGATAAACTCGCATTTTTGTATCCACTATAAAGGAAGAACTAAATCATATAAAATATCATGTGCAAGCAAGTTCTTTTCTTAAGATAGTGATGCATAAGATGTTACTTTGACCAAGCATTATTATTAGAAATAAAAGAGACTAAAAATAGAAAAATCCTCATTAAGATGAGTGCAGTCCTACTCGTGGCACATTAGGTTAGGGTTGAATTGATAGTTTAAATTTACTTATCTCTTTACTTTCCATTTAAAATTTTCATGATGATACTCCGTTTTTGAAAAGAAATATTCAACGAAAAGAAGAGAGAAAAAGATTTAAAGTGGACTTCCCTGACAACATTCATATTATGGTTCTCTTGGTGTGCCCGCTTATGTTCATAACTGCATTATTACAAAGAGAAAAACTGAGAGATAAAACTAAAAGAAAACCTACTCTAACTACTAAACAAATAAAAAATACTAAGTGAAGTCATGTTTCCAATGTAGCCATCAGAGTAACTCCAATCCTTCAATGGAAACAAGATCAAATATTACTAACAAGAATGCTAGTATATCGAAAAATAACAAAAATATATCATACTTACCTTTATCATCATCATTTAAAAACAAAGCAAGCATGACCTTTCCATTCCCTTGAACATTCTTTTTGTATGAATCCTCCATCCATTCTGTAATTTTGTCATTATATGGGTCACAAAAATATGAAAAAATGAGATTGTGAAGCTTGTGAGAGTTATGGGGACCTGACATAACGATCGACCTAGACAGAAGTGGCCCATCCTCCCAACAATTTTCCTTTAATTCCATATTTTCTCCATCTGAAGGATGTAAAATGAGCGTGTTAAAGTTACCTCCTTGATCTCTTAATAAAGTGAAGATAATCTTATCATTCCCTGGAAACTTTTCGAGATATAAATACTCCAAACATTCTGCAACCCTATCATAATACATGCAATTACTAACATGGGATTGTTCGAAAGAATTCACATACGAAAAATATTCTTGATGAGAATAAAGTATTAGACTATCAAGGAAAGAATCTTGTAAAAAGGTCAGATCAAGATGGCGAGAACTTATCGTGATTCTCGATCGGAAAAGAAATGTTTCATTCTCTTTAAACCTTCCATTGAGCTTAAATACTTCAAGATTAAATATTTGAGGTGTACTAAATGGAATGACAAATTTTTTTGAATAATCATCATTGGTAATAATATTTGGCCGATTATACTTTTCAACCTCAAATTATTGATCATGGAAAAATCTAGATTCTTCTTTAATCACAAATTGAGATGAATCAATGGAAGATGCAATTTGAGACTCTTTCAAATAATTTCTTGATTTACCCACAGATAATTGATGAGAATAAGAACTGATATGTTCATGGGTAGAATTATTTTCCTCTTTATCTTCTATTTGGTAATCTCTTTGTACCTGATTATATAATGTTGAATTCTCTCCAAGGAAATATGGAACATGCAATTGCACAACATTAGGATAAAAAATATCGGGGTACAAGGAATAATATGTAG
>SNQJ01S0006657.1:101235-134942 GCA_010110895.2 Picea sitchensis
TTTATAATTTGTTTTCAAATATGATCTAGAAGCTTCAAGTTAATGGAGAAAAAATATTAATTTTAGTTTTTTACAAAATCAAACATATGATAGATAATTCTTTTATTATTATTATTTTGAAATGAGATGCAAAATGAAAAAAATTAATTAATTAATTAATATCACCAAATGATTTCATGAAAATGAGAAACCAACCAAGATATTATTTGATGAAGTATTGAACTCATTATTCAAAATATTCAAACTTTCTAATGATCAAAAGAAAGAACACATAATCATAATTTAAACGAAAGTAAACATTTGATAAAAATTAACGTTTTTGTTTAAATTGAGATTTTTATGTTCATTTCTAAGTTTTGACATATACTCTTGTAATGAATGTCTCATACTATAGTGAATGTTTTAAGTTTGTCTCAAAGCAAGCCAAGGTATGGAACTATTTGAAAAGGTTGATTATGTAGCTCATTATAATTATCAAGATTCTAACGGGGGCCCTTTAAATTTTGTAAACATTAGGGGGAGTTGTTGGGGCCCAACAAAACCCAAACTGGAAAAAGAAACATATTCTATATTCATACATAGTGATACATTGTTTACAATACAATATACATATAGGATCTAGTAGCATCCAAATCCATAACCTAATAACCTAGATTAGTCAACAACCCTAATTCCTTAACCAGAAATAGAAAACCATCGGCAAAATCCATGTGTTGAAAAACCACCCAATAATGGACAAAAAAATCAAGGCAACACGAAAAAACAAGGCAAAAATGTGACATGTTTCCCGAGGAAAAACTACTAGTGCAAATAATATAACACATACCCAACATTCTACTACTTGTTGTTTTCTTTACATACATGAGGTTACAGGGTTACATAGTCAATAATCTAGGGAATCAATTCCCATGGATCCTCTACACCAAGAGAAATTATGCAACATTCTTCAAAGTGTCCACTTTCATCAACAACAATTTATTTTCTTCAACCATGCCTCTCACAAAGTGATATTGAATATCAATATGCTCTTTCTTTGAATGATAAGTCAGGTTCTTCGCTAGAAAAATTGCACTCTGACTGACACAATCTATCATTACAACTTGATGTACCAACCCAATACCTAAACACAATATTTGTAACCATAATGCTTCCTTGGACAAGTGGTTTCCATGTATTCAACTTCTGTATTTGAAAGTTCCACTACAACCTGTCTTTTTCTCATCCAACTTGTTACTCCTCCAAACAGGTTAAACACATACCCACTTGTAGATCTCCTATGATCCAGATCTCCAGCCCAGTCTGCATCCACAAAGACATGTATATCCAACACTCTGTCCAATCCCAATTTTCCTTGGTAGCATAATCCATAACTAGCAGTTCCACATAAATACCTTAAAACCCTTTTTATGGTTGTCGAATGCTCCTTCCGTGGTTTTGACATATACCTGCTAAAAAATTCCATTGCATGTGTAATGTCCATTCTAGTATAGACCATTTCATATATCAAACTACCAACTACACTCGCATATGGAACACGAGACATGTCCTCCTCCTCTTCCTGTGTCTTGGGACACTTATCCACAGATAACTTTACACCAACAGGAATAGGAACCTTGACCGGTTTACATTCCTGCATATTAAACCTCTACAATATTGTCTCGACATATTTTATAAGATTTAACCAGAGTTTCCTCTTTTTTCGATCTCTTTTAATTTCCATGGAAAAAATGAAATTTGAAGCACCGAGATCCTTCATGTCAAATTTAGAGGGAAAATGTGTTGGAGTTACTTCACACACAACTAGGATTTCTTTTTCCTAAGGTTTTTATTTGTTCATTAGTCATAATTAGTCATTATCCAGTCTCCTATATTTTAGGATAGAATATTCCACATGGATAATATTCTCTTTCAGTTCACACTTCAATTTGACTAGTTGAGTTGAGTTTAGATGTTGCATTGGGATCATCACCATGCAACATTGGGATCATCACCATGCTAATTCGACCTTGACTTGGTGTCATCACCAAAGTGGCACATTAGCCTTGATTCCTTGAGTTAACTCCTCACTACTTTATGTTCATTCAGTTAACTGAAGACTAGTTGACTAGTTAACTCAACTAGGTGGCAGTTCACTCTCATAACTACCTGAGAGACTATAATAGGTGGAATTTCACTCCCGTAACTGTTGGTGTGTGTCCAAATCACTCTAGACCACCACTATGGTGACTTGTTTCACCTCAATTCAAACTCATTGAGTTATACAGAGTATATCATGTGTAAATTATTCATTATTGACAATGGTTAATGATAATTCTTTCCATTCTTTCTCTCCTTCTTCTTCTTTTTCCAATTCTCTTTGCAAATGTGTGTATCATTGTTTATCTAGATCTATTATGTGCAGGTTAAACACATTTATGAAATGAGTTTTCACATCCTGGATAATCTTGTTGTTTCCTATCAACAACATGTCATCCACATACAAGACTAGATAAATCAAATGATCACCAAATAATTTAAAATACACATAATGGTCCTCTTTACTTCTTTTGAAACCAAGTCCCAACATATAAGTATCAAATTTTTGATACCACATCCTTGGTGATTGTTTTAAATCATACAGGGACTTTTTCATCTTGCATACCAACTCCTTCTTTCCCTTCATAGCAAATTCTTCTGGCTGGTTCATATAGATTTCTTCTTCCAGATCCCCATGTAGGAATGTTGTCTTCACATCCATCTGTTCTACCTCAAAATCAAATGCAGAAACAACAGATAATAGAAATATTATAGAGGTTAACTTGGAAACAGGAGAAAAAATATCCCCAAAACCAATTCCCTCAACCTGGGAATAACCCTTTACTACTAACTGAGATTCAAATTTCTCCACTTTTCCTTGTGCATTCAAATTCCTTTTAAATACCCATTTGTTGCCAATGGGATTTCTTCCAGTTGAAAACTCCACTATATCCCAATCCTCATTCTTATCCAAGGATGCCATTTCTTCATCCATGGACTTTTTCCAGAGATTTCCATCCTCTAAATCCACTACCTCCCTGATAGATATAGGATCATCACCAGTAATAGACAAAGAAAAATTTGAACGAAAATCAGATGGAGTATAATTTTCCAATAGCCTTCTTTCTCGAACCGATCTCCTCAATACTTGAGTATGAGGATCTTCTTCTTCTCATTCTTGTTCTTCTATAGAGTATGATTAATCATCCTTTAAATCAAACTCTATTTTCTCTGGTTCTTCCTTAATTGGTAGGACTTCCTGTTTAACAACATCCTTCATTTATATAAATACCACATCTCGGCTATACACTACCTTCTTAGTTTCTAGGTTCCAAATATTATAACCTTTAAGACCATCTTTATATCCAATAAAGATACACTTTTCATCCTTCTTATCTAGATTACTCATGTTTTTCTTTGGAACATGCACATATGCATCACAACCAAATACCTTGAGATGTGTGAGAGAAGGTTTGTTACTATTCTATACCTCTTGTGGAGTCTTTCCATCCAACGTTGATGAGGGTTATATGTTGACTAGGTAACATGCAGTGCCCACTGCTTTTGCCAAGAATTCGTTCCCTAACCCGACACCACTGAGCATGCATATTTCTTTCTCCATCGATGTCCTATTCATCCTTTCTCTAACTCCATTATGTTGAGGTGTATATGGAGTAGTCTTCTTCCTTTCTATACTGCACTTCTTACAAAATTCCTCAAATTCATTCTCGTAGAACTATCCGTCATTATCTATCCTCAAGACATTAATTATTTTCTCTATTTGATTCTTAGCAAGAGCCTTAAACTCTTTAAATCAAAGGGGAATATTACCCGATTATGCCTCCCATATGTTATCAGACTAATCGGTAGGTGTAGACACTAACAGATCTACCTAGATCCACCTGGATCTAGAACAAAACAGGACAGGACATGAATCTTTCCCTAAGTTGCAATCATTGAATTTTCTAGTAAGGAGGAACAAGTGACATACCTTTGTGTCACTTCCTTAGGTCTTTGTTGCTCCCGCTTCGCTCCAATTCTCTCGTGAGGTCAAGACCAAGACAACACAAACCAACCAAAGTGAATATAGAAAAATGTATTCAACGTCAACTTATGCATATGATCAAGGAATTACACAATAAAGTAAGAGTGACTTTATGGGAAAGGGACATGCCATTGTATAATATTAATTGAAAGTAGAAGATACAACCTGATCTCCTTGATGTCACAAGCTTCCTTTCAGTGACTCTTGGTTCCAACACACACACTTTCTTTGTACTTGCATGAAGAATATCCAATTCTTCTTGATAGACCAACTAGAGCCTTCAAGCCTCTGTCCAAGCAGGGTTCTTCACACAATTCCTTCATCAATTCTTCAATTAATCTTTCTTAACCTTTTCCATGAGAATCCTTTCAATATATAGGAGAACGAGAGATGGTTACATGGATGAGGATGATCCCATCAAATCTTTGAAGCCAGTAAAATGACAACCATATGAATTCCAACTCACTTTTTAGAAGATTCCCTTCTAGAACCCTCGAGACCTCTTCTCTCTTCCAAGATTGAAAACAGGTTTGCACCCTGTGTATAGAGAAAACTATGAGAATTTCTCACCCTAGATGAAGGTGGCCTGCGAGAATGAGGGATTCTCATACCCTAAGCAATATATAGCCTGCGAACTCACTTTGAAAATATGTTTTTGGAAGGAGACAAGATCCATTTTTCTCAGGCAAAACGTCCTTGTTGGGAGCCTGAATTCACCATTGTTAATACATCACCAAGATGACCAAAATCATGTGTAACAAAAACCCCCAAAGTATGAGGCCGAAATCAGTGACAGTCGAAATAATTTGTAAGCTACGCGTGTGTGTCGGAAACCAGGAGTTCACCTAATCGGAAACCTGCAAACAACCAAGCATCTACAGAATATAATACCAATTCTGAGGTAGGCATTCCCATACTCAGATCATAGACAGACAACATCATGAACATAGGTCATGGACACCAATCATACACCATGGATCCATGCCATCAAAATATCATATAGCCACCAAAAATACACTATGGATCTATGCAAGGAGATGTAAATTAAGACGACATAGCCACGAGACATACAAAGTGGATCTATGTGTCGAGGAAAATCATACATACTCCATTGCAGAATGGATCAAAGAGATGAGACCCAGGGTCTTCAATCCCGTTACCTGGACGTACAAATCTAACCATGTGATTACATGTGCCGAAGTCGAACATGGTAGAAACCACTTGATTACTGGTCATTGATGAAACCGTTAACAAGTGCGAGGGAAATAACCATTAATGTCAATGACTCCCAAGGTACACTAGTAAAATCCACCGAATGTGAATAAATGAGTTGAGGTTGAACATTTGACAAAATCTCCCGATCAGAGGTCAATGATGAAAACCCACTATCGAAAGCGAGGAAACCTGCCATTGAGGCATGAAAGTTCCAAGGTACCTAATAATGTCTAAGTCTTATTTTTGGATAATGATTTGGAGTCGATGGAACAAAACTCGTAACAGGAGGGCTTTGATGTATCCCCCATCAATGACATGAAATGAGTAACAAATTTTGAAGGTGGAACAGAGTATGATGTAGGTGGAACCGGACACAGGGAAGGCCGACACGAAGATAATGGAAAACTGTAGATGGCCGACTCAATATAGGTTTTGGATGCAATTATGTTGAACATATGAATGACACGACCAATGATTTGGCAGCACTGACTTAGAGACAACTCAATATATGAACTTGTAACAAATCGAATGAGATACAAATGGATTTCCCAAACCGACTTCAGATAATGAATAGGGGGTGTCATGCTCAAGAGCGACACTTACTACCAATAATATGAATACGAAAACACATCCTTTTCCCAAATTTTCCTCCACCATTTATGGCAAGTACCTCTTTATTTTTACGCAAGATTGAGGAGGATAACATATGATTGTTGATGTAAGCTCATCCTTTAGACAAGTCCCTCAGAGTATGTTTAACGAACCCTAGGAAGGAGTGGTTCGGTCCCATTATGGGTCTTTCAATATTTGTTTAACGAGTCCAAAGATAGAAAACTTGAAGGTTTTTCATGATTATAGAGTCTGGAAAAACACTCAAAAGAGAACTCTCTCAGTTCCTTTTTCGTAAAGTAGTATGATGAGACTGAAAAAGAGATAAATTATCGCCCAACAGATTCTTTCTTCAAATACTTTAACGAGAGTGAAAATAGCAATATCGCTCGACAATCTTTTCATGTTTAGAGAGTTTGAAAAGAGCTGAAAGAGGACTCCAGGGGGTTCCTTTTTCATATAACCTTGTTGAGCCCGAAAAAGTGATAAAAGTGTGCTCGATTACATTCTCATGTATTTTCGAGCGTGAGAATGAACAAAGACCAAGCTAGAGGTTTTGTCTAAAAACCATAAAAAACAATTTAAACATGCGATGAAAAAGAGAGAATATCCATACTCCTTCGTGTGGACTTCGAAGTCATCATATCTACAAAAAAATGCACTCATAGGGCTATTAGGTATTAGGTTTGATGAACAAAACAATTATAAAAACCAACAAAAATAGTAAAAAGTAAATATAAGTGGGTAAAAGTTCTTTTACCATGGTCATTGTAACTTTGCCAAGATTTTAGCCCAAAACCCCTCTTTTGCCCTTGAAATTCAGTGCTTGATTGCAGAAGGTATGAACAACCGTTTGGAAAACCGTCTCCGTCAGTGAGGTAAGATCCCTGTCTTCTACCTTTTCATGGTTCAATTTTTTGTTTTCATTGGCAAATTTCAAGTTTTGAGTTTGTTTTAGGGCCAAAATTTATGCCCAGGCGTTCTCGTAGGCTAGCCATACGGGACCTGCGAGAATGCATGATTCTCGCAAGTGGCCCCAAAGGCACCTAAGAGAACCTCACACTGTGCTAAAGGGGCACCTGCGAGAACCGCAAAATGAAACTTTGCTTTGATTTTTGCTCAATGAAAAATGTGCCAAGGCTTGAAAAGAGTTGTTGATCCTCTTCTTATGGTTCTTGTGCAGGCATTTGACCGTCACAATGGTTCTAGAATGGTGTGAAAGAGAGCATGAAGAAGATGATGCTATTGTTGGGAATGACCTGGGCACCATTGCCTCTTTACGAGACTGTGGTCTCCTGAAATTATTTTGGATCCCGGGTATGAGGGCCCAAGTCAATATGTTGGAGTACCGCGTTCATATGTGGGACGTGGACCAACAAGTATTCCACGTGGGGGTCCACACATTGTCCTTGGATATTGAGGGCGTTTATTTCCTAACAGGGCTGTCATGACGTGGGTACCACGCTATCTTGAATGGTATCCAAGGTGGTGGGCTGCCTATGAGTGAGTATTGTCATCAGTACTATGTTCTAGAGGTGGAAAGAAGCAAAGGAAAAGTGTCCATTTGGGGGGTCCAGGATTTGACCCTTCACACTATATTTATCACCATTGCTCATATGGCTGGGAGAGCTGCTCCACACATGGATCTCCAGAGCTATTTTTAGTATTCCATAGAGTGTACTAAGCCTCAGGTCTTTAACTGGTCAGATGCAGTCCTTCGTAGCGTAAAGAGGCAGTTGAAAAAATGCAGGAAAGGTGACCTGAAGAAATTCAGGTACAGATCAATTTTGGTGTCCTTATTTCTTGAGAGGGTTCCCTTGTTGAGGTTGCAGGTTGAGTGGGGTTTACCGACTCCATAGGATCCGAGGATGTTGAGGTGGTGTAACCTCATGGTCGGACATGTAGTTGGACTGATCATCAAATACAATGATTCCTTCTTTGAATGGTTGCAGACACAGATGTTGATGGTCGACGATTATCCCTATGCTGGGTTGGACTTCCGAGGGGATCCAGACTTGGCCCTACCCAAGGGTTCTTAGTAGGGAGATCTAGGTAAGAAGTACACATTTTTTCACTTTTTAAATGTTTTTGTGAGTTTTATCATAGGAATTTTTTTTTATGCTTGTCCAAGGTCTAATTACAAAAATTATTTTTTGATGACACACACATGGGGCCTTATAGACCTCTGGGTACCTCTCCTATTCAGTGACGAGGAGAGGTGGCTCCAGTGCCACAATGGGATGTTGAAGATTATGAGGCAGTGAAGCCAATGTGGGGTAGAGAAGACTCCGACATCTGGAAACCAAACACAACGTAACATAAGGGAAGAGACCAGATAATGAAAAAACCATACTACAGTAACACACAAGAAGTATGATACAATAAAATACAAGTACTCGTGCATATGTGATCTTATGCATAGTACTTATTTAAGTACAACCCATTTCTGGGTTCACTCAAAGGGATACCGTCATAATCTACTAACTTGTAAGCTCCTTTCTCCAAAACTCATCTAACGATATAAGGACCTCGCCACATGGCTTCAAATTGTCAAGCTCCTAGCATATCCCAATATTGTTCGTAAAGGAGAACCATATCTCCTTCATAGAAAACGTGAGGCTTGACATGTTTGTCGTATTGGGCCTTGACACGTTTCTTCTAGGCTTCTATAACTAGAGTAGCATCGTGTCGAGTTTTGTCTAATCGCATGAGATAAAATAGATGGTCTTCCTCGACATAAGTGTTTGGTACGAGTTTGATGGCTAGTTTTAAGTAGGGTATCTCATATTCAATCGGGAGGATGGATTCTATACCATAGACTACCCGGAATGGTGTAAACCCGGTAGCAGACTTAATGGACATCCGGTAAGCCCACAATGTTGAAAACAACATTGTGTGCCAACTTGTTTTGTGAATCCCTATCATTCGTCGAAGTATGGTTATGAGAACTTTGTTAATTGCTTCGACTTGGCCATTGGCTTGTGGGTAATAGGGCATTGATTTTTCATGGATAAGACCCAAATTTTCAGTGAGTTTGGACATCATAAAGTTTCTAAAGTGGCTACTGTGATCAGTGACGATAGCCTGAGGAACATCAAAACGAGCTATGATGTGATTGAAAATGAATAATGTTGCGGTCTTTCCAGTATTATCAAATGTCGGCATCACCACAGCCCATTTTGTAAAATAATCTACGGCTACAATAATGTATCCATGCCCCTTAGCTGAGTGGGGGTGACATGTCATGAAATCGATACCCCATTTTGCAAAGGGACCAACGGAGACCACAGGGTGAAGAGGAGCATGATGTGACTATATCTTATGATTATAGGTCTGGAAAGCGTGGCATTTTTGGATGGCGATTATGCAATCGTTAAATAAAGAAGGCCAAAAATACCCTGCTCGTAAGATCTTCTAGGCAGTAGCATACCCGGACATATGACCGCCACAGGCTCTAGAATGGCAGTCATTTAAGGGTTTCTCGGCTTCGTCAAACGTGAGGTAGCGTCGAAAAACTAAGTCAATCCCATGACGATAAAAAGTATCATCGAGGATAATATATTGACGGGCTTGGTAGAGTATTTAACACTGGTCAGTACTGGAAACATTGGGCTAGAAAGTCTAGGTTTAGAGATATATGATGATATTGCCGTACCAAAGATCATCGGAACTAATTAGGAAAAGGGATTCATTAGGTAATGAATTGGCTGCTACATTTTTCGTTTCAGAGTAGGGAAAGTCGCATATCAACTTAGCAAACACTAAGGACTTCTTGGAATTAGATCATTTGAATTCCAAGTCAAACTCTTGGAGTATCATGATCCATTTGGAGTATTTTCCCCCTAGAAATTGACATGTGAGAATGTGTTGCATAGGGTTGCAGTTAGAAATTACTGTAGTCTTGCGAGAGAGGATATAGTGTTGGAAACGTTGAACTGCTTGAATGACTACCAAGGCTAGTTTTTCGACATGTAAGTACTTGGTTTCGGTAGGCGTTAGACTTCGACTCAAGTAATAGATAACATGTTTGTCATGAGAATCATCCTCATGGACAAGAACCATAGTGATAGTGTAATCTGAGGCTGCGAGGTAGAGGAAATAATCGCGACTATCATCGGTGGGGAAGAGAAGCGAAGCACATGTTAGGGATATTTTCAAAGCTTTGAAGGCTTTGTTTGTGATGGTATCCCATACAAACTTGGACCCCTTTTTGAGTAGGCACGTAAATTCAAAAGTTATCTCGCCATAGTTCAGGATGAAACGACGAAGAAAGTTTGCTTTCCCTTGCAAACTTTGTAACTAGTGAAGTGTAGAAGGATGAGGGAGATTTAGGATCACCTCGATCTTTAAAGGATCTACCCTGATCCCTTGATGTGAAACAATAAAGTCTAGAAGTCGGTCGGATTCTACGCAGAAAATGAATTTGTGAGGATTCAAGCATATATGGTAAAAGTGACATCGGAGGAAAATGGCTCGGAGGTGTATGGGATGATCGACCCGGTGCATGGAATGAGCGGGTAAGTCATCAAGATATGGCTGCACGATGTGCTTGATATCATGGAAGGCATAAGACATAGCGCGCTAGAAAGCTGTGCCAACATTTTTAAGACCGAAAGGAAGTTTCCGATAAGCAAAAGTCCCCCAAGGACAAATAAAAGCAGTTTTGTGTTGATCCTTGGGAACAATATTGATTTGATTATATCTAGAGAAACGATCCATCAGAGAGAATATTTCACTCCCGGCGCAATCGTCGACAATCTGATCGATGAAGGGGGTAGGAAAGTTGTCTTTAGGACAAGCTTTGTTAATATCCCTATAATCAACGCACACGCGGATTGTGCCTTGTTTCTTGTCGATCGGGACAAGATTGGAAACCCAGTCAGCGAGAGCAACTAGGAAAATAAAGCTGTCTTTGAGAAGTTTCTCAACTTCAAGCTTCATAGCAGTCGATTTACGAGGGTGAACTGGATGAAGGCATTTCCAGACGGGTTTAGCATTTGGGTATGTCTTAATATCTTGTATCACAATGTCGGGGTCAATACTCATAATTTATTTATAGCTCCAGGCGAAGACGTCATGAAATTATTGGAAAAGTGACTTGTAGGTGACGATTTCATTAGGGGAACACGAAGCTCCGATATGCATATTTTCGACAATTCCAGGTTTGATGGATATGTCGAGGGGAATAGTGGGCGAGATATTGCTTAAGTTCCCTTCAAAAAACACATCATGTGTGGACTCGGGAATGGTTGAAATGAAAACAATGGTCGACGGTGTCGAGATCCGTTGGTAGCTCTCGATGGTGTGTTGTTCTAGGAAGAGGATGGAATGGTGATGTCCATCATTCCAGGTGGTGTCTTCCATGACAGACATAATCATCTCATCCATGGGAAAAATGACGAGGAAAGGATCTGGAGATAAATCACCAAGAGAGGGGGTAGAAGGGGTTGTTGATTGAATGGCCTGATAGGCAGATTCGACCGGACTCAAACACATTTCATCACCGTAACGAAGATTATCGTCGAGGTTGGGTACCATCCATGGGTCATGAGACATAGGAGTTCCATGAATCGAGGTGGAGATCATGTTGATTGAAGCGACAGATGGGTGTGGAACATCGGGTGGTGGAATGGGGAAGGTACCCATTAACGAGGAGTCTTTGAGAAGACCTACACTGAAGTTCTCGTATCCGCGGGGGGGGGTTGGCGATGAGCGATATGTTTCCAGTACGTGTATCTGAATTAAGGAAGGCTAATTGGTCGACGGTAATTACCTTTCCTTGATGTGGGAAACGTACAACACGAAAAAGAGTCGACACAACTGTACGCATGGAATCAATCCAGCTATGACCAAGAAGAAGGTTTTAATCAAGAGGAGCGTCAAAGACTTCCACTTCAACTTGGACCGTTTTTCCTTCTAACATGATTGACAACGAAGGAATGACACTGTAAGGCTTCAAACCTGATCCATTAAAGGATTTAAGTGCGTTATGGGATTCAATCAAAGAGGGAGATTTGATGGCTTTCCAACAGGTAATAGACATGACACACGTCGAGGCACCCTCATCAATAACAGTTCTACACATTTTTTTGTCGGAGATAATCACTTGTATTTGGAATGCGAGTTGAGGGGATAACCTTGGAATGTAATCTTCCAAATCAAAAATTATTAAATTCGTATCCATCGGGTCGATTCAACTGATAGGTTTCAACAACGCTTTCCATTGTATGGGACAACTTTGAAGGACTTCGAGGGCTGACATCGTGGATGGTGCTTAGGCCAGATATTCAACAATGTTGTAGTTCTGGGCAACATGAGCATGAGGATTGAAAGATGATTTCCAAATGACACCCTTCGGAGGAGTGTGAAGAACTGTGTCGAGGCTTGGTCGTTCGAGATGAAGAGGACCGTTGGTAGGTGGAGTCATGGGAAATGGTTGGACCAATGAAGGAGGTATAACATCAACCTTCTCTTTACAGGGAGAATAATCTTTGGCTTGAGTGGTAAGTGTGATGTCACTTTTCTTTGAATCCCCTGTACACATTAAAACAAAAGATGTAGTGGAGGGAGATGGTTGGTCATGAATGACCAATTGGGCCTGTTGTTGAGAAGGGAAAGGTTGTGACAATACGACCGGAGTGGGTGGTTTCATGGTCCCTTGAAGGAGCTTAGTAATATTGGCGCATCGTGGACAATCCTTAATGTAGTGATCATCATCGTGGGTATCGGTGTTTGCGCTTATCCCTATCGTCATCAGGTGGATTTTTGGTTCTCTCTGCTTGTGAAGTATTTTTTTCCTCCTTATTCTTACCCTTTCCTTTTTTGGATTTGTTTTTACCAGTGGGGGTAGATTGAACAACATTTACCTCAGAAGTCTTGTTGATGGGAGGGGTAGGAGACAGATCATTTTGAACATTAGAAGAAATGGGTTTGGGGTTGTTTCTCGAGGTGGAATGTGGTTTGGCATGGAAAGTGCCAATCACACCTTTGGCTGTATGAGAAGCAGCAGGAGTAGTTGAAGTGGCGGAAGTGGAAGGACGAGGTGTATCAGAAAGTAAATCGTAAAGAGTACCCGTTTGTGAGTAAATGAGGTCAAGTTACTGAGCATGACTAATATCTTGTTCTTCCATGACAACCCCACCAATGGCGATGTCATGACCAATGTCGTTCACAAATGATTTCGTGAACCACTCTGCCAGCAACTGATTGGGAATTTCGAGTTTGATGAGACGTCATCTTCGTCGCCACTCATGAATGTGATCGGAGATATGAGTGGCTTTGTTTTTTTTGAAAGAACTCAAAATCTCGGTCCCTGTCTCATAGTGGATTGGTAACTAGTAGTGGGTGAGGAAAGCCATAAATAGGGTGTTGAAGTCGGTGAAGAAACCTCGTGGTAATTCTATATACCACTTCACGGTAGAACCCATGAGATTTCGTTGAAAAAGGCGTAAACTAATAGATTCATCCATCAAGGAGTTGTATGAGCACCGGAGGTGAAAATTCATGATGTGATTGTTCAGGCCCTCTCCTACTTTGCCATCAAATTTAGGGATGTCAGATGGTAGTTTGGCCGGTATAACGGGCCATTGGGGAGAGTGATGGATCGGATCATTTAAAATCCTCGACAGATCCAGGAGGTCCAAAGTGGCTAATAAGAGTAATTGCCTATTCACATGTGGATACTGGTGGCTTTGGGGAGGGAGTCCCATTGGAAAACCAGTAGGACCATAAGAAGGCTACATATAATGTGAAGACCCAGGCAGATTCAGTGGTTGTTGTGGAGGAAATTAGCTCATGGGATTGTATCCTTGAACAGTGGTGTGGGGTTGAGAATTCGAGCCCCAAATAGGATTGGACGTACCTGGATATGGTTGCCCTATACTAGGGGGTATAATGGATATAGCTAAAGGATTTTTCCCCCCAGTCGATTGAGGATTATGTTGTATCAGATGATTCCAATACTGGGCCAAGGATGGAGGTATGTTTTGTCCATAGGGTGGGGTCGGTGGGGGTTGTCCTCCAATCGGGGGTTGTGTTCCAATCGTGGGTTGTGTTCCAATTGGGATTTGGGTTCCAATTGGTATTTTCCCTCTAAGGGGAGGTTGAGTCAAACCTCCTTGGTGAAATTGTCCACCGACAGGAATCTGGTAATTTCGTGTGAACTATGGAATGGTGCCACTAATATCAGTGCCGACGATAGAGGACAAAGAAGGTCCTATGAAACTAGGGGGTAGAGGAAGTGTCGAAATGAAACCGAGAGGGGAGTGCCCAAAAGAAGAGGGACCACTGGGAGTACCATATGTGATTTTCATAGGAACGAGAATAGAGGCATTCAATGCACGGTATCCAGGTGGAAGAGTCGAGGTGACTCTGGGAAAAAACGGTGTGCCAATAGGGTCTTGGCTAGCCATGGTAATCCCGGTATGAAGACTCATAGTATCTGTGTAATGGACTGTTTGTAAAGGGAGAGTCATGATGTGGTCATCTTGTGGGGCTTCTGTACCAGGAAAATAATAAGCAGTGGTAGACGGTACTGCGTCTGGATTGGATGTTTTGGGTAGCTCAGGGGAGATAATGATATCAATGCCTTCTCCTGATCCAAAGAGGTCCCGTATAAAAATGTCGGTAGCCCAAAAACTATCTTGACCCTCGGTTCCTAGGAAAGGCCCAGTCGGTGATCCAGAAGACTGAACAACTAGTTCTCTAGAAGAATTCAATCATACAATATGTATCTCAGAGTCAGGGTGAAGTCGAAATTCCTCTCGAGAATTGGTAATTCAAAACCGTTCTAGAGAGTCAGTTCTTTCCACTTGTGGAGTGGTGACATCTTGGACTTCACTCTGTTGAGGAGAGCCCTCTGGTGAGTTGGTAGGCAAGTTTTGAGAACCTTCCATATTTTATGGGGGTAAGCCTTGCATTCTACATGAATGATGTGGAGGGTCTATTGTGAATGAGTTAAAAACTTACGAAGAAAATTCTATGGTCAACTTGGGTAAACAAATAGCATGCGCTAGTAAAAAATCTAGGAAACAAAACCAAGCAAACAAGACCTTCTAATTCCAAAGTTACTAGTTGGTGATGAAATCCAACATCGCAACAACGAGATGAGAAGGGGTTGGGCTAGGGTGGAAAAGTTACATTGACGACCTGCTTAACGGATTTACGCCATGGTGCAAGCTCCCACACATAATCGTGGGTATACCCTCCAAGGAGCCCGAGTGAGTTTGGCCAATGTCGATTCCAGGTACCGTGAAGACTTTCCCCTTCACAGTCACCTTGTGTAAGACCCTAAGAAGATAGGCCACTAAGGTTACCACCGACAACAATAAATCCTAGGGGGACAGTCGACAGTTCGATCCACACACAAGGGCAGGGTATCTAGCTCGAAATCAACTTGAGAGGCTTCCACTCATCATTGTGGGTATACCTTCAAGTGACCCCTGTAATACGTGAAATCTCTACACTGATATCAACAAAGTAGGGTGATTAACTCTGTCAATATCAATGTGACCTCGGGTTTGACCCTTGTGTGAGAAGGGCTTCCCACGACAAAATGTTGCAAACGGAATTTGACACTCCTTAACAAAAGATACTATTGTGTGTTTTGTTCTTTGGAGAGTGTATCTCTCTACCTATTCCAAAGCTCTAGCCTAGCTAATTGTTGGTGTAAGAGAGTCCTAGAAAAGAGTTACTAGTTAAATTTTAAAATTGCGCAAAATTATTACATGTTGTTGTTACTCAAAGGTGATGGAAATTAAACTGATGTTGTGTGAGATTCTGACCCAACAATGCATAGATAGGAATGAAAAATATCAATTCTTGTTCGATGAATCCTATTTTTAAAATCATTTTTATTTTGAATAATATCGAGGAGTTTTTTCGAATAATATCGAACTATGATATACAATCTTATTTAAAATGCAATATCAATGAATCACATAACAATGGCAATTCTCTATTTGTTCTATTTCAACAACTGATTTCCAATATTTTCAAAATAAAAATGATTTTAAAAAGAAAAATGTTTTTTAATTTTCAAAAAGATCCACACAACGGTCGTGGAACAAAGGAAAACCAATAACTGATGCGAAGCAACATACAAAACCCAAACCAATCTTTCAATGAAGACAAAAATGACAAGCAGACAAGGCTAGTCTTTTCAAATGCATGAGAGACAATTTTCTAAGGAATGGGCATTTTAAAAAGACAATTGATTCAAACTCGTGAACCGATCACCGGCTCCCAACCAAACAAGCACTCAGATCCCAGGATTAGAGATTATATCCTTTCTAAGAAAAGGTCAAGAGATGACAGTTGAGAAAAATGAACAATAAGTGCTTCTGATTTCTAAAGACTAATCATTCACAAAATCTGAAGTCAAGAAACAATCAATCAGTGGTCTAAGAAGGTCTCTTGAGACACACATACAAGTCTGGGCATCTGAGCATCAAAAACCTTAATCCCAAAATTTTGCAAAATGGGTTCGCAGGCAAGCAATGGTGTACAGTGCGAGAATGGATCATTCTCGCAGGCTATGCACAAGTAGAGTGTGAGAGGTTTCCACTGGTCTGCTTAGTAGGGTGTGAACTCAAGTAGTTCTCGCAGGTAATAAAAGGGTTCAGTGTGAGAAAGACTGAAACTAGGCAAAATTTGGAAAAAAGAGAAAATTATTTAAAGGACTTCTGGACCCAGAGAGTCTGTCAGGGTCTCCTAAAGACTCAGAGATTGATAGAAATTAAAAAAGGTAAGGCAAGAGAAAATGGCCAAGGAAAAACACCAAAAACCACTAAAAAATCTGTTGCATCCCCAGTGGAGTCGCCAATTTTGTTATCGAACTAATCAGTAGGTGCAAACACTAACATATCTCCCTAGATCCACCTGGATCTAGAAAAAAATAGGACAAGACATGACTCTTTCCCTAAGTTGCAATCATTGAATTTTCTAGTAAGGAGGAACAAGTGACATACCTTTGTGTCACTTCCTTAGGTCTTTGTTTCTCCCGCTTCGCTCCAGTGCTCTCGTGAGGTCAAGACCAAGACAACACAAACCAACCAAAGTGAAGATAGCAAAATGTATTCAACGTCAACTTATGCATATGATCAAGGAATTACATAATAAAGTAAGAGTGACTTTATGGGAAAGGGACATGCCGCTGTATCATATTAATTGAAAGTAGAAGATACAACATGATTGCCTTGATGTCGCAGGCTTCCTTTTAGTGACTCTTGGTTCCAACACACACACTTTCTTTGTACTTTCATGAAGAAGATCCAATTCTTCTCGATAGGCCAACTAGAGCCTTCAAGCCTCTGTCCAAGCAGGGTTCTTCACACAATTCCTTCACCAATTCTTCAATTAATCTTTCTTAACCTTTTCCATGAGAATCCTTTCAATATATAGGAGAAGGAGAGAGAGATGGTTACATGGATGAGGATGATCGCATCAAATCTGTGAAGTCAATTAAATGACAACCATATGAATGCCAACTCATTTTCTAGAAGATTCCCTTCTATAACCCTCGAGACCTCTTCTCTTTTCCATAGGTTCGCACCCTATGTATAGAGAAAACTATGAGAAGTTCTCACCCTAGTTGAAAGTGGCCTGCGAGAATGAGGGATTCTCTCACCTTAGGCCATATGTAGCCTGCGAACTCACTTTGAAAATATGTCTTTGGAAGGAGACAAGATCCATTTTTCTCAGGCAAAAAGTCCTTTTTGGGAGCCTGAATTCACCGTTGTTAATACATCACCAAGATGACCAAAATCATGTGTAACACCATATACACAATGTTCACAGAATTCAAAATCAAGAGAGAATTTATACATACCTTCAACCATATCTTTACCATGTAGTAGTCAAAGACCCTTCTCTCTGATATGCCCCAGTCTTTGATGCCACAACATAAACTTTTATACAAATATTGTAGGATTTCTTTCTTCTTCAACTCCAATATCAAGAACAATGGAACTATTACACCCATCACTAATAGTGCTTCCTTTCTACTTATACAGAGTTCCAAACTGAACTCTCTTCAACAACACCATTTCTCCTCGAACCATCTTCCAAGTTTCCTTTTCAAATATTGTTTTTTTTAGCACTGAGATTCACCCTCAGATTGTGGGAGGATAAGCCCAGTACCCATCAGAGTTTTTGGTGGATGTTGGTTTTATATGAGTGAAGGTCAATGGACAAAACTCAATATATGAATGATGTTCAACACAGAACTAGACAAGAAATGCATAGGGAAGTGAGGGCCACATTAACTTCAGTCAGTGAATTGAGTTTAAGTGTGAGAAGACGAAAGACTTATTGAGAAAGGTGAACAAGACTTCTATGAGCATCAAGATTTCAAGTAGATTGGAGAAGAAAAACTCAGACTCAAGATCACTCTTGAGCTCAATCTTCAGACACTAAAATATGTCCAAAAAAACATCCACAACAACACAATGATCAAACCTACATCACAATGCAGCTACAACAACTTGAATGGATCCTCCATGCTCGATACATTCAATGTAAGAGGGAGAAAGATAACAAGGGAGATGACTAAAATTGGTCACAATACCACTGTAATCGAACCTACATTACAACAACATAATAACCCTGGACTGGATCCTCCATGCGCAAGTGTTTTAGCATAGTTTTTAAAGATAGATGAAAAGAAGTTGACTTCTATTAACATGAAAGTCTCAAATTTGATACATGACCAAAGAAAAGTTCTGGCATCAAAACATTACAAAATAGGGAGCTCTACTCAACCAGTTGACCACCTTAACAAAATATCAAAACTATTTATTTGTACTTGGATCAGTCCCCAACTATCAGGAGTGTGATCCCATCACTACATTCAAATAATTTTGTCTGAGCAGTATTCTGTCAGACTGTGCATGTATCCCTCTATCAGACATGAGCTAAGATCAACATGGGTCTGCACGAATATCTATCCAAAGGGGTACCATGGCTGACGGTTCAGTCCCCACGGTCGGGCCTTCCATGCCTTATAATTACTGAGTGAGTCAAAGTTTCAACCATCAGTCCTTTCATTTATTAACTAAACCCTCAAGATTGGGACAAGGCATAATGCCTAGGGGGCGACCACGTGATGATGTCGGATTGGAAACTATATGAGCATGTGATTGCGAGGTCGTCAAAAACAGTTTGAAATCATACCTCTTTTGGGCTTGCAATCCACTACCTTCTACCACATATCACTTTCTCCAAACCATGGTTTCAATTACGGGACTGCTCAATAAATTAATTGATCGAGAAAGTTGTGTACCCAAAATGAAGCATGGTCGTTGATCTGGACACGGTCTGCGATCTGGGCGCACCTAGTAGATTTATCGCTACTTCCAAGATTAATCTCCTGCCAACTTTAGAATCCACCAAACTGTGCCCTGGGGGAGGGGGATACTACTCTTGATGTCGAACAATAACAACTCCTAGAGGATGACCTGTCGCTGCTATGCTGATATGTCATGAAATAGAAGTGACACGTGTCACTAAGAAAGAAGAAAATTTTATGCCCACGACTGCCTGGACTAAGTGCCACATGTCATTATCGAGTAGGCTCCTGGTGTCACGACCGGTGAGTGCACCACATGTCCATACTGATGACTGCCACATATCCTCTTAAATCAACGACTGAGATCTCCTTCAGGTCTTCAGGCTCTGGGAAAATCAACACTCAAACTTATTTTCCCTCGAAGAAAAACATCCAAAGTTAAGGATTTAATGACGCGTGGCCTCCGCACATCGATGACTGAGATCTCTTCGTGGCTCCGAAATTCAGGAAAATCAAATCTCAAACCGCGCTTTCCTTCAATGCTTTTACCCAAAGATAGCGATCTATTGACACGTGTCCTCTTGAATCAACGGTTTTTCTCCTGCTTCAGGACTTTGACCCCTTCAACCAGATCGACGACCCTTCTGCTCCCTTCTCAATCAATTACTGAGATCTCTTTCGAGTCTTCAGGCTTTGGGAAAATAAAATCTCAAACCTCGCTTACCTTCTGTGCTTTTACGCAAAGTTCTAGATATAGCGACGCGTGGCTTTCTGGAATCATATAGTTGAGGCTTACTCAATGCCTTCAGTCTTTTGGTGTTTTGAAAGTGAAACATGAAAAACCCCAAGGTGGAAAAACCCCCGAAGAAAAGGATATGTTGCCACGTTCTTCGACACTTCAGAACTTCGACCACTTCGAGACTTCGAGTGCTTTAAGACTTTTGGAGGCACTACCGCTAAGATCAATGGATCCCTGCTAATTTTGAGATCAATGGTCCACAATTGCTTCAGGAGTTCGGGCTTCAACTCTTCAGAAGTTTTATGCACTTCTCACTTCAAAACTCCTGAAGCTCATTTCCATGAATACTTGGATCGTCTACCACCTGTCCCCCTCAAGATCAACGTCTCATGCTTACTTCAGGTTTTTTCCCCGGTGATATACTTCACATAACTTTAAGGTTCTGAATGACAGTGAGCCTTTGATCTGAACTACTCTAGGAATCTCTGTTGTTGAAAGACTAAAAATGACTATTGCTTGCACTTCAAGCCTGAAATAGACTGCTCTAAAAGATGAATTTTGAGGTCAATGATGATACCTGTGAAAGAAAATGATTGGGTCACCTTCTGACCCTTACACAATCTTATATGATAACATTTGGCCTCACAGGGGATGGCATGCTCCCAGCAAGCTGCCAAGAACGTGCAGTTCCAGTGCCTTAGTTATTGGGCTATGGAGTCTAACTCAAATATTTCGTCGAAGAAAACATTGAAATATGTACACTATTCTACTAAAAAATGAAAACAAGCATATGGGCTCCAGAAGGAGATTATTTATATACAATCCTAGGCTAACTAACTTTTTACAAGGCACTAGGTGAAATCAAACTTCCACCATAGCCACCCAGACTGCCTGGTAATATAATTCTTCTCTTTACTGCAAATGATCCAAACAAAACTAAGGAGGTATGACAACAGAACGATAACATGACTTGTAACACTGACCATACCCCCAAATGATGATAAGGTGAATAATTCTGCAGGCTCCAATGCTTTTGGAAAACATAGCTCCATATATAGCCCCACAAGGTCACAAAATTTATAATCAGGGGAGATCAACTGAAAATAAATTAATTCATGTCCTTCATTGTGGCTCACCCATCGTTTGAGGTTCTCAGAGTGTACAAGTGGGTGGAGAAATGATGCAGGTTGGCTAATACAAGGTGATATTTTCTCTTTTATAGGTTATGGACAGGAGAAAAACTGCCCACCTAGCTCCTCCTTTACATGCTTCTTTGTGTCTTTTGCGCATCCAAGATGGATGATTTCCACCCAATGCTTTTCCTTAATGAATAAATGAAAAATTATCTATAGTTTGGTCTTGGAAATCTTTCATGAAACCATACTCACCTGTGAGTATCAGTGAAATAATTCTAGTTGAAAATTTTAGAAAATCCGAAACATACGACTCCATGTATATAGCCACAGGATCATGAATAATGTGACATAATTATGGCTACTTTAGAGGAACAGGATACTCCTCTGTAAATGCCTCTCTTCTTACAAATAAATGACCTCCTTGTTCTTTCGAAAACAACTCTTGATCACCAACAATTGCAGTCTCTCCTTCATAAGAATGATCATAAGATAATGGTGCAGAAGGATTTAAAGCATCACAACTATGATAAGCCAAGAACGTATAATTATCTATGCAATCAACCACTACTTCATGCTCAAAATGTTTTGAAAATGGATCATAATATTGATATGCATCCCTGCCCATAGAATAATCTGCAACTATTGAAGAATCTGATTCCAAATGTGAATCACACCTACCTCCTTGTTGTTGTTCCAAATCTGAATTATACTCACTGTCTTCTTACTCAGAATCTTAAACATACAGACAATCTTCTTTCTCAGAATATGAAGCATACTAACAATCTTCTTGCTTATTTACATGCAATTTTTCATGATATTCTTGCATACGGACCCCCTTGATAGCCTTGATGTTCTCTTCGAACTCTTAAACATCTTCAAACAGGTGTCCTAAAGATGGATATTTCCTTTCTCTCAGGAGAAGGAAAAGATTTGAATGCTAAGCCATGACATAGTATACCATGGCAACAGTCTCTGTGGGAATGATCTCCACAGGCATTCTATGATAAACACTGTAAAACCTCATGTTGAAGATAGAAAAGGCTTCATCTTCACCTCTCCTCAAGGCATTAAAATCAAACCAGTACTGAACAAGCGACTTGTTCTCACCCCAACATTTTAAAAAATATTTGCAGAGATCGATCCAAGAACCAATAGAATCGTCTCCCAAACATTTAAACCACACAACAACATCTCCAGACAAAAAGTGTGAGAAAAACCTCATGGTAACATCATCATGAACAATCTAAAACTCATCAACAAAGTTCTCAAAGGCCTGCAAGTGCCTCTCAGCTGTAACATGATCCTCTCCTAAAAACCAAGGAAGATACTCAAAGGAATAAAGATGATAGGGATGCAGGTGATGTGGAAACCTTAAAGGTTTAAACATGTTGTCTCTAATCTTATCTTGAAAACTTGTGGGATGAATATGGGATCTAGAAATAAGATGGGAAGGTTCAAGGTAATAACATAAGGTAATGAGATATGAGAATACTGTGAATCATTTTCAACCCCCTCAAGGCTACAAGGGTGATCAACTTCGAGAGGAAATCCAATACAAATCTCACTTTTATGAACAGGTTGAGGTGAAGGAACAAGATTAGCATCTACAACACAAGAAGAGGGAATATATTCTTCTTCCAAGGATGGATAAATAAAGGAAGGCTTATTATCATCTGAATAGACAAAGGAGAGGATAATCCTCTTTATATGTAAAGGGAAAGAGAGAAATGAGCTAATAAAGTAAAACATGATTTCATGAAGCAAGCTCATAAACTGATACATGGTCTTCCCCTTCAGTATGGTCATATTTCTGTCAATAGGATCCTCCCCAGTAGAGTCTTTTATTGTGGAGTCACCAAGTGAATGCTATGCAGTCTGAATGTGTCTGGTCTTTGTTCACCATAAAAAGGCCAAATCTGATCGGTGTCGTTCTCCCAAGGAGGTTTTCAATCTAGGGAAGTTGATAAATCCTTCTCGAAAAATATTTATTTACTTTATAATCATATTTGGGTCAAATTTAGGTGTAGCTAGAGGCATCTATGGAGTAGACCTCTTGTGTCTACCTTTCAGAGACACAACTAAAACAGTGGAGTCACCAGGTGTAAGTTGCAATCTTTGATGTATTGAGTTTTAATGCACCTTCAGAATCTGTAATATTTGTCGTTCTATCCCAGGGAAATGTCTTCAATTCATTCCCCGACAACGACGCCAAGAATGTTAGTACTGAGAGTCACCCTCAGATTGCGGGAG
Organism: Picea sitchensis; assembly: GCA_010110895.2. Lineage (NCBI taxonomy): Eukaryota > Viridiplantae > Streptophyta > Pinopsida > Pinales > Pinaceae > Picea > Picea sitchensis. The sequence continues at coordinate 124,530 of SNQJ01S0006657.1, forward strand.
GATAAGCCCAAGTACCCATCATATTTTTTGGTGGATGTTGGTTTTATATGAGTATAGGTCAATGGACACAACTCAATACATGAATTATGTTCAACACGAAACTAGACAAGAAATGCACAGGGAAGTGAGGGCTACATTAACTTTAGTCAGTGAATTGAGTTTAAGTGTGAGCAGAGGGAAGACTTAGTGAGAATGGTTGAAAATACTGCTATGAGCATCAGGCTTTCAAGAAGCTTGGAGACTAAACAATCAGACTCAAGATCACTCTTGAGCTCAAGCTTCAGACATTTAAATATGTCCAAACAATAGAGTCACAACAACACAATGATCAAACCTACATCACAATGCAACTACAGGAACTCGACTGGATCCTCCATGCCCAAGCCATTTAGTGCAAGAGGGAAAACGATAACAAGGGAGCTGACTAAAACTGGTCACGATACCACTGTAGTCAAACCTACATTACAACAACATAACAACACTAGACTGGATCCTCCATTCCCGAGTGTTTTAGCACAAGTTTTACAGAGAGATGAAAAGAAGTTGATTTCTATTACCATGAAAGTCTAAAATTTGATACATGACCAGAGAACAATTTTGGCATCAAAACACTACAAAATAGGGATCTCTACTAAACTAGTTGACCACCTTAACAAAATATCAAAACTATCTATTTATACTCGGATCAGTCCCCGACTATCAAGAGTGTGACCCCATCACTACTTTCAAAGAATTTCGTCCGAGCATTTTTCTGTCAAACTGTGCATGCATCCCTCTGTCAGATGTGAGCTCATATCAGCATGGGTCTGTAGGAAAATCTATCCATAGGGGTACCAGGGATGACGGTTCAGTGCCGACAGTCGAGCCTTCCATGCCTTATAATTACTGAGTGAGTTGCGGTTTCAACCACCAATCCTTTCATTTATTAACTGAACCCTCGAGATCGAGACAAGGCTTAGTTCCTAGGGGGTGGCCACATGCTTCTCTCAGATTGGAAACTATATGAACATGTGATTGTGGGGCCATCAAAAGAGGTTTGAACTCACACCTCTTTTGGGCCCACAATCCACCGCCTTCTGCCATGCATCACTTTCGCCAAACCACAGTTTCAATTGTGGGACTGCTCAATAATTTTATTGATCGAGCAAGTTGCATCCTCGCAATGAAGCATGGTCATTGATATGGACACGGTCTACGATCTAGGCACACCTTCTAGATTTAGCGCTACTACCAATATTAACCTCCCACCAACTTTAGAATCCTTCAAACTATGCCCTGGGGGAGGGGGATGCTACACTTCACATTGAACAATCACACATCACAGAGGATGATATGCCACTGCTATGATGACGTGTCATGAAACAAAACTGTCACATGTCACTAAGAAAGAAGCAAATGATATGCCCATAGTTTCCTGGACTGAGTTCCATGTGTCATTACCGAATAGGTGCCCAGTGTCACACCCGATGAGTGCGTCACATGTCCATACTGATGACTTCCACGTATCCTCTTAAATCGACATCTAAGAGCTCCTTCGGGTCTCCGGGCTCCGGGAAAATCAACACTCAAACTTATTTTTCCTCAAAGAAAAACATCCGGAGTTAAGGATTTGAAAACACGTGGCCTCTAGAGATCGACGATTGAGACCCCTTCGTGGCTCCAGACTTCAGGAAAACCAAATCTCTAGCCTTCCTTTCCTTCAACACTTTTACCCAGAGCTAGCGATCTATTGACACGTTTCCTCTTGAATCAACGGTTCTTCTCCTTCTTTGAGACTTTGACACCTTCAAGTAGATCGATGACCCTTCTTCTCCCTTCTCTATCAACGACCAAGATCTCCTTCGGGTGTTCGGGATCCGGGAAAATCAAATCTTAAACCTCACTTACCTTCTGTGATTTTTCCCGGAGTTCTAGATATGGCGACGCGTGGCTTTCTGGAATCAGATGACTGAGACTTACTCCTATCCTTCGGGCTTCGGGTGTTTTGAAATTGAAACATGAAAAACCCCGTGGAGGAAAAACCCTAAAGAAAAGGATATGCTGCCACGTGCTTCAACACTTCAGGACTTTGGCCACTTCAGGACTTCGGGTGCTTTGGGACTTTGGGAGGCATTGCTACTAAGTTCAACAACTCCCTACTAATTTTGAGATCAATGGTCCACGATTGCTTCGGGATTTCGCACTTCATCTCTTCAGAATTTTTATGCACTTCTCACTTCGAAACTCCCGAAGCTCATTTCCCCGAACCCTTGGATAGACTGCCACCTGTCACCCTCAATATCAATGACTCATGCTTACTTCAGGTTTTTTCCCCAGCGCTTTACTTCACGCAACTTTAAGGTTCTGAATTCCAGTGATTCGTTGATCTGAACTGCTCCAGGAATATCCGTTGCTGAAAGACTAAAACTACTTGTTGCTTGTGCTTCAAGCATGAAATAGAATACTCTGAAAGATGCGTTTTCAGATCAAGGATGATACCTGTGCAAGAAAAATACTGGGTCACCTTGTGACCCTTGGAAAGTCTTATGTGATAACATTTCACTCCACAGGGGATGGCATGCTCCCTGTGAGCTGACAAGAAAACGCAGTTCCAGTTCCTTAGATGTTGTGCTATGGAGTCTAGCTCAACAATTTCGCCAAAGAAAACAATGAAATATGTACACTATTCTACTAAAAAATGAAAACAAACACATGGGCTTCAGAAGGATCCTATCTATGTACAATCCTAGGATAAATGACTTTTTACAAGGTGCTAGGTGAAAGCAAACTTCCACCATGGCCACCCAGACTGCCTAGTAATATAACTCTTCTCTTTACTGCATATGATCCACAAAAAACTAGGGACATATGGCAACACAACGAGAACATGTCTTGGAACACTGACCATACCCCCAAATGATGATAAGGTGTATAATGCTGCTGCCTCCAATGCTTTTGGAAAACACATCTCCATATATAGCCCCACAAGGTCACAAAATTTATAATCATGGGAGCTCAACTGGAAATACATTAATTCTTGTCCTTCATTGTGTATCACCCATCATTTTATGTTCTCAAAGTGTATAGTAGGGTGGAGAATTGATGCAGGTTGGATAATACCAAGTGATATTTTCTCGTTTACAGGTTCTAGACAGGAGAAAAATTGCCCACTTAGCTCCTCCTTTACATATTGCTCTGTGTCTTCTGCGGGTCTAGGATGGTTTATTTCCACCCAATGCTTTTCCTTAATGAATAAAGGAAAAGGATCTATAGTTTGTTCTTGGAAATATTTCATGAAACCATACTCACCTGTGAGTATCGGTGAAACAATTGAAGTTGAAAATTTCATAAATTATGAAACATATGAATCCATGTATATGGCCACAGGATCATGAATAACGTGACATAATTATCGCTTCTTTAGAGGACTAGGTTGCTCCTATGTAAATTCCTCTCTGCTTGCAAATAAATGACCTCCTTGTTCTTTCAAAACCAACTATTAATCACCAACAATTGCAGTCTCTCCTCCATAATTATTATCATAAGATATGGTACAACAAGATTTAAAGCATCACAACTATCATAAGCCAAGAACATATAGTTATCTATGCAATCAACCACTACTTCATGCTCAAAATGTTTCGAAAACTTATCATAAGATTGATATGCATCACTGCCCATAGAAAAATATGCAACTATTTAAGAATCTGATTCCAAATGTGAATCACACCCACATCCTTGTGGTTTTTCAAGATCTAAATTATACACACTGTCTTCTTCCTCATAATCTGAAACATACTGATAGTTTGTTGATACGCGAAATTGACCGTCCGTCAATTGGAAGAGCTAGTTCGGTCTGGGGTTGTCTAAATAACCCAAGCCATTTGGTGTAACTTGTTCTAATGGGTTTAATGGCTCCGTTAGCCAATCTAAGAATCCTAAAAGAAACGAATAAAAGAGAGAAATAAATAACTAATTACTAAACACACTATATATATGTACATATGTTCAAATGTAACTATAGTAATTGTATTTAAGCAGAAGATATACAAGTCTCGTTTATTTACATGATTTACAAGATGCAAGTTTTAATTGAAACTTACGAAAATCGATGTGAAATATGATTGCTTCTAGGAAGTAGATAAAGAAAGCACATAAAAATATTTATTGTTTTTCTTTTATAAATTTAAATAATCTTGCAAAAAAAATTAATAAAACATGAACATGTGGATAGTCAAAGTTGAACCATACATTCTAGTTTTAATGACATGTAAATGACAGAAAAATACAAAGAAGCTATCCTGTCAGTGAAATAGTGAGATGTATCCAAGAATCTGCATGAGTGGTGAACATCCAACTGCCATGTCCAAGAGAGAAATCTGCAATGACCCTTATGACTGTTCTAAATAAATTCAGAACATGTATTGGCAGCTTAGGTTTTAACGACAGAAAAGGAAATACAAACATAAACTTGTGATCTCATAATTATACATGATTACAACAAGATAAATATGGAAGCAATCTATGTGTTTTATCATTCAATTTAAAACTCAAAGATAAATCCCATTATTTAAATCGAATATATAATCACAACATTTATATTTTGATGAAGCAAATGATAGATAGTATTTATAATATAAAGCTCCTACACATCAAAGATCATTTAATCTAAAGATACTAGACCTTCCCATGTAACAGGATTAAAAAAAAACATAAATAACAACATTATAAACAAAAGTCTAAAGCCAAAATGCATATATGTCATTCTATTAAGTTTTTGGAATCACTTGTCCATTCTGTAGTCCTGGAAGAAATGTTTTGGATAATAGACTTTAAAGATTGGAAAAATTAATACATAAATGATAATAATTAACCATGTATTGATAAAAAAAACTAAAGCTATTTAAATCAATGCATAATCAATTATTCAAAGAATATGAAGATATTATAATGAAAATAAAACCATTTTACTCACAAGACAAAATCCATTAAGCAACTTGGAATTCCATATTCTTCTTTGAAAATACTCGTCCATTCTCTCAAAGATTCTAGCCATCCATTACTCCATTTGAAAAAAAATAAGAAGTTTACAAAAACAATAATATACAAAAGAGAAAGGATTAAAATCCTCCTCTCCAATTCTTGGATCTCCATGGCTCTGAACTTTCTCATATATTTATACAATGAATGAACAATCTGGGTGTCACTATTCATTTTCACCACCTGAAATTTTCCTCGTAAAAAGACATCAATATCTCTCAAATCGTGCATGGTTTTGGGAAAATCTCTAAGGCGGAAGGTAAATGGGTCCATTTGGGTTCTGGTTTTTCAACCGTTTCTTCAAATTCTTCACGGTTTGTCTACAATTAGTTCTACACAATCGGCTGTCTGATCTTGACGCCTTTCCAAATTTTATCTGTTGTTGCTCATAAAATTATTTGTAGCAATCCAAAATTATTTTTGGATCAATCATCTTGAACGTATTTGGATAATAAAATCAATCCATTATTAGATCCATATCAAATATTTGATAATAAAAACCTGTGAAACAAAAAGAAACCTAAATTAATAACCTAAAAATTAATAACCTAAACATTGTGAATAAAACAAAATCTAGAAAAATAAAAAATGAATTTAAACTAACTATAACTTATAAACAAACATTGTTTATAATTTTCTTTCAAATATGATCTTAAAATTCTAGAAGCTTCAAGTTAATGGAGAAGGGAAAAATATTAATTTTGATTTTTTACATATGATAGATAATTCTTTTATTATTATTATTTTGAAATGAGATGCAAAATGAAAAAATAATTTAATTAATTAATATCAACAAATGATTTCATGAAAATGAGAAACCAACCAAGATATTATTTGATGAAGTATTGAACACATTATTCAAAATAGTCAAACTTGCTAATCAGCAAAAGAATGAACACATAATCATAATTTAAATGAAAGTAAACATTTGATAAAAATTAACGTTTTTGTTTAAATTAAGATTTTTATGCTCGTTTCTAACTTTTGACATATACTCTTGTAATGAATGTCTCGTACTATAGTGAATGTCTTAATTTTGTCTCAAAGCAAGCCAAGGTATGGAACTATTTAAAAAGGTTGATTCTGTAGCTCATTATAATTATCAAGATTCTAATAGGGGCCCTTTAAATTTTGTAAAAATATAGGGGGACTTGTTGGGGCCCAACAAATGGTGACTTATTGGGTGAAGCGGTTATCTATGATCTGGTAATATTTCATCTTAGGAAGAAAATAATAAGACTTGAAAAATGATTCAAGCTCCCTGAAATAAATTCACTCTAAGACCATATAGTATTAGGATAAGCTCAATGTTATAACTAGAAAATAGAATTTTCTTTGCAGAGGATTATAACCTGAAATAATGTCTTAATCAAATAGTCATGATGTTTATAAAAGAACTTCAATACCGTTGACAGAGCCACTGCTGCCATCATGTGTCCGTAGCCTCGATAGGGATGTCATTTAACCCACTCAAATGATTTAATCCCATCTAATGGTTGTATCCACATGATGTATACTTCCATAAAAGTTAATTTAAAAACATATATCTGCTATCTCTCGACCCAACATTACTTCATTGCCAGCAGGTTTGTTCAGTACTTCGACAAAGTTGTCTTGGTATCATGTATGCATTTACCCGCTGCCAGCGAGCCTGTTCAGTACCCCGAAGGGTTTGCACACACTTCCCACACATAAGTGCTTTCAACCCTCTTATGCCACTTTTAAATAATAATACAATCATAGATTTCTTGATGACAAAGAGAGCGGAGTGATACTAGAGGTTAATTGCAATACAGGTGAATAGTTTATTTATTTTCTTTCAAAACTGGAAGTTTTATCATGGTTTAAATATTTTAGATTTCCTTTAAGAAATCATTTAGAGAATGAGGAAGCACTTAAAAATGATTCCTTAAGAATATGGACGGTGTAAAAAGTTTAATATCATCATAATTCTCAAAGATTTAAACCATATCTCTGGTGTAATACTCTAGAAAAGATAATTTGATGACAAAATGAGAGTGACAATTGACTTAAAAATCAATTGTCTGAGCTATATCTTAATATCAGGACCTCTTTGAAATATTTCAATTTACTTGAAAAACACAAGTCTTAAAATAAATGTTTCCTTCGACAATAGTTCTTTGATCAGAAATATATTGATTCAAAAAGAAAGATAAGAAGAAAACTCATTCAAAGCAATCAAAGAAAACAAGAAACACACAACAAACCAAATCAAATTTTATTAATGGGATTCAAAATCATAAGTACACAAAATCAAAACAACAAAAGAAAACTTTTCAAGAAACGATTTTGGCCAAAGATAAACTTGAGTTTTTGGATCCAGTAGCATCTCACTGTAAAATAAAGGAAGAACTAAATCATATAAAATATCATGTACGTGCAAGTTCTTTTCTTAAGATAGTGATACATGAGATTCTACTTTGACCAAGCATTATTATTAAAAATAAAAGAGACTAAAAGAAAATAGAAAACTCCTTATTAAGATGAGTGCAGTCCTACTCGTGGCACATTGGGTCAGGGTTGAATTGATAGTTCAAATTTATTTATCTCTTTACTTTCCATTTAAAATTTTCATGATGATACTGCGTTTTTGAAAAGAAATATTCAACGAAAAGCAGAGAGAAAAAGATTTAAAGTGGACTTCCCTGACAACATTCATATTATGGTTCTCTTGGTGTACCCACTTGTGTTCATAACTGCATTATTACACAAAGAAATATTGAGAAATAAAACTAAAACCTACTCCTAAACCTACTCTAAACTACTAAATAGATCAAAATGCTAAGTAAAATCGTATTTTCAGTGCAGCCACAAGAGCATCTTCAATCCTGCACAACATAGAAAATTGAAAATCAGAATAAAAGAATGTATTATTTGTAGATGAAAAAGAAATATGTCATGCTTACCTCCTATATATTCATTTAAAAAAAAACAAGAACAACCTTACCATTCTTTTGAAACTTCTCGATGTACGAATCCTCCAACCATTTTGCAATCTTGTCGTTATATGGGTCATAATGGCATGGAATTGTGTAAGTAAGTTTGGAAAACTTGTCATTATTATAGGAACCTGACATAACCATCAACCAAGGTCGAAGTGCCCCATCCTCCTGACAATTCTCCAAGTGTTCATCAATTTCTTCACATGAAAGATCTAAGAGAATCATGGTATGCTTACTTCCTAGATATTTAGGTAAAAACAAAGTAAGCACAACTTTATATTTATTATGAAATTTTTTTAGATACGAATCTTCAAGCCATTCTAAGATCATGTCATAAAAATTAGGATGCAAACTATGAATTTGATGAAATGGATATATCAATGGGGAACACATCATAAGAGGATTCATGACATCAGTTAGATTATTGGTTTGAATGCGTCCTTTGATGATATTGATCGTTTCAAAATGTGAAGCATAAACATTAAAATTCGAACTAATCAATGAACAAATATGCAATGTAGAATATTCGATCTCCATAAGGATGAGTGCATTTTCTTTTTCGAAAATAAATCGTGTAAAACCGTCTTGCAACGTGTCATTTTTCCATTTGAGTGATGAAGGTGAAAGAGCATCAAATTCGACTTGATAAGTGTTATGTTTGGAATTAGTTTCACCAAATTTTGGCATATAAAAAAGATTTGATTTTGGTGGCAAAGAGTAAGATACCGTGGGTAAAGTATCAAATCCTCCAGAATCTAAGAAGAGATCGAGATATAAAGAGTAAAATGAATCAGAAATGAACACATGAAAATAATATCTTGAACTATGATATTTAACAATGGTATTCTCAAGACATTCCTCTTCATTTTCCTTAAACATTTCACTTTGTTTTGGTGATAAATTCTTCAACATAATATGATCATCTAAATTTGCCTCATGTACGATATACAATTCAAAACTTTCATGGAAAACATCTGATCTTTCATGTTGATAAGGTACGATTTGTAGATGAGGGTTTAAGGTTACTTCTTCCAATTCCATATCTACATCTCTAATCAGTTTCATTGGAATGTTAGAATGCTTAAGATCATTTTCATCACTTAAGTCTTCTTCAATAACCGAATTTAAATACTCATTAGAGAAAGAGTTAGGAGAACTAGGACATTCACCTTGACCCAACATCGAATTTTCTTCCACGATGGTCGAGGACTGAAAATACAATGATTCAGAGGAAAAACCAATTTGATTGTTAGTAAGAACATTTTCAATAGATTCTACCTCCCTTTCTTGTTCAACATTTTCAGATGGATCCCTCTCATCTTGTGAACACAATTCTTCTTGCAATTGAGTGATAGTATTTGTAACTACTTCATCATTTGCGATTGAATATGACTAGATGCAAGCATCATAGAGGAGATTTAATACAAATGACATATAATCAAGATTAAATTTACAAATAACATGATGGATTCTTGTCGAAAAGTCTTTTGAAGATGAATCGCCATTGATTAGAAAAGTTTGAAATTCTTCACATAATTGATTGTAATCATAGATTTCAAAAGAATCTAAAAATTCATCTACAAACTGAAACCAATAAAAATTGTGATATGCTGGAAAAAACTCAAACCAATGTTTAATCTGACCCCTAAAAGTTAAAGCAAACAATCTGCATAAAACTTTTAAATCGGAAATGTCATGTTTGATGCATTTGCACCAAAACTTGTTAAGGTGGTCTTTTGTAGATACATTCCCCCCACCATCAAAGGTGGGTTTGGACAAGTGAGAGACTGTCTCATTGGGAATATTAGGTAATGAGAAGTGGAAAGCATGTTCCAACACAGTGATTTGGGGAGCCATGGAAAATTAAATAAATTCGAAACAAAGACTCCTACAAGGATAGATTTACAGTCTAGCCTGCCTTCTAGTGCATTTCAAGATGACACAGAAGAAAAATTTATAAATCTGGAATTATGACAGGCTGGGGGGTAAAACTTTTAATCATTAAATTTACCTTTGCCCTCCTTCTAGTGTCATTTGTTGATGGGTGAAATTGACCGTCTGTCAACTGTAAGAGCAAGTTCGGTTCGGAGTTGTCTAAATAACCTAAGCCGTTTGGTGTAACTCGTTATGATGGGTTTAATGGCTTCGTTAGCTAATTTAAGAATCCTAAAAGAAACGAATAAAAGAGAGAAATAACTAACTAATTACTAAACACACTATATATATGTACATATGTTCAAATGTAACTATAGTAATTGTATTTAAGCATAGGATATACAAGTCTCATGTATTTACATGATTTACAAGATGCAAGTTTTAATTGAAACTTACGAAAATCGATGTGAAAAATGATTGCTTCTAGGAAGCAGATAAAGAAAGCACATAAAAATATTTATTGTTTTTCTTTTATAAATTTAAAGAATCTTGCAAA
>SNQJ01S0006657.1:135560-177654 GCA_010110895.2 Picea sitchensis
TAAAGATTGGAAAAATTAATACATAAATGATAATAATTAACCATGTATTGATAAAAAAGACTAAAGCTATTTAAATCAATGCATAATCAATTATTCAAATAATATGAAGATATTATAATGAAAATAAAACCATTTTACTCACAAGACAAAAGTCATTAAACAACCTGGAATTCCATATTCTTCTTTGAAAATACTCGTCCATTCTCCCAAAGATTCCATCCATCCATTATTCCATTTGAAAAGAAATAAAAAGTTTACAAAAGAAATAATATACAAAAGAGAGGATTAAAATCCTCCTCTCCAATTATTGGATCTCCATGACTCTGAACTTTCTCATATATTTATACAATGAATGAACAATCTGGGCATCACTATTAATTTTATCCACCTGAAATTTGTCTCATAAAATGAAATCAATATCTCTCAAATCATGCATGTTTTTGGGAAAATCTCTAAGAGGAAGGTATATAGGTCCATTTGGGTTCTGTGTTTTCAACCGTTTCTTCAAATTCTTCACAGTTTGGCTGAAATCAGTTCTGCAAAATCACCTGTCTGATCTTGACGCCTTTCCAAATTTTATCTGTTGTTGCTCATAAAATTATTTGTAGCAATCCAAAATTATTTTTGGATCAATCATATTGAACGTATTTGGATAATAAAATCAAGCCATGATCAGATCCTTATCAAATATTTGATAATAGAAACCTGTGAAACAAAAAGAAACCTAAATTAATAACCTAAAAATTGTGAATAAAACAAAATCTAGAAAAATAAAAAATGAAATTAAACTAACTATAACTTATAAACAAACATTGTTTATAATTTGTTTTCAAATATGATCTTAAAATTCTAGAAGCTTCAAGTTAATGGAGAAGGGAAAAATATCAATTTTTATTTTTTACAAATGATAGATAATTCTTTTATTATTATTATTTTGAAATGAGATGCAAAATGAAAAAAACAATTAATTAATTAATATCAGCAAATGATTTCATGAAAATGAGAAACCAACCAAGATATTATTTGATGAAGTATTGAACACATTATTCAAAATAGTCAAACTTGCTAACGAGCAAAAGAATGAACACATAAACATAATTTAAACGAAAGTAAACATTTGATAAAAATTAATGTTTTTGTTTAAATTAAGATTTTTATGCTTGTTTCTAACTTTTGACATATACTCTTGTAATGAATGTCTCATACTATAGTGAATGTCTTAAGTTTGTCTCAAAGAAATCCAAGGTAGGGAACTATTTGAAAAGGTTGATTCTGTAGCTCATTATAATTATCAAGATTCTAATAGGGGCCCTTTAAATTTTGTAAAAATATAGGGGGAGTTGTTGGGGCCCAACACACTCTTCTTGCTCAGAATCAAAAACATATTGAGAGTCTTCTTTCTTAGAATATGAAACATACTGACAATATTATTTCTTATGTACATGCAATTTTTCATTATATGCTTCCGTACAAACCCCCTTGCTAGCCTTGATGTTATCGTCGACCTCTTCAACATCTTCAAACAAGTGTCTTAAAGATGAATATTTCCTTTCTCTCAGGAGAAGGACAAGATCTGAATGTTGAGCCATGACATAGTACACCATGGAAGTAGTCTCTGTGGGCCTGATCTTCACATACATACTATGATAAACACTATAAAACCTCATGTTGAAGATAGACAAGGCTTCCTCTTCCCCTCTCATCAAGGCATTAAACTCAAAGAAGTACTTATCAAGGGACTTTTTCTCACCCCAACACTTTAAAAAATCTTTGCATAGCCCGATCCAAGAACCAATAGAACCGACTCCCAAACATTTAAACAACACAACAACATCTCCAGACAAAGAGTGTGAGAACAACCTCATGGTAACATCATCATGAACAATATCAAACTAATAAAAAACGTTCTCAAAGGCCTGCAAGTGCCTCTCAGCTATAGCACGATCCTCTCCAGAAAACAGAGGAAGATACTCAAAGGAATAAAGAGAATAGGGATGCAGGTGATGTTGCGGGTCTCTAATATTAGCTTGAAAACTTGTGGGATGAATATGGGATTTAACAAGAAGATGGGAAGTTTCAATGGTAATAACAGAAGGTAATGAGATCTGAGAAGACTTTGAATCATTTTCAACCCCCTCAAGGCTACAAGGGTGATCAACTTCGAGAGGAAATCCAATACAAATCTCACTTTTATGAACAGGCTGAGGTGAAGGAACAAGATTAGCATCTACAACATAATAAGAGGGCATGTCTTCTTCTTCCAAGGATGGATAAATAAAGGAAGGATTATTATCATCTGAATAGACAAAGTAGAGGATAATCCTCTTTCTATGTAAAGGCAAAGAGAGAAATGAGTTGATAAAGAAAACTAAGATTTCATGAATCAAGCTCATAAACTGATACCTAGTCTTCCCCTTTGGTATGGTCATCTTTCTGTCAATATGATCCTGCTTTGAATGCTGAGCCATGACATAGTACATCCTACAAGAAGTCTCTGTGGACCTGATCTCCATAGGCATACTATGATAAACATTGTTATACCTCATGTTGAATACAACCAAGGCTTCCTCTTCGCCTCTCATCAAGGAATTAAAATCAAATCAATACTGATCAAGGGACTTGTTCTCACTCCAATACTTTAAAAAAGATTTGCATAAATCGATCCAAGAACCAATAGAACCAACTCCCAAACATTTAAACCACACAACAACATCTCTAGACAAAGAATGTGAGAACAACCTCATGGTAACATCATCATGAACAATCTCAAACTGATCAACAAAGTTCTCAAAGGCCTGCAAGTGCCTCTCGGCTATAAAATGATCCTCTCCAGAAAACCAAGGAGGATACTCAAAGGAATAAAGAGGATAGGGATGCAGTTGATGTGGCAGTGTTAAAGGTTTAAACATCGTGTCTCTAATATTAGTTTGAAAACTTGTGGGTTGAATATGGGATTTAACAAGAATATGGGAAGGTTCAACGGTAATAACAGAAGGTAATGATATCTGAGAAGACTGTGAATCATTTTCAACCTCATCAAGGCTACAAGGGTGATCAACTTCGAGAGGACATCCAATACAAGTCTCACTTTTATGAACAGGCTAAGGTGACGGCACAAGATTAGCATCTACAACACAAGAAGAGGGCATGGCTTCTTCTTCCAAGGATGGATAAATAAAGGAAGGCGTATTATCATCTGAATAGACAAAGTAGAGGACAATCCTCTTTATATGTAAAGGGAAAGAGAGAAATGAGCTCATAAAGAAAAACAAGATTTCATGAAGCAAGCTCATAAACTGATACCTGGTCTTCCCCTTCAGTATGGTCATCTTTTTGTCAAAAGGATCCTATGGTCATATACATGGAGTCGTATGTTTCATATTTTATGAAATTTTCTAATGGAATTGTTTCACTGATACTCATAGTTATCATCCTTGAGCTCAAAACGCAGCTTTCAGAGAAGTCTATTTCGAGCTTGAAGCGCAAGCACCAGACAGTTTTAGTCTTTCAGCGGCAGAGATTCCTGGAACAGTTCAGACCAGCAACTCAGTGGAATTCGAAACCTTAAATTTGTGTGAAGTATTGTGCCAAGGAAAAACCCCAAAGTAAGCATGAAACATTGATATTGAGGGGGACAGGTGGTAGTCGATCCAAGCGTTTGGGTAAATGAGATTTAGGAGTTTCGAAGTGAGATGTGCATACAAATTTCGAAGAGTTGAAGCCCAAAATCCTGAAGCAATCATGGACCATTGATCTCAAAATTAGTAGGGAGCTGTTGATCTTAGTTGTAGTGCCTCCCAAAGTCCCAAAGTGCCTGAAGTCCTAAAGTTTTTGAAATATCGAAGTGTTGAAGCACGTGGCAAAAGATCCTTCGCTTTGGGGGTTTTTCCTCCATGGGGTTTTTTATGTTTCACTTTCAAAACAACCGAAGCCTGAAGGCCCGAAGTAATTCTCAGTTGTCCGATTCTAGAAAGCCACACGTCGCCAGATCTAGAAATCTGGGTAAAAGAATAGAAGGTAAGCGAGGTTTAAGATTTTATTTTCCCGGAGCCCGGAGACCCGAAGGAGATCTTAATCGTTGATCGAGAAGGGAGTAAAAGGGTCGTTGATCTGGTTGAATGGGTCAAAGTCCCGAAGTAGGATCAGAACCATTAATTCAAGAGGACACACATCAATAGATCTCCAGCTCCAGGTAAAAGTGATGAAGGAAAGCGAGGTTTGAGATTTGATTTTCCCGAAGTCTGAAGCCACGAAGGAATATTATTCGTCGATCTCTGGAGGCCACACGTCATCAAATCCTTAACTATGGATGTTTTTCTTTGAGGGAAAACAAGTTTGAGTGTTGATTTTTCCGGAGCCCGGAGACCTAAAAGAGATCTCAGTCGTCGATTTAAGAGGATATGTGGCAGTCATCAGTATGGACATGTTGCGCACTCGGAGGTCGTGACACTAGGAACCTATTTGGAAGTGACACGTGGAACTCAGCCCAGGCATCTATGGAAAGTGAACTTCTTTCTTAGTGACACGTGTCACTTCTCTTTCATGACATGTCAGCATAGTAGAGACAGGTCATCCTCTGGGAGATGTTATTGTTCAACATCAAGAGTAGTGTTCCCCTCCCCCAAGGAAGAGTTATGTGGATTCTAAAGTTGGCGGGTAATTAATCTTGGTAGTAACGCTAAATCTAGCAGGTGTGCCCAGATCACAAACCACGTCCAGATCAATGACCATGCTTCACTGCGGGGATGCAACTTGATCGATCGATAAAATTATTGAGTTGTCCCACAATTGAAATCGTGGTTTGGAAAAACTGATACGTGGAAAAAGGTGGTGGATTGCGGTCCCAAAAGCGGTTTGAGTTAAAATCGCTTTTGACAGCCCCACAATCACATGCTTATATAGTGTCCAATATGAGAGCAGCACATGGTTGATCCCTAGGCACTAATCCTCATCCCGATCTCCAGAGTTCTATTATTAAATGAAAGGACTGGTGGTTTAAACCTCGAATCACTCAGTAATTAGAAGGCATGGAAGGCCCGACCATGGGAACTAAACAATCATCCGTGGTACCCCTATGGATAGATTTTCCTACAAACCCATGTCGATCTGAGCTCATGTATAACAGAGGGATACATGCATAGTCTGGCAAAAGACTTCTCAAATGAAATTCTTTTAAAGTAGTGATCATATCAAACTCCTAATAGTCGGGGATTTTTTTGAGTATAAATAAGTAGTTTTGATATTTTGTTAAGGTCATCAATTGGTTTAGTAGAGCTTCCTATTTTGTAATGTTTTGATGCTAGAACTATTTTGTGGTTATGTATCCAATTTGAGACTTTCATGTTAATAGAACTCGACTTCTTTTCATATCTCTGTAAAAATTGTGCTAAAACACCCAATCATGGAGGATCCATTCGAGGGTTG
Organism: Picea sitchensis; assembly: GCA_010110895.2. Taxonomy (NCBI): domain Eukaryota; kingdom Viridiplantae; phylum Streptophyta; class Pinopsida; order Pinales; family Pinaceae; genus Picea; species Picea sitchensis. Next base: position 140,985 of record SNQJ01S0006657.1, read on the forward strand.
TTATGATGTTGTAATGTAGGTTTGATTACAGTGGTATCATGACCATTTTTAGTTATCTCTCTTGTTATATTTCTCCCTCTTACACTGAATGGCTTGGGCATGGAGGATCCAGTCGAACTGTTGTAGTTGCATTGTGATGTAGGTTTGATCATTGTGTTGTTGTAATTGTGTTGTTTGGACATATTTCACTGTCTGAAGCTTGAGAAAGAGTGATCTTGAGTCTGATTTTTTCTTCTCCAAGCTGCTTGAAAGCCCAATGCTCATAGCAGTCTTATTCACCTTTCTCATTAAGTCTTCCCTTTTCTCACACTTAAACTCAGTTCACTGACTGAAGTTAATGTGGCCCTCACTTCCCTATGCATTTCTTGTCCAGTTCTGTGTTGAACATCATTCATATATTGAGTTTTGTCCATTGACCTCTACTCATATAAAACCAACATCCACCAAAAACTATGATGGGTACTAGGATCTCCCACAATATGAGGGCGAGTCTCAGTGGTAACTTTTTTTACCCTTGCATCGCCCATTTTCCTTAAATAAATCAAATTTATGGCCAAACTTTGGATGTGCAGAACACTAGGTAGTGTTCTAATCCTTCCATATATGAGCCTCAACTTGACTTTTACTCATCCTATGATTCTGGTTGTTGAATCATCACCTAGGAAAACATTAGCTCCATCATACCTCTCATATTCACAGAACCACTCCCAGTGGGGAGTCATATGAAAGGATGCACCTGATTCAACCAACCATGCCTCATGATCTTCATATGTTCTTGAAGAAGCCAAGTACACATCGCCTCCTTCTTCCTTCGACGTATTTTGTTCTGTAGAAGGAGATTCTTCAAATCCATTTTTTTCCTCAACTTTGGATCTACACTGCATCTTGTAGTGCCCTTCTTTTCTACATCTCCAACATACCTTTATAAAATTTATGGGAGATTTAGATTTACCCTTAGACTTAGACCTCTGTTGTATTACTGAGAGGGGGGTGAATCAGTAATAGAGTAATGTAATCCTTTTTAACCATATAATGCAAGTGTTATATCAACGTAGCATTATCATCCAATATTTTTAGAGTAAATAAACAATGAACAAATGAACAATAATACACATACACAATACACCATTGTTTTTATGTGGAAATCCAAAGAGGGATAAAACCACAATTTTTTTTTTCTTATATATCTTGAAGAATTACATTCATTGGAAGCATGAACTTCCTTTGTTTTCCAGCTGCAACTGGAAGGAGGCTCCAAACCCCTAGTTTATTAGGCTATAACCCGAGGAAAGCTCCAACTCCCCAATTCTATGGCTACAACCAGAAGGAGGCTACAACCCCTTATGTTCTTTGGCTACAACCACATGTCCTTGTTCCATCTAACTGCCCTGACATATAAGTAGAATGATGGAACCACTATAACATTATCACTGTGAGATATATTGTTGTAAACCTGTACTAATAAATCTGCACCAAACAACTTGTACCAATGACCTGAACCATGTATCAACCATGCATCAACCTGTACATCAATATGTAATCATCCTGTACCATAAACAAGTGCATCAACCATGCACCAACCTATGCCTCAAAATTCAAACCTTCCTTAACTTTAACAACAAGAGACTATCATTTTCATCAAACTTTACTTTAGTCTCACATGACTAATTTTGGATTAGTCAGCAACCCTAACTTGAAATAATCATAACTATGTACCTGTAATGAATAAAGATCTTAAAATAGTACACAATGTTCTTTAGTGTGTTTTATGAAATTAATCCAGGTGTCACTACTTAGAACCTACCAGAAAATGAGTTATAGCAAAAATGACATACCTTGTTGAATTCTGGCTTATTCTAGAGAGAGAAATTATAGAGCGTGCCCCGCATAGAATATTTGTTGTATGGATCTGAAAATGTTACAAAGAATACTACATACTGTAATAAAACCAACACATTTGGTCTTACTGAATTTTGATCTGTTATGAATAAGTTATGACGTTTTTACCCGAAAAACTTGTTTTAGACTAGTTTCAGGACTAGCCACAAACTCTATTTTCCACAGAGTGTAAATTCAAAAATACAACGACCCACAAGATGAAATGTGTACCATAGATACTTGAATATGTTTCCTCAATGAACTCCTAATTTCATGGTATGAATCATTCTAGAAAAAAAATTATTACGAAAATGGTGAGATGACCTGTAAATAACATACCTTAGAAAGCATCATCAAAATAATTTATCCTCCCTTGAATTTCAACCTTCTTTACTTCACCTTCTCTCTGAAATTTATATTAGATATAATTTGGTTACCTCAGTCACTTGTATATATTCAATATTTTCAAGTGTAATTAAAATGAGAGAGCTTTGCCTCTTATTTATACTCTCCAAGTAGCTTCCTTAAAAGCATCTTCTAGGCCACTTTGTCCACATAGTCCGCTATGTCCAACTTTGCCCAATTTTCATATTGTCCATGTATCCAATAGCCACTTGACCACTTAACCCATTTTCTTCATTTTAGGGTTAACCTTATTATAACCACTTTCCATAATTAAAAAGTTCTCCATTTACTTTATTATTTAAATAATACTACTTGACTTTGTCACTTCACTTTATTATTTAAATAATCCTCTTTGACTTTGTCACTTCACTTTATTATTTAAATAATCCTCTTTGACTTTGTCACTTCACTTTATTATTTAAATAATTTATTCTTTGCAAGAACTTTGACTTCTTGGACCTTTTGGGACTTCAAGCCAACATATGAGGGTCCTCCAACTTCATAAGGCCATAACTCTCAAACCGTGAGGAGTTATGTGACATTCCACATACCACCAGAAATGACATGAAATGTATTATCCATGTAGAATAGTCTTACCTGAAAATATATCAAAACTCATACCATTATACATCAAAACAATTTGGGTCCATTACCAAAACCTTTGTCCTACCGAAATTCGCTACCGTACTTTCTTCAAGGGTTGACATCAATGAAAACCAACCCAATTAATCAACAATCGCCCACTTTGGAATTTATGGCAACACTCTGATGCAATACTGAAATCATATAACTCATGGTCCCCCTTGAACCATGCGTGCATGTCTGTGACCAACTTTTCCCCTGGAACCATGTCTCTGTCCTCTGCATATGATAAATCTCTCCCCCTTTGTCATCAATGGAAAATGTATCTTTCCATTCGGGTCTACTACCCATACCTGACTCATCTAGTCTCCCAACATGAACTATTCTCTTTATGGTGCTTCTTCGTGTACATCTAAGAGATATGAGATAAGCATTCAAAAACATTCATTTTGGAGTAGAAATAACTCTGAGTCTCTGGCAAAGATACTCAAAGGCTTCCCGTGGAAGCGGTTTTGTAAAGATGTCTTCCACTTGTTATTTTATGCCCACATATTCAACTTCGATGTTGTTTTCTGAAACTTGTTCCTGTAGAAAGTGATACTTGATTGGAATGTGTTTCATCTTGTAGTGCATCACCGAGTTCTTTGAGATATTGATGGCACTTGTATTATCACAATAGATTGGAATGGGATCATCATACTCAACTTGTATATCTGTCATAGTTTTTTTCATCCATAGAACCTGTGTACAACATGTTGTTGCTACAATATACTATGCCTCGGCTGTAGATAAATATATTGATGATTGTTTCTTTATTATCCATACTAAACACTCACCCAAGTAGAATGCTACTCCATTGGTGCTTCATTGGTCATCAATGCAACCTGCCCAATATGCATGTGTGTAGGCAATAAGTGATAGATCCTTTTCTTTTGGATATCATAATCCAAACTCTTCTATTCCTTTGAGATATCTGAAAATCCTCTTCACTGCTAATACATGTGATTCCTTTGGTGTTGTTTGAAATCGTGCCACTTGTCCAACTTCCTGCATTACATCTGGTCTGGATGTTGTCACATATAGCAGGATACAAATCATTGACTTGTATTGCTTTTGATATGTAGACTTTGAATCATCATCTTTGCTCAACTTGCAACTAGTTTTCATGGTAGTGATAATTGGTTTGCACTCTTCCATTCAGAACCTCTTTAGCATTTCTTTGATATACTTGGTTTGATAAATAAAATTTCCTTGGTTGATTTGACATATCTGAAGACCCAACAACAAGGAAAATTTTCCAAGTAATGACATTTCAAATTCATTCTGCATGTCCTTTGCAAATTTCTAGCTTAAAATGTCATCAGTAATTCCAAAAATAATATCATCAACATGTTGACGGGCGAAAATGAACGCTCGCCAACTGGAAGAGTGGATCCGGTTCGGGGTTGTCTAAATAACCCAAGCCATTTGGGATGACCCACCCTGATGGGTTTAGTGGCTCCGTTAGCCGATCTAAGTCCTAGGAAAACAAAAGAAAACTACACTAAGGAACTAATCTAAAAAAACAAAAATTAAAGAAAACTAATAAACAAATCTAAAATAATATCTACAGTCTATTATCTATACTATATAGTAATAATGCTATAAAATTACATGTTCAATTATCAACAGAATTAAATCCAATTACAAATATACAATATTTACAGATTACAGATTTAAATGAAAACCTGCAAAAATCATTTGTAAACTGTCCTAAGACAGCGAAACTATTGTTTTTTTATTTTTATAATTTTATGAGAAAGAAATTAAATAAAAACTATCTAAGCTAAGAAACTAAAATAATAATTCTAACTATAAATCTGAACTATACATATATCTATCTAAACTACTTAAATAACTTAATAAACTAACCTGTAATAACGCTTTCCAATTTGTATTGTGTAAAGGATCAAGTTCAGATGTTTGATGGGAGGAAACCCGCACTAGATTCTCTGCACCTCTTGTAAATAGGAAGCAGCGGTGCTCTTTTGAATATCAATAACAGAACAAACAAGACATAAAATTGACAGCAATCTTATGATTTACAAATCGTCACAATTAGATAAACCCATATGTAAAGATTTGTACAAAATGATTCAATTAACGAAGAAGAGAAATCTTTAATCATTAAACTGAAACAAAGTAATTGTTGTATTTTTTAAAATAAGAGAGATCAGATATGGATAACCCATTAACCAAGTCACATCAACCTGCAATGAATTACGATAGCTAAAGTAGTATATAATTGACTGCAAACTGATATGAATAAAACTTGAAACAAAAGTTTGATATATGGAAAGCTAAAGTTGTTACAAGACATCAAATTTCATCCCAGTCTGTATCATAAATCCATAGTCTGGTTCTCCCAACAGTGATGATGATGGGTCTTTACAAAAAATAACAAGTATTTAAAGACCACAGGGTAAAACATTCCTGTGGAAATTATCAAAAACAATTTACAAAAAATCTGGGGATAATCTCCCAAGTTTTTATCCCTAACTAAAACTAACAACCTATAACAAAACCATATCACAAAAGTATCTCCTAAACTGCCACAGCATGCCCAATTGATCATTGAAATTTGTATGCACATGAAAGTGGACAAGAATAGACAAGTTTAGATGATATTTTATTTGTAAAACTAACAAAAATCTAAATTTTAAGACTAGCTAACAGAATCAAACGATTATGTAGTTGGTCTAATTTGAAAATAGAACTGTGTTAAGTCAATCCAGAACTAACAAAATTATATTCAAACTATTAAACAAATATTTAATTGCTAATTGGAAACCAAACGAATCATTCAAATCAAAACTCCTATGCTAATTGAGATCAAACAAAATTATGTTTGAATCTATTTTAATCAAAACAGGTTGTAACGGATCAAGTAAATTTTTCATGCAATAGTTTATGTCGACTCATCCATTAACAAAATCGTTTTTAAATAAAAAACTAACAGAGTTGTTTTTTCGATTTAATAGATTACATTATATTTATCAAACCAATCTCTGATATTGATGCATTGCATACGTAAAGGACCATGCTAATTCGAGTATACAGAATCGTCTCAAAATCAAACCATAAGAAATAAATTGAACTAACTCAAAGCCGACACAATCCAACAACAGCAAAATCGTATCAATCCAAAACATAGTTGTGTCTGATTTTAGCAAATAAATCTCTTGTAAAGGTCGAATGCAATCATAATCTAAAATAGAAGAAAAACAAAATCATTCCATACATGATTCATAACGAAATCATTTCGGATAATTCAAAGTCAACATAATTGTTTTGAATCTATTAAAAACAAACATATCTAATCGAAAACAAACCCAATCTGTTATATTAAACAAACTCATAAAGCAAAATTGATGTCGAAATACATACCTGGGCAGTAAGAAAACAACTCGGTCATGATAACTTTGAATTGACAAAGCCTGTTGCTGCCTCAACATCTTAAAGAGAACAAAGACTGCTTGATAAATATTTGGATTGATCAAGGGTTTCAACAGGAGGTTGAGGCACAAGGCTATATGGGTGAGAGGGGTTTTGAGGCACAGGCCTGGAGAATTCATAGATGTTTCAGCAAATGCACACAGACCCAATATGTACCTTTCAGCCACGGAGAAGATCTGAAACTTTACCTCTAAAACATGAGCTATATATTTGTAACAACTCAATTTCTGAGGAAACTTCCCACCATGAAGGTAAAGGGGTTAATTTTGGTTCTGGGTTTTCAAGGGTTTGATCGGATTCAAAACCGTTTGCCCAAAATCGCTCACACAAAAACGTGTCTCTGGGAGGCAATTAAGGGGGCAGTCTTCTCTGGCAATCAAACAATAACTGACTCTGAACACTATAGGGGTTAAATTTTCCCCACAGGAGCCAGGAGAGAACAAACAGTGAGAAGGGTACATGGACAGGGTATTTGCAGGATCGAATAGCTCACAAACTTCCCCGAAACCAACAGAGGTAACCGGGGATATGAGGTAGGCAATAATGTCTAAGTGTGCGAGGGTGGTGGAAGGAAACAACCATGCAAAACAATAATATCCAAATGTACAATTGACAGTGCATATGGTGATCACTATTGCAATGTGTTAAAAGCAATTCCATTCAAAAAGAAAACTATGGTAAGCCGACCCAAATCTTTGCACAAGAAATAGTATTTGCATGGTTCTAAAATCAAAACAATGATCCGAATATAACACCAAGGATTCAATCATAAAAAGTATGTGTTGTATGAAATGATTTCACCGAGGGTCTAACCACAATGTCAAATTGTTTTCATGAAACCAATGCGCTAAGGAATTTGATCAAAGTATATCAAACCACCATTAAATGAATGATTTAATCACAATCACTAGAATATCACCACAGTCTCATAAAAATTGAAGTCATATTAACAACAGAAAAATGTCAAATGAGTAAGGGTTTTGGTGTCTTGCCCACTGTGTTACTATAATTAAATTGGAAATGCAATGAACACATAGACAAGAGTGACCAAAATAATCCAGTGACGATTTTAATGTGACTTCGAAATCAAAGTTTTCACGCTTGCAGTCGTGAAAACGAGAACAAAAGGCAGTTGTGCAAATGCGCAAAATAATCATGTCGTTATATCCAAAAGATTGCAATGAGAATCAAGGGTTCCAAAACACTTTCGTAGGCAGCTTATAAGGATAGGGTAAAAATACGAAATGGCTGCCAACACAACATAAACTTCAATTAAAAAATACTATCTTGAGTTACCTTGATGTAGAGGTTGTTGTCTACCCTTCCTTTTTTGAACCCTTCCTGCTCTAGATCCTATTTTAGACCATACAAGGTCTTATTTATTTTACACACATAATCTGGGTTCTCTAAAACTTGAAATCCTTTTGGTTGTTCAATGTAGAACTCTTCTTGAAGTTCCCCATTCAGAAAATCTTATTTTACATCCATCGGATACACTTTGATATTTTTTGAGCATGCATAAGCTAAAAGCAATCGGATTAGTTCCATTCTGGAAACTAGGGAAAATGTCTCTTTAAATTTGATTCCTTCAACTTGTGCATATCCTTTACATACCAATCTAGCTTTTTTCCTTGTAACATGTCCATCTTCATTCAATTTATTCCAATATACCCACTTTGTGTTGATCACATTCTTATCCTTTGGTCTTGGAACCAATTCCCAAGTGTCATTTTTCTCTAATTGATCAAATTCTTCATCCATGGCCTTATTCCAAAATTCATCTTTGTTGGACTCTTCAAAATAGGTTGGTTCAATCGTAGATGAGAGTGGTAGGTGTGTTTGTTCTAGTGAACAAATTCTTCTTCTAGTCTCAAATCCTGCATCTTTATTTCCAATAATCTGATCTAAAGGATGATTCTTCTATACTCGTCTGCTAGGTGTCTTTGGAGGCACTTGTTTAATTTGATCTTATTATTCTATCAGATCCTCTTCATCTTCCCCTTCTACTTCTTTTTCATCTTCTGCTTCTTCTTTTCAAAGTTATTGCATTGATGCATTTTCTTCTTCCTTTAATTCTTGTCTACCTTTTTCATCAATTTTTACGTTGATGCTTTCCACAACTTTGTTCAATCTCAGGATGTCACACTTGTATGCTTTCCTTGTACTTGAGTAACCAAGAAGTACTCATTTGTCCACATGAGAGTCAAACTTTCCCATTCTTCCATATTCTCTTTTGATGTATCATTTTCTTCCAAAACCTTTGAAGTGATTGACATTTGTTGGCCTTCCTTTCCATAGCTAGTAGGGAGTTTTGTCAGTGTTGTTTTTTAGCTTTAATCTGTTTTGAATGTGAACTATTGTATGCATTTCCTGTGTCTAAAAGATATCTATCAATTTGGAATCTATTAGCATTGTTCAAGCCATTTCTTGTACTGTCTTGTTCTTTCTTTCAACAACTCCATTATGTTGAGGTGTCATAGCAACAAAGAATTTCCTTTTTATTCCATGCCTGCTATAGTAGTCCATAAATTCCTTTGAAGTGACCTATCCTCCATTATCATATTTCAAGAATTTGATTTCTGGATCCATTTAATTTTCAACCATTTCCTTGTAGACCTTGAAGTTTTCAAAATCTTCTGACTTATTCCTGAGAAAGAAAACTGTAGTCATTCTTGTATAATCATCAACTAAGAACATAAGTTATTTCTCACCTTTTAAGCCCTTTGTTGTAGTTGGTACAACTAGATTAGTATGCACAATTTATAGTGGTCTTATCATTGAATATTCCTTTGATTTAAACCTGGTCCTTGTTTTCTTTCCTTGTTGACAATGCTTGCATAAAGTGTTGGTTGGTTTTGTAATCTGGGGCATTTCTCTAACTGCTTCCTTTTTGCTAATTTTGACAAGGTTATCAAAGTGTATGTGACCCATTCTTATGTTCCATAGCCAAATTTCATCTTCCTTTCCTAGACAACACTTTTCATTTCCAATTTCAGTTAAAACATATATGTTTCTTCAAGTTCTTGCAACAATTGCAATCAATTTTCCCGAACCTTCTTTTCTTATCTCACACTTTTGTGAATCAAAAGTAACTTTATGACCTTGGTCACACATTTGACTCACACCTATAATATTATGTTTCATATATTCTACTAGTAGAACATTTTCTGCCTTAGTATTCTTGTTTCCAATTCCGAATGTGCCTTTTCCAATGATTTTAGATGAATCATCATTTCCGAATGAGACCGATCCATCTCTTTCCTTTCTTAATGTAAGAAACTTGTCTTTATCACCTATCATGTGTTTTGAACAACCACTATTAACATACCAAACATGTTTCTTCTTCTTAGCTTGTAGAGAGAGAGCGTATTCTTCATTTCTATACTGATTTTTCTTTCTTATCCATGTTCTCTTCTGAGGTTCCTGTCTATGACTGTTGTAGTTTTGTTGTGGTTCTCTAGGAGGAACTGTCATTTTTCAATCTTTGGCCTTGTGTCCAAAGTTGTTACACTTGTAGCATTCCACTTCAGTTCTCAATGATTCAAACTTGTTTAACTTCTTCTTTGTGTTTCACTGGGCCTTCTTAGACCTTTGTATTTCTCACCTTTTAAACCCTTTGTTGTAGTTGGTCCGACTAGATCAATATGCACAATTTCTAGTGGTCTTGTCATTGAATATTCTTTTGATTTAAACCTCGTATTTGTTTGATATCCTTGTTGTCAATGCTTTCATAAAGTGTTGGTTGGTTTCATGATCTGTGGCATATCTCTAATTGATTCCCTTTTTCTGACTTTTAAAAGGTTATCAAAATTCATGTGACCCATTCTTATGTGACATAGCCAACTTTTATCTTCCTTTCCTAGGCAACACTTTTCATTTCCAATTTCACTTAATACTTATATATTGCTTGAAGTTCTCTCAGCTATTGCAATCAATTTTCCTAAACCTTCTTTTCTTATCTTGCACTTTTGTGAATCAAAAGTAACTTTATGAACTTGGTCACACATTTGACTCACACTTAGAGGATTATGTTTCATATCTTCTACTAGCAGAACATTTTCTTCCTTGGTATTCTTGTTCCCAATTCCGACTGTACCTTTTCCAATGATTTTAGCTGAATCATCATTTATGAAGGAGACTGATTCATATATTTCCTTTCTTAATGTAAGAAACATGTCTCTATCACTTGCCATGTGTTTTGAACAACCATTGTCAACATACCAACCACGTTTCTTCTGATTAGCTTGTAGAACTACTGTTCATTCTTCATTTCTATATTGATTCTTATTTCGTATCCATGTCCTTTTCTTAGGTTCCTGTATGTGACTGTTGTTGTTTTGTTGTGGTTCTCTAGGAGAGAGACTTTGATTATGAAATATTTGGCCATGTGTCCAAAGTTGTTACATTTGTAGCATTCCACTTCAGTGCTCAAAGATTCAAATTGTTGTAACTTATTCTCTGTGTTTCACTAGGCATTCTTGGATAACCCTTTTGTGTATGACTTTCAAAGTTGTTTATGTTCCTGTTGTTAGCTCTACAATTCACAGTTTTATGTCCAAAATTATTACATGCATAACATAAACCAAAAAATATAGTTTTATACCTGGGAGTTGAAGATATTTTGAAAGGAGGTACTCATATAAATCCTTCTTCATCCTGAGGCCTATCTGTTTCTTTCGGTCGTTGATTTTGAAATATGAATCTTTTTGGTGGAGGAGTGTCTCTATAATTTTCTTTGTAGACCTTCCTATCCTGTTTAATTGTTTTTACATAGAATTTTGGAAATGTTTCTTGTTCTTTGTTTTGGAGCTTGATCCCTTTTCTGTCTGATTGTATCCAAGTCTGGACTTGTCATGATGAATTTTTTGACTGCTGATAATGTCATTAAAAACTTTTGAGTTGTTTTGTATATTTTTCTTTTGAAGATCCTTTCTTAATGTGACAATTTTTGCTTCGAACTTTCCAATGATCTTGTCTCTTCCTTCTAGTTGTTCTTTGAGTGCTTCTTCAATTCTTTTATCTTCTTCAATTTGAACCTTCAAATTTATGATCATTTTTTTTAGTTCATGAGTGTCTTTGTTCTTGTCTAGTTTCACTTGTAGTTCCACTTGTAGTTTCTTTTTTTCTTTTTTTCTCTTCTGATAACTTCTATGGAACACAAAAATTCTTCTTGGTAGTCAACTTATGCCTCTTCATATTCTTTTTTGGCCTCTTCGTATTATTCTTCGGAGTCTTATTTATCAAATTCTTCTATTGCCATGAATAGAACTCTTTTTGTCTCACTCTCATTGACGTCATCTTCATCTGATGGTGAGATGTCTTCTTTGGTGCATACACTTTTCTTAAAAACTTTCTTTGTGGTTCTTTTTCCTTTATATGTTTTTTTGATATTTGAGTAAACTTCATCATTTATCTTTTTCTTATGAGGACATTTGTTAGCACAATGACCAATACCATCACAATTAAAAAAGATCAAAGGAAGATTACCTCTATACCCGTCGTTGGTTCCCTTGTTCAATATTATAAAAAAGTTAGCCACTTCTTCATCATCTTCTGAGACGTCACTTTTGTTGTTATGTTCTTTTTCTTTTTTCTTTCCCTTTTTCTTTGACCTTTTGGATGCTTTGAAGGATGCTTCTTTTATATCTGGATTTTCCTATCTAGTTCTCATTTCACATGCTGTGAAGATTCCATGTAGTTCTTCCATGCTTATTGAGTTTAGATTTGCTCTTTCTTCTAGTGTTGATATATTAGGGTCAAATCTTATAGGAAGAGATCTTAGTACCTTTTGAACAATTAGAGATTCTTTTATTTCTTCTCCCAATCCCAATATTGTATTTATCGTTTCATCGACTCATAAAAATTAAGCTGCAATGTTCTCATCTTCCTTCATCTTTAGTTGTTCGAACTGACCTCTGTAAGTTTGAAGCTTTGTTTCTTTGAATTTTGAATCTCCTTCATAAATATTTTGAAGTTTGTCCCAAATCTATTTATCGGATTTACAATGTGAAACGTTGGTGAATACCGATTCTCTAATACCATTCATAAGTGCATTTGTGGCTTTGGAATTATTTTGACCAAGTTTCATAGCTTTGTCATTTGTTGGCGGAACTGTTGGTGTTGTGTATCCATCTACAATTGATTGCCAAATTTCAAATCCATGCTCTTGTATATATGTCTTCATCCTTATGCTCCAAAAGTCATAATTTTGTCCATCAAATTGTGGTATTCCATTTTTATACATGTTGTTGCTCTCCATGATCTACCTTTCAGTGGTTAAACTGATTTCTGAAGGAACCTGCTCTGATACCAATTGTTGGATTACTGAGAGGGGGCGTGAATCAATAATAGACAAATGTAAGCATTTTTAACCATATAATGCAAGTGTTATATCAATGTAGCATTATCATCCAGTATTTGCAGAGTAAATAAAAAATGAACAAATGAACAATCATACACATACATAGTAGACCAATGTTTTTATGTGGAAACAAAAAAATGGGAGAAAACCACATAAGTATTTTACTTATATGTCTTGAAAAATTACACTCATTGGAAGCACAAATTTCCTTTGTTTTCCAGCTGCAACTAGAAGGAGTATCCAACCCCCTAGTTTCTCAGGCTACAACCCAAGGGAAGCTCCAACTCCTTAATTCTCTGGCTAGAATCAAAAGGAGGATACAACCCCCTATGTTCTTTAGCTACAAACGAAAGGTGGTTAAAACCACTTGTCATTTCCCCATCCAACCATCTCGACGTATAAGTAGAATGATGGAACCACTGTCACACTATCACTATGAGATATACTGTTATAAAGCTGTAGCAATAAACCTGCACCAAACAACTTGTACCAATGACCTAAACCATGTATCAACTGCGAATAAATTTGTACCTCAACTTGTACCATAAACAAGTGCAGCAACCATGCACCAACCTATACCAATGACCTTAACCATATATCAACCTATACCAATGACCTTAACCATATATCAACCTATACCTCAACCTGTAATCAACCTATACCATAAAAAAGGGAATCAACCTTGCACCAACCTATACCTCAACCTAAAAACCTTCCTTACCTTTAACAACAAGAGACTAACATTTTCATCAAACCTTACTTTAGTCTCACATGACTAATTTTGGATTAGTGAACAACCCTAACTTGAAATAATCATAACTATGTACCTGTAATGAATAAAGATCTGAAAATAATACACAATGTTCTTCAGTGTGTTTTATGCAATTCCTACAGGTGTCACTACTTGGAACCTCTCAGAAAAGAATTTATAGAAAAAATGACATACCTTGTTGAATTCTGGATTATTCTAGAGAGCGAACTTGTAGAGCGTGCCCTGCACAGAACATTTGTTTTATGGATCTAAAAATTTTACACAAAATACTACAGATTGTACTCTAACCAACACATTTGGTCTTACTAAATTTGGATCTGTTATGAAGAAGTTATCATTTTTTTACCTGAAACACTTGTTTTAGACTAGTTTCAGGACTAGCCACAAACCGTATTTTCCACAGAGAGTAACTCCAAAAATACAATGACCCACAAGTTGAAATTTGTACCACAACTACTTGGATATGTTTCCTCAATGGCCTCCCAATTTCACAATCTAAATCATTCTAGAAATATGTTATTGTGAAAATGGTGAGATGACCTATAAATACCATACCTTAGAAAGCATCATCAAAAGAATTTATCCTTCCTTGAATTTCGGCCTTCTTTACTTCACCTTCCCTCTGAAATTCAACTTAGATATCGTTTGGTTACCTCAAGAACCTATATATATTCAATATTCTCAAGTATAATTAAAATGAGAGAGTCTTGCCTCTTATTTATACTCTCCAAGTAGCTTTCTTAGAAGCATCTTCTAGGCCACTTTGTCCACATAGCCACCTATGTCCAACTTTGCGCAATTTTCCACTTGTCCATGTTTCCAATAGACACTTGACCACTTAACCCATTTTCCTCATTTTAGGGTTAACCTTCTTATAACCACTTTCCACAATTAGAAAGCTATCCATTTACTTTATTATTTAAATAATCCTCCTTGACTTTGTCACTTCACTTTATTATTTAAACAATCCTCTTTTATTTTGTCACTTCACTTTATTATTTAAATAATCTTCTTTGACTTTGTCACTTCACTTTATTATTTAAATAATCCTCTTTGACTTTGTCACTTCAATTTATTATTTAAATAATCCTCTTTGACTTTGTCACTTCACTTTATTATTTAAATAATTTCTTCCTTGCAATCACTTTGACTTCTTTGACATTTTGGGACTTCAAGCCAACATATGAGGGTCCTCCAACTTTGTAAGGCCATAACTCTCAAACCGTGAGGAGTTATGTGACGTTCCACATACCACCAGAAATGACATGACATGTACTATCCATATAGAATAGTATTACCTGCAAATATATCAAAACGCATACCATTATACATCAAACAAACTTGGTTCCATTACCCAAACCTTTATGCTACCATAATTCACTACCGAACTTTCTTCAAGGGTTGACATCAATGACAACCAACCCAATTAATCAACAATCTCCCACTTGAGAAATTAGATCTGTTTCTTTTCTGGGAGAGTCCTCTTCCAAATATTATGTATGTTCTTTGTCCTTCCATGTTCTTCCATCTCATATCCTCTGACAACAAGGATGAGACCACTTCATCAAAATTCAAGGCAGTTGTATTACTACCTATGGCCACAACTAGAATATCCCACTAGTATGGTAAAGAACCGAGTAAAATGATACACTTATCTTCATCTGAAATTTTAATCTCAACATATAATGACTGACTTACCACAGTAGTGAAGGCATTCAAATGTTATGCCACTGAGTCTCCATCTCTCATCCTCAGATTATACAACTTCTTTCTCAGGAATAGTTTATTTACTAGAGAATTAGACTGATACAACATACCCAACTTATCCCATAAATCCTTGGTTGTAGCTTCCTCTGACACATTCAGTAATACTGAATTTGAGGGACACAGTCAGATTTTGCTCTTTGCCTTCTGATCCAACTTTTTCCAGTCATCTATTGAGGTTACTTTAGGTGCAGTACCTTGATCCACCATGATCCACTGATCTCTATCCACCAACAAATATTCCATCTTGAGCTTCCATAACTCAAAACATTTCCCATTAAACTTCTCGATCTCATTTTCTAATTGCTTGCCATTTCTTTTCACCTGGAAAATAAATAAATACCACAGATCTCTGAATCTAACAAGGCTTATCACAGTCTCGAGAAAAACCCTTAACCACAAAGGTGTCCCCATGAAGCCAACAAAGCTCTGATACCAAAAGTAGATTTTAAAATTGTACAATATTTAATGCAAACAAATTTTCTGTAAAAGAACAGAAAAGATACAATGGAAAATACAAACATTACATAGATATTTTTCCCCTAGAAACCCAAACCAAGAAAACCAACATATTCTATATTCATTCATAGAGATACATTGTTTACAATACAATATATATAGGAGTCAACGACATCCAAAAACCTAACTCAATTACTTGGATTAGTCAACAACCCTAATTCAATAATCGGAAATATAAAATCATCGAAAAAAACCATGTGCCTAAAAACCGCCTAACAATGGACACGAAATTCGAGGAAACACGAATAATGAGGAGAAAATGCAACACGTTTCCCAAGAAAAAAAAATCTTGGGGGTGTTTCCCCCAAACCCCTGCTGTGCGCCCAATGCAACGAAGAAACTGCTACTCATGCAAATAATATAACACATACCCAATAACTTTAGTTTCATTTTCAACATTCATGTACGAGTGTGTTGCTTGTTTTCCAACATGATTCTTCAACAGAAAAAATTCACATACAACATTAGTGATTGCCAACATCGACTTCAACTTGACCCTCAGAAAATGTTTAGACACGAAGAGAATCCTACAGTATTCCAGGTATCTTGTCAAAGCTTCATCCCATACTGAAAAAAAAAACAATCTTTGAGTTCATCTGGCACTGAAAAAACATTCACTGAGTTCATCCGATACTAAATCAATTCTCTGTGTTGGTCTGATACTAAAATGATTCTCTATTTTGGTCTGGTACTAAAACAATTCTTTGTGTTGATCTGATACTAAGCATGTGATCCGGTACTAATGGTGGAATTCTGGTGACAATGTTCTATACTTGATATTGCTCTTATTTGACAAAGTACATTTTAGGTAATGGAGATATGAAATCAATGTGTATTCCTTTTATTAAGAATAAAATTAATTTTGGGTTAAACATATGGTTATTCTCATATCCCTTTGTTACCATAAGTTATCAAACCTCCATATCATTATCTTTCAAAGTCTTAATGTTTTCCCTTGTTTTCAAGATCATTTATGATGAACACAAATCTCTTCATGAAGTGATCATCCAATTTTAAATCTCTTGTCAAGATATTTCGTTTTTATGATGTCAAAACTATGATTATGCCACCTTCTATAACCTTACATTGTTTCAAACCTATGACGTAGAATGTTGCCCAATCGTGAATTTCGGTCACATCACCCACATTCTCTATGACCATTACAAAAACCGGTAAGAATGGGATCTGCCATTACTTCTGGGTATGATCGTCACTTTATCCATGAATATGATCCTTTGTCGTAATTTCAGACTCCTTCCTTACCTCACCATCATTTGACTATTTTCTTCTCGTTTTCATTATAAAATCTCTTCTGGATGGCTTCACCATCTAGATGAGAGTTATTTACCCATTTCATACTATACACCACCACTCTATTCACTTCTACTATCTTGTTACTCTGCCTCCATCACCATGTTCTCATAATTTTTCTTCCATTACCATACCCTCACCTGAATTATGTTTCCTATACTTTCTTTGAGACCCATTTTTAATATGGCATGGGAGTTGATAGGAACAAACCTTTGTTCCATCTATATAGATAAACATAGCAGTATCAAGCATGCAAATAAAAATTTGAAAGGTTCGGTTGGGTTCCCTTCTTAGAAAAATTCAAAGGATATCATGAGGGGGTATCCCATGACTTCTCCCAGAGTTATGATGGAGAGAGCGTCTAGTTGGGGGAACTAAAACTAATGATCACAAAAGCCACCATAGCAGAGAAGACATAGTTACTTTCTACTAGAGAGAACTATTTCAAAGCCATCATCATTGACAAGAGCCTCTGTCAGAAATTTTTGAGGCCTGAGCACATGGACCTAGATTGGACAAACAATATCTCTAGGAGATGGATCAAAGAATAATATTGGATGATGCTTATATTCTTGCAAATTTTTTTAACCTGTGAATGGAGGTATGAAATACCTTTCCTTTATCATTTAAGTCTCTTGTTGCATTTTGAGGGAGGACCACAAATAGACTTTGACCATTTTCTTTGGATGAGTCTGAATAAGATGGTGAGAGGGGTTAAGTATGCCTCTAATAATCATGAAACCATCCGCTATCACCATGGGTTGATGAAAATATTGGTTTTTCATGAGTTGAGAAAATGAGACAGCATTTGGAAGAAACTGCCCACATAAAAATTTTCTCAAGAAATTTCTAAGTCTATAGAGGGAAATATAATAGGGGAACATAGTAAGGAGTCAGGAAGGAAAAAGGGAGACAATAGAAATAAAGGAAATAAATCCAGTAGTGAAGTAGATCGTGTTGGCACTAGTTCACCAAACTATGTAAGAAAATTGGACAAAGGAAAGACAAAAGTGTTATAAAAACCACCTACACCTATGGTGGAACAATCATCCAAAACTAAAAAAATTCTTCCAGACATTCCCAATGAAATAAAAACACAAATTAGTGATAAAAAGAGGAAGAAACAAAGGTCTGGTAGTGATGTTGGAAATATTACAGGTAATGTCCCCAAAGTAAAATACTTCAGAGATATTTTCTCCATAAAATATATTGGACATCCCATTTTAGTGGATCTGATGAGTGATCCTCTCCATGGTGGTTAAGACTCCAAATCCTATATAATGAGGGATTTTCCATGGAGAATGGGAGGCAAATTAGAGGTATCAAACTTATGATCTTGGGAGGAAGCTTTTGGATATCAAACTTATGATCTTGGGAGTAGGGATTATTTTAGGGGCTAAATTTCGCTCATGGGCTAATTTTCTATGTTTTTTTCAAAAACGAGATTTGCTATTTTAAAACTGATTCGCCCAGATTCTATAGGATAAAATTATTTTACCTTAAAAATCGCCAAAATTTTATAAAATCTATATAAAATCCTTAGAAATTTGAATATTTTTACAAAACTATCGCCAATCATTTATAGTTGGAATATGAAGGATTAGTAAGATTCACCAAGGTTTTTACATTTTAAAATATTTTTCCATCCTTAAAATCATACCTTCTTGGGAGCATCATGTAAGGGATGGACGAAGGGGACATGGAGAGGCTATTATCCATGGGTATTCCTACCTTTGGAAATTACGTTGGCAATTTGCAAGCATAAGTTTAATTTTGTTTCAAGATTGTGTAAAAATGAAACCAATACCGAGCTTAGTATTTTTTGTTTCTCATGATCGTAAATACATGAGAATGTGACCGAGTAAAATTTTATCACTTTTTTTGGATTCGTAAAGGTTATATGAAAAAGGAACCTCCTTGAGTCTCCTTTAAGGTCTTTTCAGACTCTCTAAACATGAAAAGATTGTCGAGTGATATTGTTTCCTTTCAAACTCGTTAAAAAGTTTGAAAGGGTATCTTTGGAGTGGTAGTTTATCTCCTTTTCAGCCTCACGAGACTAAAATTACGAAGACGGACAACCCTGGAGTTTCCTTTAAGTTCTTTCCAGACTCTCTAAACATGAAAAACCATCGCGTTTTCCTTATCTAGACTCGCTAAACTACACATTGAAGGGCCCATATGGGGATGAACCCTTACTTCTTCCAGTTCCTTAAAAAAAGGAAGAGGAACTTACCAAAGGTGAGTTATATTGAGCATGTGTTAACCTCCTCGATCTCGTTAAATTAAAAAAGAGGTACTCATCTATCTGGGTGGGGGAAACATTGAAGGAAAAGGGTCACTTTTTTTAGAATTCTTTATGGAAGATTTTGTCTCCCTTGAACATGGCACTTGTTTGTGTCTCGTCTTACAGTTGGGTAATCTTCTTGTCTCTAATTCAAACCAATTCCATGTGTCGCCATACTTTTTCGTCCAGTCTAAGAGTGCTCTTATTGTTGTCTCATTACACTCTTTGTACTCATCGAGTCAATGCTGCCAAGTCAATTGTAATGCCTCATCATGTTAAGGGAATTTTCACTTCAAACCATCCATCTATAGTATTTCTAGTTTCCATTTCATGTGTCAGTCCATACTCATTCAATTCACCATATTACATCACTTTCCTATGTCAGTTTTGTGTCGATGATGGGGGATACATCAAGGCTCTCCTTCGACGAGTCGTTTCCTATCGACTTCAACACATCATCTGGAAATTAGACTTAGAAACCAATTAGTACCTTGAGACCTACATGCCTCAATGATAAGCCTCCTCGCCTCAAACAATATTTTTACATCATTGACCACTAATTGCATGATTCCATGAATGCTCGACGTCTACTCATTTATTCACTTTTTTTGGATTGAACTAGGGTACCTTGGGAGTCATTGAAATCATTGGTGATTTCCCTCGCACTTGTGAAAATTTTACCTCAATGACTAGTAATAAAGTGGTTTCTACCATGTTAGACATCGAAACATCTACTCACATGGCTATATTCATGCCACATCGGGATTGAGATGAAGAACCTGGGTTGAGAATTCACTATGATATCTTCCTTTCCTAGGATGTGAAGGAGATCATTTGAGCATGCTAATATATAGATTGTTTCATAGATCCACATTGTATTGGTCCATGTCTATGCTTTATCATCTCATATATCCACTATGTATTTTTCGTGTCTATGATTAGTTCATGTCATGGAGTTATGGATCCACATTGTATCTTTGGTGGTCATGGCCTTAGTAAATATGTTTCATGGATACGCAGTGTATTGGTCGACGACCATGCTTTGAGTCATCTCATATTCTGAGCATAGGTATGCCTACCTCAGAAATGGAATATATATTAATATTTTTTATGGTTGTTTGCAACTTCTTCCATATTCTCCAACTATATTCCCTTGCATTGAAGAATTGTAAAGTGTTTCGTACATCAGTTTCTCTTCTCACCTCACACATTAGGGGGCATATTGTTACACATCAAATTTCCACACCTAGGTACCTCTTCCTAAGTGTCATGAGTGTCATAAAAGTTTCATATGCACCTTGATAAGTGTCACATACACCTCAACACCATGAAATAACATAAGTCACAATCCCTAGTCAATGTGGAGGAGAAATATATTATATGAAGGTAAAAATACTATGTGCACATGAATTATTATTAATATTCATGAAAAGGAAATTAATTTAGTGTGAGAATCCACCTCACATTTGGTTTTCTATTTTTTAGGGGAGGTTGAGGATCTCATGGATGGTTGAAATATTTCCTCCTTAAAATCCTTGAGAGATATTTCCTCACTAAAATCCTTTAGAGATATTTTCTCCCTAAATATCTTGGAGATCCCATTTTAGTGGATCTGATGAGTGATCCTCTCCATGGTGGTTAAGCCTCCAAATCCTATATAATGAGGGATTTTCCACAGAGAAGGGGAGGAATATTAGAGGTATCAAAATTATGATCTTGGGAGGAAGCTTTTGGATATCAAACTTATGATATTAGGAGCATCGTGTAAGGGCTGGACGAAGAGAAATTGGAGAGGATGTTGCAACTGCATCTACAGATTGTAAGTGTCTTTTTAATGTTCTCATTAATATATGCTTGGAATGTTTCCTTCTAGTTTATGTATATTTACATATGCTAGTCCACTATAGATGAATTTGTTTAATCTAGTATGCTAGAGTAGGATTTTTGTTGTGTCTCTCTTTTGTCCATGGTTTGCAGATATCAAGTTGTGCAAACAAGTTTGGAGATCAATCTCAAATTTGAGAGGTGAGGACAAACACAAGAAATAGGTGCATCACACCATTTCTCCCTCTCTCTCTTTTCAGCTAGTTAAGAAAATCACAAAGGGATGTTAGTGTCCATTTGCATAATTCTATCTCGGTATTAGGGGTATAGAATCCAAGAGGAGATCCACCTATCCGCAGGGGGATTTTTCTGTAACAGAAATTTCCCTAATGGAGTCGCCAATTTATATTACAAAAGAAGCCCACTGCGGACAAGTGGATATTCCCTCAAGTTCTAGACCCCTAATACCGAGACAAAAAGATGAAAATGGAAACTAAAATCCCTTTGAGATTTTCTTAACTAGCTGAAAAGAGAGAGGGAGAAAGGGTGTGATGCACCTATTTCTAATGTTTTTCCTCACTACTCCAATTTGAGCTTGATATCCAAACTCATTCGCACAACTTGTTACCTGAAAACCATAGACAACAAAGAGACACAAGGAAACTCATACTCTAGCATACTAGATTAAAAAAATTCATCTACAGTAGACAAGCATATGTAAAGATACATAAACTAGAAGGAGATATTCCAAGCACATATTAATGAGAACATTTAAAAGACACTTACAATCTGTAGATGCAGTTGTAGCAGCCTCTGAAAGTCCTCTTCGTCCATCCCTTACACGATTCTCCCAATATCATAAGTTTGATATCTAAACGCTTCCTCCCAACATCATAAGTTTGATATCTAAAATCTTCCTCCCAATATCATAAGTTTGATACCTCTAATCTGCCTCCCCTTCTCCATGGAAAATCCCTCATTATATATGATTTGGATGCTTAACCACCATGGAGGGGATCACTCATCAGATCCACTAAAATGGGATCGCCAAGATAATTAGGGAGAAAATATATCTTAAGGATTTTAGGGAGGAAATATCTCTCAAGGATTGTAAGGAGGAAATATTTCAACCATCCATGAGATCATCAACCTCCCCTGAAAAATAGGAAACCAAATGTGAGGTGTATTATCACACTAAATTAATTTCCTTTTCATGAATATTATTAATAATTCATGTGCACATAGTATTTTGACCTTCATATAATATATTTATCCTCCACATTGACTAGGGATTGTGACTTATGTTATTTCATGGTGTTGAGGTGTATGTGACACTTATCAAGGTGCATATGAAACTTTTATGACACTCACGACACTTAGGGAGAGGTACCTAGGTGTGGAAATTTGATGTGTAAAAATATGCCCCCTAATGTGTGAGGTGAGAAGAGAAACTGATGTCCGAAACAATTTACAATTCTTCAATGCAAGGGAATAGAGTTGGAGAATATAGAAGAAGTTGAAAACAACCATCATATAATATATTTATCCTCCACATTGATTAGGAATTTCGTGAGTTCTCCATGGAGAATTCTGACTGTCGATTCACTCCTCAATGATTTATGCAAGACGAATCAGTGTTCTCCCTCCTGAACTTGAATTTTATGAGATGCTTTCAACCTGTGCCTCCCTTTGAACACTTCAAAGGAGCTATCCCTCCTGAGATTTCACTTGCAAACTCAAGCCTCCAAAACGAATTATGCTCGCACTCCTTGCGGAAAACTTTCAAATAACCTTTCGTTATTTGAGTCTTCGACTCTGTGCACTCTCTGCAACAACAATCCTTCAACCCTTCCCTTAGTTGACAAGTCCTAAGGCTTCCAACAGACTACGCACTCCTTGCACGACTATGTGCTTCACCTGCAGTTCGACTGATTATGAGAACAACAGTATCTCTCCTGAGCTTTCTAAGATAAAAATCAAACCCTCGTCTACGCACACCTTGCGGATGTTTCTGTTACACATAAAAAATACTCACTTTGATAGTGTTACAAGTGTTGTCATTACAAAGGTCGCAAGTGTTGCATTTTGCTCACAAGGTCGCAAGTGTCGCATGTTGCTCACTAGTGTCACAAGTGTCAAAGAAAGCATGCTTCCATGATGCCTATGCCATGCCTATAATGACATGAGAAGGACACTTAAAACACCTCAAACATTTGATTTGGAAGAGGAGAAATGAGTCAACAGGCTTACAAACCTTTTTCCATCTGAAATCACCTCAAAAACTGAGTTTTTGGAGGGGAGTGCTCCCCTATACCTCTTCTGGGAGTGTTGGCACTCCCCCTTACACTGTCTGGGAGAATTATAAAGCTCTTTGGCCCTTTTGTAGGAGCGCGCCTACCCTCAGGAGCGTTGGCGCTCCCCTAAAGCCTACTAGGGAGTGCTATAGTGCTCTGAGTGCCCTTTTGAGGGAGCACTACCTATTTTAGGCCACAGTTGAGTTGTTGAGATGAATGGGGGAAGGATCTTTTCATTCTTAGAAGGAAGTTGAGCTTGAATCCCTAGTCTAGCCATGATCTTAGGGCAGATCCTCAACTGAAGGAGGAAAATCCTCACCTTCCCCAAGGATATCTCAAGTTGTTGAGCCTCTCCAATGCTATATAAGCAAGCTTTCTAATGGTGAAAGGAGAGTGGAAAAGGAGAATCACACCAAACTTATGATCTCATAAGTGGTGTTGGAACCGATATATTTTGGAAGCAAGAGACCTATGATCTCATAGGGAGAAATCAGTGAAGCTATCGTCATTCAGATCGTGGATCTTTTGAGCAAGGGGTAGACAAGGAGGACTTGATGAAACTGTTGCAATCCATCTATGGTTGTAAGCAATGTTTTGTCCTCATTAATATAATTTGCTTGGCCTGTTTCTTTCTAATTTGTGTTCAATATCACATGAATTTGTCTCTTTAGTAGATAGACCTATTTCAAACTAATATTGATAGAGTAGGAAGTGGTTGTACTTTGTTTGTCTACAGGGCTTATCGAGGAGCGAAAGATTGGAGCTCAACTCGGACCGTGCAGAGACAAACACCGGTAAAAGGTACCTCTTTTCTCCTTCCTCCTCACACACTAGTCCACATAGATCTAAAAGGAGTTCAGTGACCATGATAAGAACGTTCTGTCTTAGAGTTAAGAGTCTAGCTCTTTGAGGAGATCTACCTGTCCGCAGAGAGATTTTCCTTCAACAGAAACTGGCGACCATACTGGGGAGCGAATTGAAACTTTTGGTTTTGATTTTTCCTCTAGACATTGTCTTTCCCTTTGATTGTTTTTAGACCTTGTTCACCACTTCATATTTGATTGCATTTGTTGATTGACTCTTCACCCTATCACACTCAACCTACCTATTAAAATTTGATCAATATTTTCGGTTTTTGGACCTTTTGTGAGTTTTTGGAGCCTGGATCCCCCCTTCCCATGTTAGCAGAGCACCAACACTCCTTGGAAGTGTTATCCAGAGATTTATAATGCTCTGGTAGCCCTTATACCAGAGTGCCAACCCTTGTTTGCCCAAAATCTCTTCAAAAATTGCAATTTTTGAAGGTCCAAACCCTGTTTTCTCACTTGCTGGGCTGCTTTTTGATTCAATGATTCTTCCTTTGACCTTTGACATGCTTCCTCATGAGAAGTAAACACCTTATTGTTCATATTTTATGCCCTTCTTCATTATTTTGAGTTTTTGTTGTTGAGAGCTTGAAATCGATCCGCTGCTTTTTTCCTCTCCTATCCAACTGAGCGGGAACTCTGGTGAAGGACATTTGAAGTTTGTGACTCTTCTCACTTGATTTTTTTGAAGGTCATTGTTCTTTGAACACCTCATTTTTGTGTGAATTGTTTAATTTTGTTTTGTTATTTTTGTTTTTTTGTTTGCTTCTTGTTTCAATCGTAGCAAGAGGGTGTGTGTTGTGTGTGCGAAATCTGATCATGCTTGTCTGAATCTCCTTGATCTAAAAAGGCAGTTGATAGGAGAAGTCTTTCACATTGAATTAGTTATCATTCGCATACAAATGAAAAAGTTACATTTTAGTTCTTGATTTGTATATTAGAAGGCGTTTTTCGAAAAAAAATTAGCGTTGCATTGGATTCGATTGAGAACCAATTGATAGAGGATTTTTCATATTAGTGTTTGAAAGTGAAAATGAATCCTTCTCTTTCCCTTAAATAGGTGTTCATTGAAAAGAAACGACTGCTTATCATATTTCATGCATCTTTTTGGGAATTGAGTCATCATTCCATTAGTTTCACTTCCATGCACCTTTTGAGTAAAGAACAACTATAAAATGAACGCTAATTAAAAATTATCTAGAACATTTTTGTTTTTGGGATCTTCCACCAACAGTAGACTAGGTTTAGCACTTTGGATTAGGCTGTGAGTACAACTCTCCAAATTTTCCAAAACAAACATTAGCATCCTGAGCTAGGGAGAGTCAAATCCAATTGTCGTATAAGTCTGCCTGGGATCCCCCTCTAACACAGGGGTTACGCAGGAGGTCACACTCGGGAAAGCTACGAAGATTATCCCTCCGTGGTTTGACTTATTGTAATAGTCAGATCATATTATGGGGATCTCTTAAAGGTATACCCACAATGTTGAGTGGAAGCTTTTCAAGTTTATTTCGGGCTAGATACCCTACCCATATGTTCGGACTGGACTGTCGATTGTACCCGCCCAGGGGCTGACTGTGAATTGGTAACCTTAGTGGCCATAATATTTAGGGTCTTACACAAGGTGACAGTGAAGGGAAGTCTCACTATACCTGGAGCAGACATTGGTCAAACTCACTCGGACTCCTTGGAGGGTAAATCCACAATTACTACGTGGAAGCTTGCACCAAGGCGTAAGTCCGTTAAGCAGGTCACCATTGTAACTATTCCACCATATCCCAGTGCCTTCTCGACTTGATCACGCGACATTGGATTTCATCACCAACTAGTACGATCATCGAGAGAAGTTTTGTCTGCTTGGTTGATTCCTAGATTTTATTAGCGCATGTTGTTTCTTTTTCTTAGTTGGCCCTAGATTTTCAGTGTGCTCTGCTATTCTCCACAATTGAGCCCATAGACGATAAAGGTCTTCGCCTATCATGTAGGATGCAAGGGTTGCCTCCAGAAGGATATCAACCCTTACCTCCTAACCCTCCAGAAGACAACTACCGTAGAGAGGTAGAAAATCCATCTGACGCCGTAAGTGCTATTGCTCCCCCATTAGATAACCCAGAAGACACTTTGGACATGGTTGAAAGTCCCACCACACCTATGTCGATAACTCCTCTCGAACCACTTTTGGTTCATTTAGACTCCCTTGGGAACGTCATAGATGAAGAGATCCCACGATTACCAGAGAGTATTTTTACCGAAACATATATGGAATCCAGGGAACCACTCTTTGGTGTTGAGTATAGGACTGTTGTTAATCCTAGCACTGCAGTAGAAACCAATCCCACACCTTCTTGTTTTGTATGGAGGAATTCATCGGGATGCAATCTCTATGAGCATTTTGAATCTATTTGACAACCCTTTCCTCCTCATGACCGTCCTAGTGAAACAGGACCATCCGGTCAAACCATGAATCACCCAGTCAATTAGGTTATTCACTCTACTTCCACACCAGCACCAGTCCATCCTAATGTTGGACTCATCACCTCTACTCATCCCCAGAGAACTTCAATCTCTACCCATGTTTCTACAAGTTTTTACTCTACAACGTTGCATGTTCCATACGATCCTGCTGGGACATCTTCTCACTCGAGAATGCAGACCCTTGCTGGCCAAATACAATTGGTTGGAGGGAAACTCCCATCCAACATACCTTTCCCTCCTAGAGGACTACCTTTCCATGGCGGGCCTGCCCCTCCCTTGGGACAACCCCCTATTCATGCTTCTCCTAGAGGGAAACCTCTGTTTTCCAGTCAAACCCCGGTCATACATTCACCGTTGGCAGGGGGGCAACCTTCGTTTGTTGGAAACCCTTCACAATCCTGGGGAGTATCTTCAGGAGGCACTTTTACTCAACCCCACATTGGGGTTCACTTGTATAATAATCCACTAGGAGGAGTATCCAATCCTGTCCCTCTTGGAACATCTTACGAGCAATCTTATCCGGGCGGTATCCAAAACACCACCTGGAGTTCTCTGGGACCACAGTCTTATCCTCCTCATGGGCCTCATGTGTATCCACCTCTAGGATCTACTCCTTACCATTCTCAAGGCCAAAATGTTTATCCTCCCCATGGGCAAATAAATCACCCGGCCTATAATATTTAGAACCCACCGGGTTATGCCCATGTTTCTCATGCACCAGTGAATTCTACTTATCCTGGCCAACAACAACCCTATGTAGGAGGACCTACTGGTTACAACTATCCACCGAACCCAGTCTATGGTCCTACTAGTGTTCTGATGCCGCACCAGTATCATTCACACATTAACCAACAACTACCTTTTCTTGCGACTCTGGATCTCCCAGATTTGTCTCGGTTAACTAATGATCCTATTTCTCATTCACCGGTTTGGCCAGTCATTCCAGCTAAAATTCCTTCTGATATTCCAAAATTTGATGGAAACCCTGGCGAAGATCCAAACAACCATGTGATGACTTTCCATTTGTGGTGTTCATCAAACTCCCTCATGGATGATTCTGTACGTTTGCATCTTTTCCAGCGGACACTTACTGGTTCAAAAACAAAGTGGTACATTGAACTACCACGTGCTTCTTTTCATGATTTCAATTCCCTTGCCATGTCTTTCCTCATGCACTTTCAACTGCCTATTCGTTACGAGACTGGTACTAAACTCTTGACCTCCCTTTGTCAAACTAACTTTGTTCCCATATTCATGAGTGGAGGCGACGACGAAGGATGATCAAGGCAGTCATTCCTGACATGCTCTTGGCAGAATGGTTTACTAAATCACGTTTACCCCTAATCGCTCACGATGTTACTATGGGTGGTGTGGTCACAGAGGAACAAGACATTGCTCGAGCTCAGTACTTAGACTTGGTTTATTCCCAATCTGGTACTTTGTATGATTTTCTTCTGAATGTTGCTCAAGCTAATACTGATCCTTCTAAGCCATCATCCTCATCTCATGCGGATGGTGTTATCGGTTCCGTCAAATCCAAATCAACTACACCCTCCTCTACCTCCCCCAAAACTCAGATCTCTGAGGTGAATGCAGTTCAATCTGCCCCTTCAAAAAAATCTGGAGGCAAGAAGAACACAAAGAATAAGTCAAAAAATAATAATGAACAACCCAAGAATCAAACACCTGCTACCGAAAAGAAACCACAATGGAAATTGAAATTCCTGTGTATCATTTTTGGTGACGATCACTACACTCGAGATTGTCCACTTCATAATGAAGTGGCCAAAATTTTCCAAGTGAAGTCACAACCCGCTGTTCTTACTCAACCTTTTCCGCAGCAACAATCCATGGTTTCTCAAACCCCCTCTCCTGGGGGCAGTTCTAGCGATCCAAATGATGAGGCCTCATCGAGTGCACATATTTATATGTTTAATGGGATCAATTTGACCACTCTCTCTAATACCTACGACACGCCAGGTAACCCTGACAAAGGAAAATACACTAACGGTGTCGACACTTTACTGGATCCATCATCATCCTCTGTTAGTCTTCCATCGGTTAATCCTCCATCTAGACCACTCCAGATTGAGAAACCCACGTTTGAATCTATCTTACGCCCTCCTAAGAGCACTATCCACAAACCTTCAATCCTAGTTCACGTGCTGCCCAAAAATACAACATTGTTGAATATTTGGCTCAAGCACCATGTGCTATGTCTGCATTAGAAGTTCTACAACACTACCCCAGTCAACGTAGAACTCTCTTGACCTCTCTTGGCACTGTTGATCCTAAGTCGTCCAATCAGATCATGTTTAACCTGGATAATTATGCGTCTCGACTCTCCCACCAACTTGCTTTCCAGGTTGATGTTGTTGTTCACAATCAACAAATCCATCGAACTATTCTGGATGAGGGAGCCTCAACTTGTGTCATGTATTTAGCATGTTGGAAAGGTTTGAAATCAACAACACTCAACAAATCCCCAACGATGTTACGCGCCTTCGATGGGTGAGGTTTTCATCCCCATGGGCTTTTACAATCCCTGCCCATCCAATTGGGTGGAAAAATTGTTACTGTTTATGTCGAGGTGGTCGATGCTCCCCTTGATTACAACTTGTTACTTGGAATAAGTTGGTTTTATGCTATGAATGTCATTGCCTCATCGTTCTTTCGATGTGTACAATTTCCTCACCAGGGAAAAATTGTCATTGTTGATCAATTGGATTTATGCACGACCGATGCTCGCGCTCCTCCTACCAACAATATTCCTTTCTTGGGAGACCACAAGATCACGTATGAAAGCGTTGGTGTTGGCTTACTGAAAGACTCTAGCCTCATGGGTACCTTCCCTACACCACTTCTACCGACTACACATCACATTGCCAGCGTCGATATGATTTCGACCGCGGCTTAGCAATCTTTGGAATCATCTGATCCTTGGATTGTACCTTGTCCTTTGGAATTCGATGCACTAAGTGACTTCGTGCCACTTAGTCCAGCCGAAACATCATACATTTCTACCCAATCCTCTTCTCCCTCGTCAGATGCCCAACATCTATTGGCACTTGACAATTCCTCGATGCAATCACGATTGCGTTCCTTGTCGTTTGGGATCGACTCCATTTCCCTGAATTTTCCTTCGGATGCATCTATTCCGGAGATGTTTTGCATTGAGAAGTTACCTTAGGATAATAACCATCACCGATCCATTTTTCTTCCCCTTCGTGAAGAAATTCGGGCAGATATACCGTCTATCTCCCCTCCTAGTGTTGATTTTTCATCACCTCCTATGCTTTCAACTTCCGACGATTTGGATCCGGTAGTGGACATGGTGATTTCTTCGGTAGGATTATTGGAGCCTGATCTCCTTACTCCTATCGCGAACCTCAACATGTGTTCCTTCTCAAGTGATTATCTTCCATCCAGTGAAGATCTCCTGGAGGCCATGACCACGTTTTATCCTTTGACATGGTACCCTTCCAGAGCATTATCCTCTTGGTAGCCATGATCCGGACAAAACCACGAGCATAGTTTCTCTTCTCTATGGCAAGCTCGTTAAAAAATGAAACAGAGGCCCTGAGCATAGTTCTTTTCCTGTGTCAAGCTCATTAAAAAATGAAATAGTTACCTCTCTTGAACCTTCTTTTCATCCACCCTTCTCCTTTGATGAATGAATCGAAGCTTGGAGGGCATGTCTCCAGCCTTTGATAATATTTCTGGAGTTAAGACACTAGATTTCAAGCTAGGGGCATACCGAGCTTAGTCTTTTTTCTTTCTCGTGCTCATAAATACATGAGAATGCATCCGGGTAGACTTTTATCTCTTTTTCGGACCTGTATGGATACACAAAAAAGGAACCCCCTGGAGTCTCCTTTAAGCTCTTTTCAGACTCTCTAAACATGAAAAGATTTCCGAGTGATCTTTCTTTCTTTCCCACTCGTTAAACAGTTTGAAAGGGCATATTTCGAGTGATAATTTATCTCTTTTTCGTCCTAGCGAGACTAAAATTACGAAAAAGGACAACCCTGGAGTCACCTTTAAGTTCTTTTCAGACTCTCTAAAGATGAAAAGATTACCGAGCGACCTTGTTCTCTTCATGCTCATTAAAGTATTTGAAGAAAACGTTTGTTGAGCGATAGTTTATCTCTTTTTCAGTCTCGTCAGACTACTTTACGAAAAAGGAACTGAGAGAGTTCTCTTTTAAGTTTTTTCCAGACTCTATAATCATGAAAAACCTTCGAGTTTTTTGTCTTTGGACTCGCTAAAAAAAACATCGACAGGCCCATATGGGACCGAACACTTACTTCTTACAGTTCCTTAAATAAAGGAGGAGGAACTTACTGAAGGTGAGTTATATCGAGCATGTGTTACCCTCCTCGAGCTCGTTAAATTAAAAAGAGGTACTCGTCTATCTGGATGGGGGAAAATTTGAAAGAAGCAAGCCAAGCAGTCTCTTGAGAACATTACCAAGTAACTCTTAGAGTCCCCCTTGAACATGAAACTGTGTCTTTTGCACGCATTATAATCCACTGAACCTCTGCACTGAGCCAATCCTTTGAGTTTCTTTCACTCCTTTGGGTCACCTAACGTAAGTCACAGCATCCACTGCATCATCAAGTTTTGGTCCATGTCATGTTTCTGTTGTTGTGCCTCAGCATTCAAGGGAAGTATCTGCCTCGAGAGTCAGCCATCACAAATATCTTGTCTCAATACTCGCGTCAGTCCATGTTCATTTGATCTACCAATTACATCTCTATGTCCATTTAGTTTCGTTGATGGGGGATACATTAAGGCCCTCCTTCGACGAGCCTATTCCTGTCGACTTCAACACATTATCCAGGAATTAGACTGAGAAACCAGTTAGTACTTTGGGACCTGCATGCCTCAATGGCAGGCCTCCTCTTGTCTGACAATGGGTTTACATCATTGACCTCTGATCAGATGATTCCATGGATGTTCGACTCCAGCTCATCCATTCACATTCGTTGGAATGTACTAGGGTACCTTGGGAAGCATTAACATTAATGGTGATCTCCCTCGTGCTTGTTAACGGCTTACATCATTGACCGATAATCAAGTGGTTTCTTCCATGTTCAACATCAGGACATCTATTCACATGGTTAGATTTGTACTACATCAGGATCGGTAAGAAGACCCTGGGTTGAGTGATCACTTTGATACATACTTTGCCCAGGTTGCGATGGAGTTTATTTTGAACAATGACACATATACTGTTACATAGATCCACTTTTTATTGGTCGTGGTTGTGTCTTATCATCTCGTAGATCCACTGTGTATTCTTTGTGGCTACGATCAATTCAGGTCATGGGAGTATAGATCCACAGTGTATTTTTAGTGGCTATACCTTTTTATCAATACAATTATGTATCCGCAGTGTATTTTATGGCAGCCATATCTTGCAAGTCTTTATCACCCAAGCATAGGTATGCTTGCCTTGGGTTTGAAACATGTCATAATATTTGTTGGATGTTTGTGTGCATCTTTTGTCAGGTTCTCTTCTTCTATACCCTTTCTTGAAAGTCTACAAAGCATTTTAGTTATCAGTTCTCGTCTTCTAACTTCATACTTTGGGGGGCAATCTCTTACACATAAAAAATACTCACTTTGATAGTGTCGCAAGTGTTGTCATTACAAAGGTCACAAGTGTCGCATTTTTCTCACAAGGTCGCAAGTGTCGCATTTTGCTCACAAGGTCACAAGTGTCGCATGTTGCTCACTAGTGTCGCAAGTGTCAAAGAAATCATGTTGCCATGATTCCTATGTCGTGCCTATAATGGCATGAGAAGGACACTTGAAACACATCAAACATTTGATTTGGAATAGGAGAAATGAGTCAGCAGGCTTACAAAACTTTTTCCATCTGAAAGCACCTCAAAAACTGAGTTTTTGGAGGGGAGCGCTCCCCTATACCACTTCTGGGAGTGTTGGCACTCCCCCTTACACTGTCTGGGAGAGTTATAAAGCTCTTTGGCCCTTCTGCAAGAGCTCTCCTACCCTCAGGAGCATTGGCTCTCCCCTAAATCCTACTAGGGAGTGCTATAGCTCTCTGAGTGCCCTTTTGAGGGAGCACTACCTAGTTTAGGCAACAGTTGAGTTGTTGAGATGAATGAGGGAAGGATATTTTCATTCTTAGAAGGAAGTTGAGCTCGAATCCCTAGTCCAGCCATGATCTTAGGGCATATCCTCAACTAAAGGAGGAAAATCCTCACCTTCCCCAAGGATATCTCAAGTTGTTGAGCCTCTCCAAGGCTATATAAGAAAACATTCTAATGGTGAAAGGAGAGTGGAAAAGGAGAATCACACCAAACTTATGATCTCATAAGTGGTGCTGGAACAAAGATATTTTGGAAGCAAGAGACCTATGATCTCATAGGGAGCAATCAGTGAAGCTATCTTCATTCAGATCGTGGATCTTTTGAGAAAGGGGTAGACAAGGAGGACTTGACGAAACTGCTGCAATCCATCTATGGCTGTAAGCAATGTTTTGTCCTCATTAATATAATTTGCTTGGTCTGTTTCTTTCTAATTCATGTTCAATCTCACGTGAATTTGTCTCTTTAGTAGATAGACCTATTTCGGACTAATATTGATAGAGTAGGAAGTGGTCATACTTTGTTTATCTACAGGACTTATCAAGGAGTGAAAGATTGGAGCTCAACTCGGAGCGTGCAGAGACAAACACCGATAAAAGGTACCTCTTTTCTCCTTCCTCCTCACACACTAGTCCACCTAGATCTAAAAGGAAGTCAGTGACCATGATAAGCACTTTCGGTCTTAGAGTTAAGAGTCTGGCTCTTTGAGGAGATCTACCTGTCCGCAGGGAGATTTTCCTTCAATAGTTTCACTGCACTCCTCGTAGGAATTCTCAGAAAGAGAAACAATTGAAACTCTTTCTTCTCCTCTCTCAGAATTCATACACTCAACATGAAATAATACATCCGTCTCAACATTAAAATGAAATCATAACAAATAAACAAAGCAATTATAAGCATACCATTCAACAATTATAAACAATAAGCATCATAACACCATGGAAATTGAGTCAAAGCTCCATATATTAACTCAAATTCTCATGTACATGGATTCTTCTCTA
Source organism: Picea sitchensis (assembly GCA_010110895.2). Classification (NCBI taxonomy): domain Eukaryota; kingdom Viridiplantae; phylum Streptophyta; class Pinopsida; order Pinales; family Pinaceae; genus Picea; species Picea sitchensis. The sequence goes on from SNQJ01S0006657.1 coordinate 174,932, forward strand.
CATCTCTTTGCTACATCTCTCCAGCTTATGAATTCTGAATGATAATCATAATAATACATTGAAACAAGGGTGAGGGTGTCTATATCTGTTTTCCCTCCTACTCTTTTAAAACTGTCTAATCTAACATTCATATCTACCTACTTTTTCATTAACAGACTTAAATGCCTATTATAATTTGACATATGGGAGTAATCTCTCCAGATCTGTTCATATATCCTAGGTATAAATGCAAAGTATGCCTTCTTCCTAACTATTACATTAATGTTTTAGGTTCAAAATTCAAAATGGTTCTCAAAAAAAAAAAACGTGCTCCTATTTCCCATCTGCGCGTCCAGTTGTCTCCTGCTTTTACATTGATTACTTGGTTGGCTGCTTACGATGCTCCTACATCAGTTAGACTAAATTCTTTAGTGTTTGTTCTTATTTTGAAAATCTAGGGATAAGTTGGATCTCCATGCTTCACCATACATGAGCCTATAATGGAGTATTCCACCACACTTAGAGTTTTCTTCCAGAATTGATTAGACTACATCTTTCAAACACAGGCACAATCCAGACCTCCATTTCTCACCCTACATGCACCTATAATTGAGTGTTTTACTATTTTTGGTATTTCTTCTAGGATTGTTTGAGCTTTAGTTTAACAATATACAGAGTGTTAATTGTTTTTAGTTTAGTTTCTCCAGGAAAAAAAGTCAAAGTTCATATTTCCTTTTCATGAGCCTACAATGAATAGATTCACCACCTGATCAAGATATTTATATCATATGATTGTTTATGAGTTTTTCTTTGTTGATTAAGGTTGGTTTTCATTGATGTCAACCTTGAAGAAATCCTCGTAGGCACAAAGGTTGGGTAATGGACCCAAGATCGTTTGATGTAAAGATGAATTGTTATTGTCTTGTCATGGTTGATAATAAGTAGAAATGGATGAACTCCAAAGTGGTCCCCTTATGGTGAAATCCCTCACAGGAAGATGCTTTGCGGATTGAGTTATCCTAGAAGTATAGTTAGAGAACCCATGCTTATTTGTGGAATAATGAGATGAATGTCAATGAATTTTTCATTGAAACTATCCTATATGGATAGTTCTTGTCATGCCATTTCTGGTAGTATGTGGAACACCACATAACTCCTCACGGTTAGAGAGTTATGAGCATGAGAAGTTGGAGAATCCAGGTTTGGATAATGGACCCAAGTTTGTTTGATGGATAATGGTATTTGTTTTGATATATTTTCAGCTAATAATTTTCTATATGTATGGTACATGTCATTCCATTTATGGTGGTATGTGGAATGTCACATAACTCCTCACGGTTTGAGAGTTAACGTCTTACAAAGTTGGAGGACCCTCTTATGTCATCTAGAAGCCCCAAAAGGTCAAAGTAGTCAAAGTGGTTTAAGAGATTTTAGAAGGTAAATAATAAAGCGAATTGATGAGTTTATTATAATTAAAAGTGAATTCAAAATAAATTATTTAAATAATAAATTTAATGGAGAAATTAGAAGTGGGTTAACCCTAAAATAAGGAAAGTGGGCAAAGTGACCTAGAACATGTTTTTAAGGAAGTTACTTGGAGAGTATAAATAAGAGGCAAGGCTCTCTCATTTTATATACACTTGAGAATATTGAATAGCTATAGGTTTCTGAGGTAATAAAAGGATATCTAAGTCAAATTTATGAGGGAAGGTGAAGAAAAGAAGGTCGGAATTCAAGGAAGGATAAATTCTTTTGATGATGCTTTCTACGGTATGTTATTTACAGGTCATCTCACCATTTTCGAAATATTTTTTTTTCTAGAATGATTCAGACCTTGAAATTGATATTCCATTGAGTAAAACTATCCAAGTATCTATGGTAAAAAAATCAGCTTGTGGGGCGTTTTATTTTTGGATTTACACTCCGTGGAAAATAGGGTTTGTGGCTAGTCCTAAAACTAGTCAAAAACTTGTGTTTTGGGTAAAAACATCATAACTTATTCATAACAGATCCAAATTAAGTAAGACAAAATGTGTTAGTTATATTACATTCTTTAGTATTATGTGTAACATTTTCATATCTATTCAACAAATATTCCATGCGGTGCGTTCTTTACAAGGTCACTCTCTAACATAAGCTAGAATTCAGCAAGGTATGCCATTTTTTCTATAACTACTTTTCTGAGAGGTTCCAAGTAGTGACACCTGGAGGAATTGCATAAAAAACACTAATGAAAATTTTGTATCAGTTTTATATCTTTATTCTTTACAGGTACAAAGTTATGATTATTTCAAGTTAGGGTTGTTGACTAATCGAAAACTAGTCATGTGAGACTAAAGAAAAGTTTGATGTAAATGCTAGTTTCTTTTTGTTTAAAGTTAAGGAAGGTTTGCAGGTATGTGATAATATAAACCAGATCTATTACAGAGTTATAAATCATATTTGGATGATGAAATTGATGAGGGATTTTGGTTGAGGTACAAGTTGGGTACATGGTTGAGAAAAGTAGTTGATGAGTTGGCACATACAAGAGGTGTATAGTTTATGATGTTGGTACATATTGATGAGTCATAGTTGATGAGTAGTTGATGCATGATTGGTACATACTTGATGCATGGTTCAGTTTTATCGGTACATGTTTACAACGATATATCTCACAATGATAGTGTGACAGTGGTTCTATCATTCTATTTCTACTTCAGGGTGGTTGGACGGGGAAAGGACAGGTGGTTGTAGCCACCTTC
>SNQJ01S0006657.1:182682-232158 GCA_010110895.2 Picea sitchensis
GGGTTTGATTTTACGTTGAATATTCATGGTTTCGAACCATAGTTTGGCACAATTGGTATATTATCATTCACCGTTTAAATCTTGGGATGGCCGAATATTTTGGTTCATGATTGATGGAACAGTGTTGTAATCTACCATTAATGTTTTGCATGGCAGTGAACTAACCCACCACCTTCACACGCGCATATTGATTTGCCTCCCCTTTCATCGTTCTCAGCTTTTGGCCTAAGCGATTTTGCTCCTGTGTGTTTATCCGAACCCTACCATGCGCCCGCGCCATGGCTCCAGTCGTAAGGGATGAGCCCAATGGTTGTCAAGCTTTGTTGATGTTCGATGGTGCTTACAGTGACCTTGAGGAATTCGGATGGCTCCCGTTCATACGAAAATTTGATGGCTATAACCCTAGCGTGGCTCGGCAATTTGCATTAACCTTTGATGGCTGCCGAGCCAAGGTTGGGGATGTGCAGTTGGAAATTGATGAGAATTTTCTCAGTTTATCTACCGGTCTGCCTACTATCGGACAGAAGTGGTCAAAAAATTGCAAAGTGGAAGATGTCCCATGGAAATTGCTCTTCCATTCATGAAGAGTGAGCTCCTGTGACAAAGGTTTACCCACGAATATGCTAAATCAACGATGGCATGACTTGTTGATGGTAACCAAGTAATTCATCACCTGCAAGGGAAGGTATGGTTTCGTTTTCTTGTACCACCTTCGGCTACTTATGGTTTTCATGGGCTATGAGCTTAATATGCCTTACTACTTGCATAGGAATCTGTTTAAAATGTCTAAAATATATAAGAGGAACCATGCCGACAACAGCCTATTCCATTTTGGGTTAATTAAAATGCTTGTGGTTTGTCATTTGGGGTTACGCCGAGACTGTTGGAATGATTTTCTTAAACGAAATAATTTTGATGATTCTAACCCACCACAGGTTGACAAACCTGTGGTGAGTGAGAGTAGGTCAGTACCCTCTGTGCCTTACAGTTCTCTGTTACCTAAACCCCTACCCAACTCGCCTATTGACCTACACAATTCTATCACCACAGATGTGGAAAATGTTAAACCTGCGGCTAAAAGGCCTAAGGCCAAACCTCTTACGAATTCCAAAGGCAAGAAGAATGCCCGGTTAATATCTCGCATGAAAAGAAACAAACCAAAAGTTTATGTCAACCCTGACTCTATCATGGTGAGTGAAGATTCTGACTCAGAGGTTGAACGGTACCTGGCAAGTGAGTATCCCTATTCTGAAAGACTGTGTGAAAAACCCTCATACGATTTTGTCAAAAACCTACCACCTTTCTTGCAAAATGATCCTAATATTCCCGGCATCAAAATGCCTTGTGAAACCCTCGGTGACTCGTCAAAACTCCCTCTTGTTCGATCCGAATCAACTGCTCCACCATGTGATCAGTGTGGCGCATGGTTAGAAAGGTATTATCTCGCCGAGCCGATGCTGCAGTCCAGAATTTGTGCTCTGGAGGATCAAGTTGCAACGCTCACCAATCAAAAGGCAAAGATGTCATCCACTGATAAGAAACAACGAACAACAGGTTCGATTTTGTTTAAGAACGTGGAGTCAGCTACAGCGGTTGTTAATTCAAAACTGGCATAACTCGAGCAACCTCACTGGTATGATTATCACCTATTTATATGATAAAACCACAGCTCTGTTTACACCGTGGATTTGCTTTGTCACATAAGCATGCATTTTTGTATATAATTTTGTTTTAATAAATCGAATTTCGTTATTTTTTTAAGTTCTGATTGGATTTGTCTTTGATTCGATTGATCGTGGGACAGATTTGATTGTTTTAATTTAGCTTCAATTGAATATTCTTTTGCTTATTGAAGTTGTTAATATCTTTACTAAACACGGGTTGTTTCTGGTATTCTAATTATGAACACAGTCAATGTTTCGATTCGAATTGGTTATATTCTATACGATATAGTTGGCATAACTGTTATAATGTTATATCCCATATCTGATTTGGTCAATTCGAATATTATTCTGTTAATGCAGAACCAAATTGCAACTGTTCGATCCACATCGTTTGACTGCGTTATCAGCTCGTTTCATATTGCAACAGATGTATTGTTTAAATTTGATTTGTTGAATGAAAATGATCATGCCCAGGATTACGATTTGTTTCTATATCTGACTCAGTCACGATTCGATTCGGTTGATTGCCCAATTTACGATTACCACCTTTGTCGATTTGTGAAGGTTGTGATTATTATTGTGATCCTGTTTGCTGACTGTGTAACGCCCTACGATCAAAATCTATGGCGAAGTTTGTTGATGCTGATTGTGCATGTTTCATGTTGACTATAATCATAGCAGCCTTTCCTTATTGGCATTTGATTAAAACAATATGAATCTTATACAGAAGTAACAAATCGATTATGATTATATCAATTATGATTGTGTTACATCGTATTTTATATGATATGATTTACCATTGATTTCGTTTGTTATGAAACATTCTTGTTATGGTTCGACCTAATTTTATGGCAACTAAAAAACAGAGTATCCTTACCCTATCTCGATTGTATCTTTTTCGATTTTGTTAGTAAACTCATTGGAATCATAGTGATTCGTTTAGGATATTTATTGAAAGAAAATTAAATGGATTTGATTCTTTTGAAAAGATTTCATTTGATTGCTATCTAGTCTTGTATGTTATTTTAGACTAGCTACAGAATCAGATGATTCTGTAGCTAAGTCTGTAAGGTCAATTTTTTAGTGTTTTGTTACTGAAATATCTCTCTAATTTGATAATTGTGTTCTATTGTAGGTAAATTCGAAATTGCAATTGAGTTGATGAGCAGTTAGAGGATATTTCAAAGATTTCTCTTGCATTTTATTTTCTTAGTTTAGGTGATTTGGGGATATCTCCCAGATTATGTAAAACACTTTGATATTATCCACAAGGAAGTTTTACCTTGTGAAGAGACCTATATATACTTATGATTTTTGTAATAATCATCATCCTCATTCGTGGGAGAACAAGGATATGGAGTTCTAATACGCGGTGAAGAAGATTTGGTGTTTTGTCACCCTGACTTTAGCTTCTCATTATATCATTTTGTGTTTCATGTTATGTATATCAATTTGTTTTATGATTTATGACTACTTTATTTATGAATCATGTGCAAATGATATAATTTTAATCATTATTGTTATCCATTTCTTGTCTCTTCAAATAGATAAAGACATAACAATTGTTAATTAAGTTTGTGGATGACAGGTTTACCTTCTTCATAAATTGAATTTTTATATATAAAGAACATAACGGGTTTCTCTTATTGCATGAATTTATAATCATGAATTGTTGTTTTCTTTTATGTCTTGTTTTTCATGTAAAACACTTCAAGGGCTTGGTATAACTAATGGATTTATGAAGAGCTTATGAACTAGCTTAGGTGTGAGTTTCTTCCTCCGACCAGCTTAGAGTCATCATACACAGGGAAGACTTAGAGACATTCAGGGTCAATTAGTCTATTGTTTATTGTTTTCATTAATTAGTTTAATTCAGATATAAGCTTAATTAGATTTATATTAGATTGTTTAAATTCGATGAAAAATATATTAGATTGTTTAATTTTCATTAATATTTATTTCTTTTCATAAAATATAAAAATCAAAGAGAGATTCTTGGCTCTTGGGAAACCACATGAAGTTTACGAGTTTTAATTAAATCATTGGCTATTTATAGTGTATGTTTGTGAATAAGTAATGCTCATGGCTAATTAGATAGTTGATTTGAGTTATTATAATGGTAATTAGTAAATAGTATATAAACTATTCTAACTATTATATTTGGTTTTAGTTTAATTTAGTAGTTTTGTTTTAATTAGATGAGTATATTAGTTTGTTTTATTTTTTAGTTAGGTTTAGTTTTATTTAGTTTAGTTAGTTTTAGTTTCTTTTATTTGTTTTAGATAGATTAATTAGTTTGAATTAGTTTCTCTTTGGTTTTCTTAAAAGACCTTTTTAGATTAGTTTTCTCTTTGGTTTTCTTAAAAGACCTTAGGGCGGCCAACGGAGTCGTTAAACTCGTCAGGGTGGTCCATTCCAAACGGCTTGGGTTATTTAGACAACCCCGGACCGGTTCCACTCTCCCAGTTGACGGACGATCAATTTCTCCAGTCAACAGAACTACTACAACAATCATGGAATAAAAAGGCAATTCTTCATTGCTAGGACACCTCAACATAATAGAGTTGTTGAAAGAAAGAATAGGGAAAATATAGGAAATGGCTTGAACAATGCTAATGGATTCAAAATTGTTAGATATTTTTTGGACACAGGCAGTGCATACAAAATTTCACATTCAAAACAGAGTAATGCTCAAAAACAACACTGACAAAACTCCTTACGAACTATGGAAAGGAAGAGCAACAAATGTAAAGCACTTCAAAGTTTTTGGAAGAAAATGATATATCAAAAGAGAATATGGTGGAATGGGAAAGTTTGACTCTCGTGTGGACAAAGGAGTACTTATTGGTTACTCAAGTACAAGGAAATCATACAAGTGTTACAATCTAAGATTGAACAAAGTTGTGGAAAACATCAACGTAACAATTGATGAAACAGGCAGACCATAATCAAAGGAATAAAATGAATCAATGAAACAACCCTTATAAGAAGAGGCAGAAGATGAAAAACAAGTAGAAAAGGAAGATGAAGAGAATCTGACAGAAGAATAAGAGAAAGTTCAACAAGTGTCTCCAAAGACACCCAGTAAACGAGTATAGAAGAATCATCCTTCAGATCAGATTATCAGAAACAAATATGCAGGAGTTGAGACTAGAAGAAGAATCTGTTCACCAGAACAAACACACCTAGAACTCTTATCTACAATTGAACCAAACTGTTTTGAAGAATCTAGCAAGGATGAATATTGGAATAAGGTCATGGATGAAGAATTGTATCAAATAGAGAAAAATGACACTTGGGAACTGGTTCCAAGACCAATGAATAAGAATGTGATCAACACAAAGTGGGTCTTTAGGAATAAATTGAATCAAGATGGACAGGTTACAAGGAACAAAGCTAGATTGGTATGTAAAGGATATGCACAGGTTGAAGGAATCAACTTTGAAGAGACATTTACCCCAGTTGCCAGAATGGAAGCAATTCGTTTTATTTTAGCTTATGCATGCTCCAAAAATATTAAAATGTATCAAATGAACGTAAAACCATCTTTTCTGAATGGGGAACTTGAAAAATAAGTCTACGTTGAACAACTAGAAGGATTTCAGTTGTTAGAAAACGCAGATTATGTGTGTAAATTAAAGAAGGCCTTGTATGGTCTGAAACAGGCTCCTAGAGCATGGTACTCTATACTGGATAAGTATCTGGAGCATGGAGGGTTCAGAAAAGGAAGTGCAGACAACAACCTCTACATCAAGGTAATTCAAGGTAATATTTTATTAATTGAAGTTTATGTTGACAATATTATTTTTGGTAGTTATGATGACATGTTAAGCCAGAAATTTTCAAAAGATATGAAAAATGAATTTGAAATGTTGTTACTTGGAGAACTATCCTTCTTTCCGGGACTTCAGATACGCCAAAGAAACCAAGGAATTTTTATTTTTCAAACCAAGTATATCAGAGAAATGTTAAAATGGTTCGGTATGGAAGATTGAAAACCAGTTATCGCTCCCATGAAAACCAGTTGCAAGTTGAGAAAATATGATGATTCAAAGTCTATAGATCAGAGGAAATACAAGTCAATGATTGGTAGCCTACTAGACACTATCCTGACCAGATGTAATGCAAGAAGTTGGACATGTGGCATGATTTCAAGCAGCACCAAAGGATTCACATGTATTAGCAGTGAAGAAGATTTTCAGATATCTCAAAGGAACATAAGAGTTTGGATTATGGTATCCAAAAGGAAAGGATATATCACTTTTTTCCTATACATATGTAGATTGGGAAGGTTGTATTGATCACCGACGAAGCACCATTGGAGAAAAATTCTACTTGCGTGAGTGTTTAGTATCATGGCTAAGCAAGAAATAGTCATCAGTATCCTTATCTACAGTCGAGGCATAGTACATTGCAACAACATCATGTTGTACATAGGTTCTTTGGATGAAACAAACTCTGACAGATATACATGTTGAATATGATGAGCCCATTCCAATCTATTGTGATAATACAAGTTCCATAAGTATCTCAAAGAATATGGTGATGCACTCCAAGATGAAGAACATTCCAATAAAGTATCACTTTTTATGGGAACAGGTTGCAGAAAAGAACATCAAAGTTGAGTATGTGGGAACAAAAGAACAAGTGGCAGACATCTTTACAAACCACTTCCACATGAATCCTTTGAGTATATTTTCCAGAGACTCAGAGTTATTTCTAATCCAAAATGAATGCTTTTAAATGCTTATATTATATGTCTTATATGTACACAAGGAAGCACCATAAGAAGACAGTTCATTCAGGGGGAGTATCCCCGGATGGAAAGATACCTTTGCCATTGATGACAAAGGGAGAGAGATTTATCAGATGCAGAGGATAGAGGCATGGTTCCAGGGGGAGCATGAGTGATATGATTTCAGTATTTCATCAGAGTGTTTCCATCAATGCCAAAGGGGGAGATTGTTGATTAAGGTTGGTTGTCATTGATGTCAACGCTTGAAGAAAGCCCTGGAGCACAAAGCTTGGGTAATGGACCCAATATTGTTTGATGTAAATATGACTCATTATTTTATTTTCATGGTTGATAATAAGTAGAAATGGATGAACTCCAAAGTGGTCCCCTTATGGTGAAATCCCTCACGGGAAGACGCTTTGCAAATTGAGTTATCCTAGAAGTATGGTTAGAGAACCCATGCTTATTTGTGTAATAATAAGATGGATTTCAGTGAATTTTTCATTGAAACTATCCTATATGGATATTTATTGTCATTCCATTTCCAATGGTATGTGGAAATTCACATAACTCCTCACGGTTAGAGAGTTATGGCCATGGGAAGTTGGAGAACCCAGGTTTGGGTAATGGACCCAAGATTGTTTGATGGATAATGGTATGAGTTTTGATATATTTGTAGGTAATACTATTCTATATCGATGGTACATGCCATTCCATTTCTCGTGGTATGTGGAACGTCACTTAACTCCTCACGGTTTGAGAGTTATGGGCTTACGAAGTTGGAGGACCCTCTTATGTCATCTAGAAGCCCCAAAAGGTCAAAGTAGTCAAAGTGGTTTAAAAGATTTTAGTAGGTAAATAAGAAAGTGAATTGATGAGTGTATTACAATTAAAATTGAATACAAAATAAATTATTTAAATAATAAATTTAATGGAGAAATTAGAAGTGGGTTAACCCTAAAATAAGGAAAGTGGGCAAAGTGACCTAGAACATGTTTTTAAGGAAGCTACTTGGAGAGTATAAATAAGAGGCAAGGCTCTCTCATTTTATATACACTTGAGAATATTGAATACCTATAGGTTTTTGAGGTAACCAAAGGATATCTAAGCCATATTTATGATGGAAGGTGAAGAAAAGAAGGTCGGAATTCAAGGAAGGATAAATTCTTTTGATGATGTTTTCTAAGGTATGTTATTTACAGGTCATCTCACCATTTTCGCAATAACTATTTTTCTAGAATGATTCAAAACATGAAATTTCTATGCCATTCAGGAAACATATCGAAGTATCTATGGTAAAAAAATTCATCTTGTGGTTCATTTTAGTTTTGGAGTTACACTTCATGGAAAATAGGGTTTGTGGCTAGTGCCGAAACTAGTCAAAAACAGGTGTTTCGAGTAAAAATGTCATAACTTATTCATAACAGATCCAAATTCAATAAGAAAAAATGTGTTGGTTAGAGTAGTAGATTTAGTATGTTGTGTAAGATTTTCATATATATTCAACAAATATTCTGTGCGGGGCACACTCTATAAGGTCTCTCTCTAGAATAAGCCTGAATTCAGCAAGGTATGCCATTTTTGCTATAACTACTTTTCTGAGAGGTTTCAAGTAGTGACACCTGGAGGAATTGCATAAAACACACTGAAGAACATTGTGTATTAGTTTCAAATATTTATTCATTATAGGTACAAAGTTATGATTATTTCAAGTTAGGGTTGTTGACTAATTGAAAACTAGTCATTTGAGACTAAAGAAAAGTTTGATGTAAATGCTAGTTTCTTGTTGTTTAAAGTTAAGGAAGGTTTGCAGGTATGTGATCATATACACCAGGTCTATTACAGATTTATAAATCATATTTGGATGATGAAATTGATGAGGGATTTTGGTTGAGGTACAAGTGGAGTACATGGTTGAGACAAGTAGTTGATGAGTTGGCACATACATGAGGTGTATAGTTGATGATGTTGGGACATATTGATGAGTCATAGTTGATGAGTAATTGAAACATGCTTGGTACATACTTGATGCATGGTTGATGCATGGTTCAGGTTTATTGGTACAGGTTTACATCGGTATATCTCACAGTGATAGTGTAACAATGGTTCCATCATTCTACTTCTACTTCAGGGCAGTTGGATGGGGCAAGGACAGGTGGTTGTAGCCACCTTCCAGTTGTAGAAGAAGAACATAGGGGGTTGTAGCCTCCTTTTGGTTGTAGCCAAAGAATTGGGAGTTGGAGCTTCCCTTAGGTTGTATCCTGAGAAACTAGGGGGTTGGAGCCTCCTTCCAATTGCAGATGGAAAACAAAGGAAGTTAGTGCTTCCAATGAATGTAATTCTTCAAGACATATAAGAAAAAGAATTTTATGGTTTTCTCCCTATTTGGGTTTCCACGTAAAACATTGGTGTACTGTGTATGTGTGTGATTGTTCATTTCTTGTTTCTCATTATTGGATAATAATTCTACATTGATATAGCACTTGGATTATTTGAAGAAAAAGGATTATAATTATGCTATTACTGATTCACCCCCCCTCTCAGTAATCCAACATTCTTTTTCACTTTTGAACTGTGTGGAGAGTGTTACTTGAAAAGTTTGAAAAAAAAGTATTGGTTTTAGAGTGTTTTCTTATGTAGGCTATACTCATCAGACATAGAAACTCATCTTTTATCGATGCACATAGTGCATCAACTCTATTTATTACGAAAATGGATTGAAATATTAAATGATTGCAATATATTGAACATATAATTGAGTAAACATCCCTCATGAGTTTGAAATGTAGTCTTGGGAATGTATTCTTCTTTCATACAAATATGGTGGTATCTAGAATGTAGATCCAGTTTGGTGAAGTACTGAGCACCACTCAATTCATACAAGAGATCATCAATGACTAGAATGGATAATTTTTCTTTGATTTTGAGTTTGTTGAGGGCACAAAAATTAGTACACATGTGCCAAGTACCATATTTCTCGAGTACCATGACCACAGGGGAATAATAGGGGCTAGTATTGGGACAAACAATACCTTCTTCTAGAAATTAATGAACAATTTTATCAATTTCATTCTTCTGGGAAAAAGGATGACTATAAGGCCAAACATTGGGAGGAAGATTTCCTGGGATGAGAGGGATGGAATGATCATGGAGTCCATGGGAAGGGGGAATTTCTTTGGGAGTGGTAAATGTTGGGCCCTAATTTTGATTAATAGAAGATGCGCAAGAAATACTACAGTCCCAATTTTGGTTAGCAAGATGCACAAGTCACAAGAAATCTAGACAAAGGAAAGGAGAAAGAAACAAAAAATGGTTAGAGGGACAACGCAACACCATCCCAGAGAAAGAGGTTACAACTAGAATAAGAAAGAAAGAATTTGAAATCCAACTGGCTTATATGTATGATATGTATATGATTGTAAAGGGTTCACATGATTATCATTCATTTCCATTTAGGATCTGTTATTGTAGTTAATATCCATCTTGGGAAAAGGGTAGATAGAGTTCTGAAGAATGAGCTCGGAGCCAGAAGATACTGTAACAGAGTAATGACTTATTGTAATATTGAGAAAGCAAGAGGCTAGGATAGCCTTGTTTCACAGTAGTATAGAGTTTTTGTTAGTTTTGGCAAGACCAAGCAGTGTCTGTATTTGTTGAAGTGTATCTGATAAACCCTTTTGATAACAATATACAGAAGGACCCAAAATTTTGAAATATTTTGTTGTTATAGCAAGATTTGCCTCACCCCGTGGAATATTGCACATAAGGCCTTTTTCCATTTCCCTGTGCAGACTTGAAGTCCCTTTTTGAAAATCCCATAGCTAAAAATATAATTTTTTCTACATATACGCACCTTAACTACTATACAACATGTGTATACGCAGGTTGCACCACTACAACCTACCTACATCGGGAAATGTGCCCAAAATTGAAAAATGGTGTCGGGTTTCCATGTCACGTCATGAGATCAATGATCCTTGGCCTTAAATATACTGGAAATGTTCTGAATCAGTCCTTTAGTTCCACTAGAAGGCTATAAATGGGTCAAATCCGAGCTATAGAAAAGAGGAGAAAGAATTCAACTTTGAGAGCAAAGTTACTCTAGAGGAATTATTCACTTCACATTGAGTCTGCATCCCTTTATCCTTTTAAGTCTTAACACATTGTTCAACCCCCAAGCTCTTCCATTAATGATTGAGAACTTCATTGTCTCTCTTATATGAGCTTTCCTTTGGTGGAGGATTGAAGTGGTGGAGGCCCAGCTGGAAGGAACTTATTTTCTCGGCTCTGAACCATGTCGACACGAAAGTATGTAACTTATTCACTTCTGTTGATTATATCTTAATAGAAATACTCTTCTCTCGTCCAATTACATCTTGCAAATATTTGAATTATTATTCCATGGGTGTATTTGTTATGAGTGTTGATGGATTATGCTATTTAATGTGCTAACATCATATATTATCACCATATACTTGTGTTGCTTAGTTGTTGAGGACTAGTTGCAGATATATTGCTTTCGGTCAAGTGCTCAACGATGGACTTCATCGAACGTTTGGATGATGTAGGAATTTTATCTTGTCTTTCTAGCATATTTGTTTATATAGCATACTTGAGAGTAGAGTTGATTTCTACAGTCATTTCTGCCTATTGTGGTTTACCCCTAGCCATAGAAAGATTTTCCTCATAACAAAATTGGCGACCATACTAGGGAGCGAATATTTTTTTGGGGGGGGTTGGAGTGTTTTTCTCCTTAGATTTCTCTCATTCATATTGAATTTCTTGTCATAAGATTTCTTGAAAGCCTCTGTTCACTCTGGCTCTGATTTTTTCATCCTTCTCCTTAGCCTAGTTGTGTTTGGACACATATACGCGAGTTTTTGCTTGACAGTCACGTACATACTCATGCTGTACTTCTAAAAGCTATGTACATACACACTTTTCCCTTGAATAGTCGTGTACATCAACCTTTGTTTCTTTATTTTTGGGTTTGGTGGTTTCTGGGTAGGTTTTGATGATTGTTGAGTCTTCTTGGGTCTATGTAGGGACTGTTATGGTCTGTGGAATGACAGGAAACCTGCCTTTGGTTTAATTTTTGGGCGGTGCCTTTCTCATCATCTTTTCATTTTGATTTTCCTTGCACCTTGGGATGGGTGTTTTTTCTTCTTAATATCATACTTTGGTTGTCTTTGTCTATACAGAGTAGAGTCTTTATATCAAGCTATTGTTCAGTCCTTGCATTTTCATTTTTCTTAAATTGAAAATACAAAAATATTAGGCATTTTACATTGATTGTCATTTTGATCTCTTGAGTATTTGTCATTTATTTTAGTGCATGTAAAGAAATATTTCATTTTTATTTAGAATTGCAGAATTCAATTGAATATTTCATTTTTAGGAAGCATATCATTTATTGGAAATTGAAGTTATGACTTTGCATTGTATTCATATTCATTTATTTTACTTGTTGATCCATAACATCACTAGTTTCACGACCACATATTTTGAGTAAGAAAGGCCATTAAAATTAACGCTATAATTTAAAATTGATTAGTAACGATTTTATCTTCTAGGGTGCACAAACTAGCTTAGGATTTATTTCCTTGGAATAGGATTTTTTGAATAAACTTCTCCAAGGATATTAAATCAACATATGTGTCTCACTAAGGGAGTGGAGTGTTAGCAATTGTTGGCCCTTGACCAAGTTTTGGGGAACCTTGGTCAAGTTTGACCATTTTTGGGACTTTTTCAGGTTGGTCAAAGGCGAAGCGCAAGGTGAAGTGGAGATCGCGGGATCTCACCCCCTTTCTAAGGATTTTTGGGTTTAGGGTTTTATGTAATGGGAACGGATGTCAGCCCATGGGTTTACCCATGTTTAGGCCCCTTTTGCAATGTATAAATAAATATCTAGGTGATGTAAGAAGGTAGTAGTAGTAGTAGCAGTAGTGAATTCTTGTGGCTTAGTGCAGAGCTAGAGGCTTTGTGCATACTATGTGTTAAGACTTGCAGAGCTAAGAACAAGTGATTGTAAGAAGATGGTGTGCAGAATGTGTAAGAAGGCTTTGTGTTATGACCTAGCTCGGGGAAGGAGGATCTGGCGAGGTGTGCGCATATCTCCTGTCCTATGTGAAGTGGGTATTGTGGGTCAGTGCATTGAACGAAGATAATAAAGAGAAGAAGAGTTGGTGGATGTAGCCCCACACTGGGGGTGAACCACGTATATCCTATGTTGTGGTTTCTTTATTCATTATGGTTGTTATGTGAGTTATGCTTAGTGTAGAAATATATGTTAGATGCATATGATATAGTAGCTTAGTGCTTAGTGATGTGAATGAATGTTAGATCTGATCTATTTCTATATGCTAAGTGCTTGGATGTGTTAGATCTTGTTGAATACTACGTTGTTATGTAATTAGGGTTTTCTCCTGCAAAGTGGATAAGAGTTAAATATTAATGATTTTTAACTTCTAAGTGCTCTGTTAAGTACTGTGATCAAAGATCTGTGTCCCAGCTAGGTTGTAGACACTTGAGTCCTACAACCACCCCTACCTCTACCTCGAGTGAGACTTCATATGCTTCGCAGGTGTTGCTGAAAGGGTCGGTAGCTAGGGTTTTGTTGGTGTGTTTTTGAAGCATTGAACCCTGGGTCTGCCCCTCCCAACAAATGGTTCTGTTTCCAGTACCTGAAACTGTGATTATTGGGAACTGAAGAAAAGAGAAATCTTTGTGAGTAGACCTGTTGCTTTAGTGTGCAATACTCTACTTGACTTATGAAGCTTTGTGCTAAGAAAAGAAGCTGGATTTGGAGAAAAAAGTTAAGATCTTAAATCTTTGTGCTCTGATAAAGGTAATATAAGTTAAAAACAATTCTTTGAAATAATGGATCTAGATATGTTTGATAGATTTTCTCCTAGTCTGAAAACTAGGGCACAACTAGAAGAAAGAAGATTTGATATGAATAGATCTGATAGAACTAGTGAATGATATGTTATTCCTAAGCATAGAAAGAACTATTGGACTAACAAGTGGATGTAGGATTCTAGAAATATTTTTTTGCAGATCCACCACTGTGATCCCAATGTGCAGTACAGGAAATGTTGGGGATCATTCAAGAGAAAGAGAGGATTGACTCTTTGTTATAATTGTACAAGACCGGGACATCTTGCTAAGGAATTCCCTGGTCAAGGTCCTATTTTCCTTTGTTGTAAGGCTACTGGACATGAAGTTTTGGATTTCCCTAGAATGATTGCTAAAGTTCAAAAGATGAACATGATACAAGAATACCATGACGAAGGTCAAGAGACTAAGAATATGCTCAAGAACTAGAAAGAATCAGAGACTCTATTATTGTAGATGAAAGAAACCCTGAATGATCACAGAGACATCAAATTAACAGAGGTCTTAAAAGAGAAGGAGTGCATAGAAACAAGAATAGGAGACTTCGACATAGACTGTGTCCTAGATGAGGAAACACAGGTGAATATCATGACAGAAATAACTTGGGAAATTTTGGGAAAGCCTGTTATGGTTCCTTCATTGGGAGGATTAGGATTGTTTAAAAGGAAGATGATAACCCTATGTGGAAGAATTACCTAGATACCTATGAGTGCTCATGGAACTTTTACATAAGAAGAATTTGATGTCATTAAGTTTGTTGAGAACAACGCCCCATTTTCTATTTTGCTAGGAAAAAATTGGGTTGAGAAAGATCATATATGAAGGAAACAAAAAGAGGAATCTCTAGAACAGAAAAATAAAGAACTAAGAGATTTCATGGATAAGAGAATAGCGCACTCACTGGAAGAATAGGAGGACAAGTCAAAGCTACTAAGGACCAGAGACCTGGTTGTAGAAGTTGAAAGAACATAGGAAGACTTGAAACCCTTGTCCATACAGGAGAGTAGAGAACCTACCCCGAAAAGAGAAGAAGTATTACCCTAGAACCCTATGAAAGACCCTCCATAATGCGAAGTTACTTTGCCAAGAGGAGATAAGAACAATAATGGAAAGAAGAAACCAATGACTCAAATCACAGGAAAGAAATCCAGAAAGCTCAGCAAGAACAAAGAAAAGTTAGAGAAATTGCAGGAAGTTCCAGAGAGGACTTCACAAAAGGAAGGTTTGCAGAACTAGAAATTCATTGGGATATCAGAACAACACATATTGGAAATTCACCATG
The DNA here is from genome assembly GCA_010110895.2 of Picea sitchensis. Lineage (NCBI taxonomy): Eukaryota > Viridiplantae > Streptophyta > Pinopsida > Pinales > Pinaceae > Picea > Picea sitchensis. The sequence goes on from SNQJ01S0006657.1 coordinate 197,261, forward strand.
ACAAAGAGATATGACTGTTGGAGGCATCCTGGCCATTAGAATGACACTCCAGAACGGCTAGAAATGCAGTTATGGCCAAAACGATCACCATTGGACCATTGGGACCATGGCATAATGGATGGAATTGCATTGATTGAGCCATTCCTTCTTGTTGGAAGAGTCTATTATGACATTTTCTATTTATCCCTTCGAGCGTTGCATCGAGAACACTTTTTCCAATTGTAATTATGTGAGCCCACAAAGAACTAGTTGCTTTCGCGCAATGCTTATTGAGAGCTCGCCACTTGTTCTGTTACATTGAGATTTTGATCAGTAACTTGAGATATATGATCTCGAGTGTTCATTTAGGATGACATTAGCGTAGTAGAAAATTATTTTGAAGAGATCCTAATAGACCTCATGGTTGAAAAGGTGATGTCCATGGGCATAGAATCTTCATCGACGTGAGGAGTGGAAGCATCATCGTCAACTGTGCAACGTCGGTCTAGCCAACCCGCTATAGAGAAACGTAGAAAGCATCGTGATGACTTGGTAAATGCGAAGCTCATCCCATATATCCTTCCCAACTATATCCCACCTCTGTATGGTGAGGTTACTCGTGATAGTGTCCCGAGGGACTTCGAATACACCTTGATCATTGTGTACCTCCTGAAGGGGATACGTGGAGTTGGACTGCAGTTGGGACATATTATGACGTTGAATATTAGTGACTTCAACTTGGGAGATCGAAATAACTATGGCATGTTCACCCCACATAAGTATTTGACAAAGACAAAGGGGATGAAGTCAAATATCATCCCCTAGTTGTGGACCATGGACATCACGAGGTCCACCATCCTAAACATAATGTAGATAGCCCACTTTGGAAGGCATCAAGAGGTTAACGCATGCATTAAAATCATGTTGTCTTTCTTCCATGGTGGTTATTTGTGGCTGGATAGATGTATCACCATAAATATGGAGCTAATCCATCGGATCACCAGATTAGGCATGCAAGGACCAGACCCACAAGAATTTTATCCAGGGAAGTCTGTAGATCGTGCCATGGCGCGGAAAGTCAAAGACACCTATGGTTATGTGGTGAAGGGAAAGCGAGGCTACAAGGTAGCTTCCATCGAGAATGACGTAGTGCGCCTAGCTTACCAGTGGATCATTGGTAAGAAACTAAGGAAGAACAGACCCATGTAGGTCATGGGGTTCATTGTTGACCTCGTGGGAAAATGCATTGAAGGACTAAAAATGAACTGGTTGAGCTACCTTTTCAACCAGTTAGAGAAATACTATTATGAAGCTCAGAATTAGGGCTATGAGTTCCATTTCAGCTGGCTTTTGATCCTTATCGCTTTCATTTCTTGGGAGATGCTAGAAGGAGCGACCTTCCCTGAGTTTGGTTTTCCAAACCCTTAGCTGCGAATATCACTACACTCTGGTAATCGAGCGACATGGCTAAGACATGGTAGTCAAACGTGGTGTTCCACACCCATTACCTGCAGTTGAAGAGGGATATTGAGTATTTTCCTCATATGATGCCAAACACCCTGCACAGGTTCAATCCATTTGTAAAGTTCCACACAAATAGACATTTTATTTATATCACTGCGCATGGAGACGAACATAAATAAGAGCTTCAATCCTACTATGATATTACTGAGGAGGACATGGAAGAAATAATGAAGGAATGGCCCACAAAGTTCCGTATACAAGTTGACCAGGAAGAAATATCCGACCCTGACCTTATCGGAAGTCCTATGGTCACTCGCAAAGAATATGATGCACCCATCAGTCGCATAAGAGAAAAGAAGGAAGAGGTATAGGAGTTGAATAAAACATCAAAAGAGACTGCTTCAGATTCACCTGGAGGGGGAGGAAGTGACAAAGTAGACAAGGAAGAGAATGACAAGAAATAAGAAAAATTGGAGCAAGGAAAAGTAACACTGCCTAAGGACCCCCTTGATGAAGCTAATACATATAAGAAAATAAAGGTTTCCCCCAAGAAACCTACATCGTGGAAGAAGTAAAAAGACAATAAACCAACATTTCAGATTGTGATAACGGTGGATGAAATTGACCTCATCATCGTCATTATATCTGATACCTCATAAGAAATTCTACAGTGCAATGAAGAAAAATAGGAGACCATGTATGATAGGATTGTAGCATAATTGAAATGTGTACAACAAGCCCTCTACTCCATCCACCTAGTGTCTACTATGCCACCACCACCAGAAGGAGTAGATTTGGGAGATGAGCCTGCCTAGCTACGCAGATTAGCAGTATCGATAGAAGCTCACCTTCATCATGTATAGAAGGAAAAATAATAGACCATAGAGGCCTTGAAGAAAGAAAAAGAGGAAGCCATAAAGCAATGTTGGGTTTCCCAGCAATGAAACAACGACCTTCAGGCAAAGTTTGCAGAGGATAGAGAACAAATCAATAAGGAGAAAGAACAGTTGCTCGCAAAGAATATTGGAGTTAAATAAGTAGTCACTAGAGAACTTAGCTCTGTGACGGGATTAGAACAGATGGAAGAACACCCAGTGCAGAGTCAGGTGGGGAAGCTTGCTGAAGCCATTTAGAAGCTCCAACAAAGAGTACCAGAAATAGAATTAAAATTAGTGACAAGCACTCCACAGGAAGTATGAGACCAAAGGAAAGAAAATGCCCATAGCGCAGTCCAAAGAATCAAGTCATTGGCCTTAGAGTGAAAATAGATCAGCAGTGAAAGTGCACAGACTTATGAGCGCCTTCCATAGGACCCTAAACTAAGGACACTAGAGTCACATCTCCAGGAGAAAAAGAATCAGGAAATAACAATGAAATCGTAGTTGAAGCCATTATCCATGGTCGAGAGGATGAAAAGGTCCCCAAAATAATGCATGGTTCAACAACAGTTCCATGCCATCTATAGCAAGGTCATGGAAGTGACGCAGAGGCTCTAGCCAGTGTAGGACGAAGATTGCACACTTTTTGAGGAGATTGAAGGATGAGGTGTAGTACTGGAACAAGTGGTCACCACAGTAGAACAACACTTGGAAGGACCTGTGATGGAGAAGGTTATTCAAGAACTCACCGAGAATGAGGCTCTGGCAAAGCAACAGGTTGAAGCAGCTCGAGCCAAGCTTGAGGCCTTCGAGGCAGATTTACCTAGATCAGAGTGACTCGGGATGAGTCACAAGTGAGTGTTGGGGCCATGCTCGCCCTTGACCAAGTTTTGGAGAACCTTGGTCATGTTTTACCATTTTTTGGACTTCGACAGGCTAGTCAAAGGTGGAGCGCAAGGCGAAGCGGAGATCGTGGGATATCACCCCCTTTTTAGGGATTTTTTGGTTTAGGGTTTTATGTAACGGGAATGGGATGTCGTCCCATGGGTTTACCCATATTTAGGCCCCTTTTTCAATGTATAAATATTTATCTAGGCGATGTAAGAAGGTAGTAGTAGTAGCAGTAGTAGTGAATGTTTGTGGCATAGTGCGGAGCTAGAGGCATTTTGCATGCTATGTGTTAAGACTTGCAAAGCTAAGTGCAAGTGATTGTAAGAAGCTGGTGTGAAGATTGTGTAAGAAGGATTTGTGTTGTGACCTAACTCGGGGAAGGAGGATCTAGCGAGGTGTGCACAAATATCCTATCTTATGCGGAGTGGGTCTTGTGGCTCAGTGCATTGAATGAAGATAATAAATAGAATAAGAGTTGGTGGATGTATCCCCACGCTGGGGGTGAACCACGTATATCCTGTGTTGTGGTTTCTTTGTGCATTATGGTTGTTATGTGAGTTATTATTAGTGTAGAAATATATGTTAGATGCATATGATATAGTATATTAGTGTTTAGTGATGTGAATGAATGTTATATCTGATCTATTTCTATATTCTAAGTGCTTGGATGTGTTATATCTTGTTGAATACTGCGTTGTTCTGTAATTAGGGTTTTCTCCTACGAAGTGGATAAGATTTAAATATTAATGAGTGTTAACTGCTAATTTCTCTTTTAAGTACTGTGATCATAGATCTATGTCCCAGCTAGGTTGTAGACACTTGAGTCTTGCAACCACCCCTGCCTCTACCTCGGGTGAGACTTCATTTTCTTTGCAGGTGTTTCTGAAAGGGACGATAGTTAGGTTTTTGTTGGTGTGTTGTTGAAGCATTGAACCCTGGGTCTTCCCCTATGCCAAAAACACTCTATAAATTTGTTTGGATGATAAAACAAATGAAAAAGGTAGCATACAAAACAACTTTAGATCTGGGTACTATTCTTCTTAGCTTAGAGAGGGATCTCTTGTGTCACTTGATGTTTCTTTGAAAATCAATGGCTAGGTTTTGTTGTTTCAGTTTTTTTTTATAAATTTGTTGGCAAGGAAGGGGAGGGACACTTAGGGATATGGAATCAAACTTTTGACTGACCAATAGAACTCTCCAAAGGATAAAGTCTAAATGAGATGATGAATCTGAGTTATAAATTGAAATTTGCAGAGTGTAAGAAGAAAGGAGAAAACAAGTAACTGCATCAGAGGATTAATGAAATGAATTCGGAATTAGTTAGGAAGAACTTAAAATAGTTTAAATTGCTTAAGACAAGAGAATCACATTATGAATTCTGGGCCTTTAAAATATCCAATTTAAATAGAAGACAATGTAAATGGAATAAAAAATATAGGAAATACATATAAAGAGAGAAGACAAAACTCATACCACCACCATTAGAATATTTTCATGGAAACTTCAAGACTTTTGCATGTGTATTCAATTCATCTTCAGAAAATTACAAATTAAGTTATAAATATCCAAAATCGTTCCCTTACACTTCTGCCAAACCCTAATACATTTGGAACTCCTAATATGTATACAATTTCGAGTTCCTTTGGTTTAAAATCGATTACAATTCTTGCAATGAAACGTTTCATCTTCTAAAACTGATTACAATAATTACAAATGACAGTTTCGGTATTGGGACCGATTACATTGATTAACAAGGAAATGTTTGATGATCTGGCTTATAGCTCCTTTGACATTTCAAATCCTTCCTTTGTCTCCTGTTTTTGTTCTGTTCTTCTGTCTAATCTGCCATCTTTAGTGACACCTGGACCTCATTTACGGGACCCTGCAAAGCTGCACTTTGTCTTACCCAGTCATACTATCTCCTTCCATTGCAAGTCAAAAGGGATATCATAATCCATCATTTCTTTGATTAGGATCTCCAGGTCAATGCAGGAGGCATATGTCATGACTGGTAGTCCAATATTCACTATTTTGAACTGATTCAGAATATCAAAATATCTAATCAGATGTTCAACCAGGGTTTCTCCTTTCAGGTTTTCCTCGAGGTTTTCAAACTTAGAATGATACATTCTACACTGAGTAAGGCGAGACTTGTATTCTTTCTGATCGTGTAATTTTCATTTTCCATCCCAAAATGTTGGGAGGCCTTTAATGAACAATTCTTCAAACAAATCCTTGAACTCGTGCACACTTTCCTCCATATGTGTTGCCTTGGTTTGAACTGATTTAAGCAAGTTGTGTTTAGCAATAATCCACCTAGCACAGATGATCAATGTAGTTATATATTTGACTTCAATGGTCTAAAGTTCTGCAGTAGGGATGGATTTTAGCAGGGTTATGGAATTTTGGGCTGACTCTAATGGTTTCATTGCTAAAGTCTCATTCACAATAATGCACTTTCTTTTGGCTGTGATGACCATGTTGTATTTATCATTGATGAAGTTTAAATATACTCTTAACTTCGTAGCTTCGACAACTATACAATCCCAGATGATGTGTTTTTCTCCTTGCAATAGTCCTTTGCCCCTTAATCTTATTTTCACCTTGTCTATCCTTTCCTGCAAGGCTTGATTCTCCTTTTGAAATTGAGCCATTATTTCATCCTTTGCTTTCATTTCCTGCTTCAATTTCTCTATATCTCCTTTTAACCCCTTGATTTATCCTACCTTCAGGATAAATTTGACATAGACTGGACAAGTCCTTCAGTGCTTAACCTAGCTTCTGCAGTAGGAGGTACAACTACAAATTTTTTCAACAATTTTGTCTTTCCTTGTGACCAATTCACTTTTTTGCGTTATATATGCAATGCCTTAGTTTTTAGTTCAATGCCTCTTGTCATAATGCTTCTTTTTCCTTTTCTAGAGCAACCAGTTATGTTGTTTGTGGATTCTTTGTGGAAGAAATTTTTAGTTTCTTCTTCAAGATTTGAATCAATTTTTCCTTCTCATCCAATGAGGATTTCACCCCTTGGGGGCCTTCAAATTCCAGCCTCTTGACTTGAGTATGCCAATCTCTGTTGGATGCATTTTCTTGCCTTAACTTCCCTTCCAATTTTATTGCATAAGATGACATCTTGGAATTCTTCAAGCTTAGACTCAAGTAATCATAATACAACATATCATTGGTATTCCTATGGAATTTGACTTTGTCTAGAGAATTGATGTTGGCATACTTTATCTTGATCTCAGACACTTTGTCTTCATATGCAACTGCAATATTGAAGGTCCTCTTTTCAACATCCCTTACTGTGAACATAGAGGACTTGTGCTAAGAAATATTTTCCACTTCAGGGATTAACTCCCTCATCTCATCCATAGCCATGTTTCTTTTCTCAACATATTGTTTTGACAAATCTTCTTTAGATTGATAAGATTCCCCATATGTCTTATCAAATATGTGTTTTTTGCTGCTAAAGGTTGTTGAGATGCCTTCACTCTAGAGATTGCTTCCTTTTTCAACTTCTACAGTTCCAGTACCACTCTCTACCATATCCATATTTACTTGTTCTTTAGGATCTTCCTCCTCTAAATCCACTATCTATGCGGACTGTGTAATCTTCATCTTCTTAGGGGAATTTTGTTGATCATTGGTTCCCATGGCCTATGAACTTATTCTCTTGTTGTAAGCACTAACCTTTGGGACTTTGAATATCAGTTTCTGAGGATCTTGTTGTGTTTGACACTGTTGCAGGGTTTCCTCCACTGGTCGTGTTTGAGCAAGTTTCAATATGGTTTCCATATCAACACAGAATTCTAGATTTTCCAACTTATCAAAACCATCAACATGTTCATTCTCATAAGGGGCCTATTTATTCATCAATCTTCTATTGTATATGATTTGATGTGGATCATAACTTCTTCCCTATAGCCATGGAAAACCAAACTATTTGAGCTTTTCTTGAATATAAGATAAGCATGATCTAGTTTTGACAATGAAGGGTCCAATGATAAAAGGGGATTTGAGGTTGGAGGCTTTGTGCAATTTCAAGAAATTCTCTGTCTCAGATATGATTCTTTACTTGATGAATTCACGGTAAAAGACTTTGGGGATCAGAAAAATAGGCAATAGTTAAGGGGATTCATGACCACCATAAACCCATATTACGGTTGAATGCATGAATAACACCCAGTCCCCCACTCTGGTTTTTGGATTTGGATGCAGATAGCTCCTCATGTCATCCGAAACTCTAGGTAGGTTGGTGTTGAAAATAAAACTGTAAACCCTGGACATGACTTTGTTGATGAAGATGAGAAATGTAATCCTCTTACATTCAGTTGATATGAATGATTCCTCATGAAATTATCTCTTATTTGTTTCTAGGAAAATCTTCAGCAAATGGGTATATTATCTGAAGTGTCTTAGAGAGTGAAAATTCACTAGTTGTTTGTGGATATTATCAACTATGAATTGATCAAAACTGATACGAAATGACAGACCTGAATTTGACTGAAACAATTTCAATAGGAAACCCAACATGACCTTAAACACATGTTTGTCATTATCTAGACTTAAAATTTGACTCAACAAGGCACATACCCATTGGACCTCAATAACCATCATACTCGCCTTCATTGGCAAAGACAGACTCTTTGAAAGATGATTTGGTTTGACAACTGTCTGTAAAAACAGATCTCTAAATTCTAATGGGCACTCTTTGTAGAAATTAATTATATTTTCTTCATTGAAAGGTTCAGACGTTGCAAAGAAAGACTATGGTATAATGAGGGTATCTCGAATTGATATACTCTCTACCCTAAACACGACCTCAAACCCTTGTTTATTTAAGACGACTTTCTCTTCCTGTGAATACTACTCTACGCACCAACCTATGAATTCGTGGAAAGGGAAAGAAACTTTGACAACATAAGGGACTATAGTGTCCTGGATTACTTCAATGAAGGGTATCTTCTTCCCTACATTATTAGACAAATTTCTTTTGGACACAGAGATGGGCGAAATCGTGATTTTGTTGTCAAAAACATCTAAATCTATGTCAATTAGGGATTCTTCATTTGAGACAGGATCTTGCTCTATTAGTAACGTTGTGATAGGCTCCATGGTGGTGATGAAAAATACCTAGAAATGAGCGAAAATGGAATGAACTTGGTTTACTTTTGAGATGTAGTTGAATGGGGGTGTTCATGCCAAGTTTCAAACATTCCAGTGTTTTGAAAAATAATAAAATAAACAAAAAATTCCCTTTATATACTTTTCCAATTTTAGGGGCGTGAGGAAGTGGTTTGGGGCAACCATCTTCTCGCCCCAAAATTCACCTAGTGGTGCCACATGGTCCCGACCAAAAACCATGGTTTAGTTTTTGTCTCACTCTTGGGAATTATCCTTCGTGCAACTCCTCCCCCCGAAATGATCCTCGACCGTCGATCTGGGGAGCTCATGATCTGCGACGTATCAGGTCCCATCACCTTAGTGCCCAGTCATACTTAGCCTCATCCTACCATTTTTATCCATGTCCTCTCCTTTGTCAAGCCTCCACACAAGTTTATTACCTCGCAAAGTATCAGAATCTTGATTTCACACAAAAACTTTAATGGTGATAACATGGGCTCCAACTAGGGATGTTATCCTCCCAACAAGGTAGAAAAGAACAGTAGTCCAATTTCCTACCCATCGGTCAATATTTTATTCCTTCAACTGAATTTATCAACATCTTATTCGCAAAACTCAACTTATACTCAACATAACTTAGGGCCTTCACTTCGGGCTTCAATTTCTATTGATTTGATTCAAATTGTTTCAATTGAAAGACAAAAATGGTTATATACAATGAATGTAAAGGGTGATAATTCATTTAAAGGAGTTAATGCTTGAGAAATATGCCATTCACAGGTCCTCCTCCAACAAGATCTCCATTACGTTCCTATAGTAGATAGGCATTATTTCCATGGTATGCCACAATTTTGAAAGGTCCCAGCCATAGATGATCAAATTTCCCATGCTTTCCTCTGTCTTCATTTCTGGCATCCCATCTCAACACTAAATCCCCCACTTTGAAATCATATTCCTTATTATGCCTATCAAAATCCTTTTTAATATTGTCTTGGTGCAACTGAGAGTTGTTGAAGGATTTCTCTCTTGTTTTCTAGACATTGATCAATTCACCCGTTCTCCTTCGAGTGGCATATATTTCAGCATCTTTCTCCTATAGCAATCTCATCACTGGAAATCCTAATGCGGTAGGAAAAGTTTCCTCTATTCCATACACAATATGGAAGGGTGAAGTGGCAATAGACCTTTTAGTAGTGATCCTGTCAACCCATAGTGCATGGATGAGCTTTTTATGCCAAGCCCTTTTGTTATCTTGCAGCAGCTTCTTGATAATTCTGGTTAAGATCTTATTATATGACTCAACCAATCCATTAGCTTGAGGTTAATAAGATGTGGAATGCCCAAGAGTTATATTGTAATCACTACAAAGTTTTTCCATCTTCTTGGACTTAAATGTTGTTGAATTGTCTGTAATGATTTTGATTGGACACCCAAACCTGGACAAAATATTGTTCTCAAAAACCTGAATGGTAATAGCATCTGTGGATTACTTGGTGGGATATGCTTCAATTCACTTGGTGAAGTAATCTGTGGTTTTCAGTATCCACTTGTGCTAAGATAAAGATTGTGGATGAATTTCTCCTATTAAATCCAGGCCCCATTGTCTAAAAGGTGTTTCAACAGAGATGGGTTTCAAAGGAAAAGGCTGCAATTTTATTTTCCCATAAAAAATTTGGCATCCATGACAGCTTGAAACTTCATTGTAGACATAAAAAAAATGCTATCCCAATAGAACCCATCCCTCAATATCTTGTGCACAATAGTTTTCCGATAGTTGTGCCCTGCACAATCACCTTTATGAAACTCTTTGATGGTAATTTCCACTTCTTCCTCTAGAAAACAACTCAACAAGATTCCTTCTGGATCCTTCCAATACAAAGATTGATTTACAATACAAAACTTTGATTCTTTTAGCTTTAAGAACCTAGCCTTAGTTTTACTCAATTCAGGAGGAACCTGTAAATTTATCAATACATAAATAATATCAGCATACCATGGGGAGTCAAGAAATTTTTGAGATACCTGAGGGACCTTTTCTTCTTCTGATTCTGCTGACAAGTCAGAGATGAAATTTATTCCCAAGAGCTCACAATTTGTCTCTTCCATCAGATTTTCAAGTCCCTTCCCCTTGATCAACTTGGTAGGTTTGATCTCAAGGTCATACTCCAACAACACAACTATCCACTTGCCCCTTTTTCATTCAGGATTAGGCTGATTCAAAATGTATTTCATAGAACTATTGGGCATTATTGAGGAAAATATATGAATTGATATTACTCAAGCATTTCCAGACTTTACTTGGCTAAAGAAAAGTACATGGGAATTGTTGAGACCCGAAATTAACATCCCCACTACCCTATTATACTCCTCATATATACCTTTTTGGCTTACCTAAGCTTAGGAAAATGACAAGAACACTACCATTAGCCATTGATTATCTTTACTCCCACCTCCTATACAACAGAAAATTGCAACCCCCTTGAACCCTAACCAGCAACAACAACCACCTATAAATGCCAATCAACAACAAAACCAAGTTGCCCACAACCCTCTGAAACCTACAACAATCTATACCCAGCCAATCCCTAACCCCAATAGTTGAACCACCCACCCGATAAAAAATACAAAAGTTCGAACCTTTCCCACCTATGAAATTCAACTACGATCAAAGAAAGTTGTAAACCAAGCAGATCCTGCAGTAATAATTCAGGAAGAAATGATAATCATTCTGAGGAAGAAAACACTCAAACCACCCCTACAGAAGAAGAGAAACCCCCTCCTATTCCAATTACTTCTTAGTCTGTACGAGTACCCCAACAAGTTAATCTCCCACCCTACCCTGAAAGACTATTAGTAAAGAAACCTGACCCACCCTTGCACAGAGATATAGAAGATGAATTACGAAATGTATGTATAAAAATACCTCTGCCGCAAGCCATTAAGGATATCCCTATATATGCCAAAATGATAAGGGATCTTTGCATTAAAAAACCAGGAAGGAAGAAGAAGGAACCTCCTCTTGTTTAGGCGGTGGGACAATTATCTGAATTTATTTATGAAATGCCATACAAATATAATGACCCTGGAAACACAATAGTCACTCTTGAAATTAATGGCATTTCTCTACCAAACAGACTCATTGATTTGGGTGTAGCAATTAATGTAATGCCTTTTGACACTATGAAAAAACTCCAAATCAACCACTTAAGACCAACCCAAACCATGATAGAGTTGGCAGATAAGTTAGTCATCAGCCCTGCAGGAAGTCTAGATGATGTCACAGTCACTCTAGCTTCTTGGGAATATCCAGTAGACTTTTTAGTCATCTATTCTAAATCATCCTCCAGACCAGGACACCCTATGGTTCTTGGCCTCCCTTAGCTGGCCATAGCAAATTCCTTTATCAGCTGCCGGTCTAGTGAGATGACTATATCCAATGGCACACATAGCCAAAAACTTGTCCTCTTCCCTCCTGCCCAGCCGACACAGGAAATACCTGTTTGGTTAGAAAACCCTTATGGAGAGGAAGATTGCATCAGAACCCTATTAAGACTTGAACAAGTAAGAGGAATACAAGAACAATCAAATGAACAAGTCTTAAGTTTATTTTTGACTGATACAAATTGCATTGAATACCCAAGGTCTTTTGCAGAATTGTCACATATTTTTAGTTCCGAATTTCAACAAACTTGGCACCATGATATCACTCAATTATATACCTTATCACCAGCCTCCTCAGAGAATGAAGAAACTACTGAACTTGTTGAAATTAGTCCAGGAAAACCTTTGTATATCAACTCTAATTTGGAACCAGAACAAAAGACACAAGTAATTGAAATGCTCTGAAGACAATTTGATGCCTTTGCATGGGATTATGCAAACATGAAAGGAATTCACCTTGACACATGCACACATCATATATACACTAATGACCAAATCAGACCAGTTAGACAGCCTCAGCGAAGGATGATTCCATCGCTTAGAGATATTGTAAAAGAAGAATTGCAAAAACTCCTTCGAGCCAACCTCATATACCCCATTTTAGATAGTCAATGGGTATCTCCACTTGTCATAGTTCCCAAGAAAAATGGAAAGTGGAGGATATGTGTAGAATTCCAAGAGTTTAACAAAGCCACCCATAGGTATTATTTTCCCTTACCATTTATTGATCAAGTGTTGGATACCTACTCCGGAAAGAAGTATTTTTTGTTCCTAGATGGGTTTAGTGGTTACAACTAGATACAAATAGCACCTGAAGACCAGGAAAAGACCACTTTCACCTGCCCTTGGGGTACCTATGCTTATAGGGTACTTCCTTTTGGACTTTGTAATGCCCCAACCACTTTTCAAAGGGCTTCCCTAGCCATTTTCTCCGACTTGACCAATGATTGCATGGAAGTCTACATGCATGACTTTACAGTCCATGGACAAGACTTCCAGGAAGCATTGACCAATCTAGAAAAAGTCTTGATTAGGTGTAAGGAAACTAATCTTTCCTTAAGTAATGAAAAGTAAAAAATGATGCTCACTGAAGGTATTGTTTTGGGACATCACATTTATGGTTCTGGAATGAGAGTTGATCTAGCAAAGATTTACATTATAACACAAATTAGAATACCTTCCTCACAAAAGGAAGTTCACATATTTTTAGGACATGCGGGCTACTATAGAAGATTCATTCCAAATTTTACAAGGCTAGCTACCCCTTTATTCAAGTTATTATCTAAAGAAGCCGAATTTAAGTGGGATGATGAATGCCAAATATCTTTTGAAATTATAAAACATAAATTTTCAACGACCCCTGTATTAAGAGGACCAAATTGGTCCCTTCCTTTTCATATTTGTATCGATGCCTCAGACACAGCTCTTGGGGTAGTTCTTGGACAAAGAGAAAATCAAATGCCCTATGCTATTTACTTTGTCAGTAAAAATCTGTCTCCAGCTGAAGTTAATTATACGGTCACAGAAAAAGAACTGCTAGTTGTAGTCCATGCTATCAATAAATTTAGACACTATTTTATAGGATATCAAGCTTTTGTACACACTTATCATTCAACCATCAAATTTTTAATGAAAAAACATGTAACAAATCCTAGAGTTACACGATGGATCTTATTACTATAAGAGTTTAATATCAACATTATTGATAGACCTGGTAAAGATAATCTTGTGTCTGATTTCTTATCTAGAATGATTCATCTGGGAGATAATTGTTAGAAAAAAAACAGGACCGCGGAGAAATAAAATAAAACAAATGTGGAAACAAAACACAAAAGATACACAATACAAGAGAGACACAGATTTACGTGGTTCACCCAGTGTGGGATACGTCCACCAGAGAAATTGCCAAGTCCTTTCTTTATTATTATCCAACAAAATGAAGGGATACAACCTACAGCAAAACCCGTTGTAACTTCCTCTTCTTTCTCTCACAGTCTCCTCTCTCAGAATACAATACTCGCCAACATACATAGCCGTAATACATTTCCCTCATAAAAGAGGGTTGCCTTCTAGGGCAAAAAACCCTAACATAATCTCTATCGTTAGATCTGTGACCTTATAATGAACGATCTAGATTTACAATGAAATTACAATATACTTTTACAAGGAAATTTTTTCTTCGGGGGCTTCGCCCCCGAACCCACATCGGGGGAGGCTGCCCCCAGACCCCCCAACTGGGGGGATAGCTCCCCCGGACCCCGCAGAGGGGGTACCACCCCTATGCACTCCCCTGCGTGGAAGAGTGTGAATACTTATGGGGTGTAAATACTTCATGGGGTATAAACATGGCTGAAAGTAAAAGACCTCTAAATCAGGAAGATAATCAGGCTCCACAACCAACAATAACACACCAGTAGAAGATAAATTTCCTGATGAAAATTTATTTTCTATTTCTACATTCACTCCTTGGTATGTAGATGTAGCTAACTATCTTGTGATAGGGAAGATGCCTCAAAAATTGTCTCCTAGACAAAAACAAAAAGTAATTCAACTAAGTGCAAATTACATGTGGCACAATGATTGCCTCTACAAAACAGGACCAGATTTGGTGATCAGAAGATGTGTAAGGGAAGATGAAATTCATGATATTCTACAAGCCTACCATGATGGTCCTCGTGGAGGACACTTCGCAAACAAGAGGACCGCTTACAAAGTTCTACAATCTGGTTACTACTAGCCTCATATTTTCCGAGATGCTAAAACCTATGTATCCAATTGTGATGAATGCCAACGAATGGGTAAGCCTACTGCACGAGATCAAATGCCACTTCAATCCCAAGTAGTTATTGATCCTTTTGAGAAGTGGGCATTAGATTTTGTAGTACCCATTAACCCTGCATCTAAAAAGAAAAAGTATATACTTATATGCACCAACTATGTGACTAAATGGGTTGAAGCAAAATATTTGCCAGCTGCAAGTGAGCAATCAGTGGTAGACTTCCTTTTTAATGATATCTTTACTAGATTTGGTGTACCTTGAGAGATTGTGACTGATCAGGGAACTCAATTTACCTCTAATATAGTTAAAGTTGTTACAGAACAATACCAAATCAAACACAGGAAATCTACACCCTACCATCCACAAGCAAATGGACAAGTAGAATCTACCAACAAAGTTGTTGAGTCCATTCTTACCAAAAAAGTACAGCTACACCACAAGGATTGGGATGAAATATTATTAGAATCCTTATGGGCTTATAGAATCATCTGGAGGAATACAACAAGACATACACCCTATGAGTTGGTGTATGGGAAGCAGGTGCTTCTCCCCAGGGAATTCCAGATCAAAACCTTCAGGACTACAGTACAAGTTGGCATGAACTTGGATGAAGCCCAACAACAAATACTCTTGCAGCTTAATGAGTTGGAAAAAATCAAGTAGGAAGCACTTCAAAGAACCACCCTCATTCAAGAGCAAAGAACAAAATGGCATGACAAGTATCTCAAAAAGAAAAAAATTCAAGGAGATTGGGCCCTGCTATATGACAACATATTCAAGAAATTCAAAGGTAAGTTAACTACCCATTGGATGGGACCTTACAAAATTGACACTTCCTATGATAATGGTTCAATCGAGATAAATACAATTGACAAACAACAGACACCACTACTTGTGAATGGTCATCGGTTGCGAATTTACAACAAACCCCTGTCAAAAGAGGAATTCCTAACTCGTATACTACAGAATTCGAATATGCAGGTGGTCAGTAAGGAAGGAGACCCTCCTACTGATCCACATTGATTGGTTGGTTTATTTGAAACTTTTTTACATAGGTGTGGATTGAGTTTTGTTAATAGGCTGAAGGTAACAAGAGATTCTTACCTCCTTTTGTTTTAATTTCGCAATTTTTTTTTTTTGTAAATAAATTTATATAATTTATTTGATCCTTCAAAAACTTGCTAAACATCAGTTTGTAGGTATCAAAAATATTATGTTCTTCTTCGGTACCATAAATCCTGTTCTGGTCCGGTATCGGCAGTTTGGTACCAGTCTGGTACCAGAAGTTTGTCCTTATAGAGTACTATCAGAACACATTACCTAATTGACAAAGCATGCTACACATATTTCAAAATCTTATTAATCTAAAGTATGAAGCCATGCAACAACCACTTAAGATGGAACCAAGAAGACGAATGCAGTATCAAATGGTAGCCCTTGTGAAGCAATAATTTCTTTTGGTTCTGTTGACAACTAAAGGGAAGTATTTTAATTTGTTTTGGTTTTGTTGCTAGCTAAAAAGAAGTATTTTAATTTCGTTTGGTTCTGTTGACAACTAAAAAGAAGTATTTTAATTTATTTTGGTTATGTTGCTTAAAAAAAAAAGGGACACAATCTTTACCTATAAATGCTCAAAGAACCATAATCCTCTTCAAAGAATAGAAGTTACCATTATCCAGTATTTCAACATGATTAAAGGGACAAAATATATTAGCCTACAAGTAACTATCTCACCCTAACCAGACTTCAATAGTATTGATTGGATTATCTTACTAAAGAGTAACATATGACTATATGAACACTCTCTACCATGGGCACACTAGGAATTTTTTTATGGAAGAGGATGTACCAGTACCCTAAGGAAACTTTAGGTCATTCTCTTATGGACAAACGCAGACAAAATTTTGCATCTGGATCACTCTAAAGAAATAATGTGCATTAAAAGTTTATTTTTCCTTTAGACAAATCTTTAAAAGACATTCAAAGAATATCATATACCTTCCAACCCAATACCATCCCAGCACGTAAAAAGGTTTTCAGATGAGCCTCCCCTATCACCATGCAAAGAACTCTTTAATAAAAACCAAAATAGGTGACTATGGACAAGAAGCCTCTGATGGAAAAAGGGTTTAAGAGACTAACCCACCAGGATACTGAATAGGTCTGTTGGCAGTGAGTACCAGTCTGTGGCATGACTAGGAAAACCCATCAAGGTACTGAACATGCCTGTTGGCAATGGAGCATTCTGCCTAGGGAAGGGATATCTCACTAATTATCACAACTACCCCACCAGAGTACTGAACAGGCTTGCTGGCAGTGGGTTCTAGTTGAGAAATGTCTCATCTATACTTGTCTGATTGAAAAATTCACTTTTGTCATCTAAAAAGTACAGGTCACTATTGGCAATTATGAGATACAAACTCCATATTAATAAGCAACATAATTACTACAAGCAAATGTCCATTTGAGAATAACCCTAAGTCAACTTACCAGTTTGGCATCTAAAGCCTACATTACCTAAGAAGGAAACTTCTTAAGAGTGGAGACCTAACTAGGGAGTCTAATCTACTTATACTATGAAATTTATCTATAACATCCAATGATAGTAAATCTCTTAAGCAAGTTAGGTTGTATCTGTTCTTTTGGAAAACATATAACATTTCCCTTGTTTTCATTGTAGAATTCTACCTTTGTCACTAAGCCATCACAAGGAAAGGCAATTTCAATTTTTAGGCACGAGATCATATGCTAGGTGATAAATGTACTTTTGAAATTTGATTGGTTTATTTTTCTCTTATCATCTTTTCTCCATTATGATACAACATGTTGAATCTTCTTGCATACAGATATGCAACATCCTTGGCACGGGGGAGGGTCAAAGAGCTCCTTCAAAACTCTTTTTCAGACTCACATCTCACCTTTAGAAATCAGTTTGATCACCAAGTAGAACCAAATACAAAAGAAGATAAGCATAGAATAAAAGAAGTACAGGAAATTTCCGTACCAAGCTTTCAGAAAACTCCAGACTAAAAGGATGAATTCTGACAATCTACAAGTAGTCGCACATGCTATGGGTATTGATCATACAAAGGTAAAAGCAAAGGTAACATGGTATTTATTTTCCTCTGCTCATAAAACTACAATAAGTATGAAATTATATGCTAGATCTTATGACCTTAGTATTAAATCCATGCACCTATCCCGCATACCCATATGCCTAAACCTAATCAATCCTCTCATAAGTACTCGAAAATGGTTAAGGGAAAAAATCATATTAAAGCATGCATATGAATCATGTCTAGTAATGATAGGCCACGAATGTACTTCATCCTTAAGCAAATCATGAACTTATCTTGCGGCATGAACCATGATCCAAAATCAAATACACCTCTCAAAATTCCAATCATCTTTGACACCCAACGTCTTGTCCTCATCATTACATTAACAAGTAGAAATGAAATGGCTTATCTGGGTGGTGAAGCCATTCAGATAAGCTTCATCTGGTCATAAATTTTCCTTGTGGCATCCTTATTAAAACTTACCATTCACATTACTGACACCATCACCATATTTACCCTATCGTTACCTTTCTCCAGTTTCGAGCCTACTCCTCTCCGGTACCAAACCCTTACCCTCATCAATTGACTAAGCCTTTGTGCCACAACCCGATCCTTTTCTCACAACTTATAATGATGGTCATAAGTAGACATGAACCGGTCTTCCACATTTATAGAGAAACTGAGGAATTCCAACTATGTCGAGAGAAGTATGCTAGATCGAGATGGATGCCATTTTTGGAGAAATTCACAGGCTAGCACGAGAAGATATCTCACGAATTTATTCAGGGTTACGATGGAGAGATCGCACATATAGAAAATCTGCAGCTGACAATCAATGAAGCAACCATAAGGGAGGTCACGAGATTACCTAACAGAGGAGACAAATACTTCAAAGGTGTAGGAATCAACAAGGAGATGTGCCAATGATTTTTGAAAGAAGACCATCAACACCCCGATTGGAGAAAGGGGATCCCTAGGAAGTATATCAAGGAAGAATATCATCCAATTATTACTAGTCTTCAATGATTCATCACTTGTGAGGGAAGGTATGATGTGACCTTCATATATCATCTTAGGCTTCTATTACACTTTGAAGGAGGCCCTGAAATTGATTTCCCATATTTTCTATGGATGAGTTTGAACAAAATGGTAATAGGTGTTAAATCCCTGTCCAAAACTGAGAAGACTAGCATTTACCATCAAGGTCTCATTAAAATGTTAGTTTTACATGAACTTAGAAAGAAGAGGACTAGTTGGAAAACCCTTATCACTCAACACCTTCCCACAGGAAACAAACCTATGGAGGAAGCCCAAGATGCTCCAAAGAAAAATAAAGAACCTCAAAAGAAAAAGGGCAACAAGGATAAGGAAACTCCATCATCTTCCAGGATAGTGATCTAACATGAAAAATCTAGTAGACAAGCAAGGTCCTCTCCCAAAGTCAATAAGACTTTTAAAATTCCCGAATGAAAAGGTAAAACCAAGTTAGTAGAGGAAACTTCAACAGTGGAACTTGAGGAGAAGGACCATCAAACAAAAACTATGAAGAAAGTGAAGCATAGCTCAGAAACTAAAAGTAAACAGTCTATAGAACATTCCCCTCTCACCATTTCAAAAATAGTAAAGAAGAAAAGGAAGCCTATGAGCACCCCTGATCCAGTACCTCCTTGTAAAAGAACCACAAGGAGCATGGAAAAGAAGGGAAAAACAATTGTTAGTCCTTATGCACAGGAACATCCAATCGATCTTATCTCTCCTTCCGAAGACTTATCAATCCAGGATGACATCCCTAGTTTGACCGATAAACAAGCCACTATTATCTTATGTGGGATGAGGGAGGAAGTCGAAGAAATTAAATGCATCCAGCTAGTAATTATGGAGTCAAAAAATACCTTGACAAAAGAACAAATGAAGAAAAAGATTGGAGAACTGCAAAAACAAAATCAGGAACTCAAACAAGAAGTAAAGGAATACCAACTATTAGACAGGTATATCAAAAAGGAAAATGAGCAATTGAAAGCAACTAACCAACAACTTCAAGATGGCGATGAAGAAACTTCTAACAAGCTCAAGAAGGTACTATGACTCCTACAATACGTTAGGGTCATCAAAAGGGAGCTGAAAGAAGAGGCCTCAACCATCAACATCATTGATCCACCAAAGTAGAGAATACAGTCTCAAATTTTGAAGAAATTTTGGGTTTGTTTTCAGTTGCATGAGGACATGCAATGATTTTGGCATGGGGGAATGTTGAGACCCAAAATTAACATCCCCACTACCCTATTATACTCCTCATCTATACCTTTTTGGCTTACCTAAGCTTGGGAAAATGACAAGAACACTATCATTAGCCATTGATAAGGTCATAAGGTAAAGTGTGATTAATTCATGCATTTTGTGGTTTATTGAGATAGGAAATTAAACATTTCATGTAATAATGCTTCAATTTTCCATGTATAATCTTTGACCTCTACCAGCTCAGCTATCTAGTACTTGTGCACCAAGACTGACACTGTCTGGATCTGGTACCAAGCACATCTGGTGTTGAATCTCACCTGTTGTGATATGGTACCAATGACCATGGACTGTCCTAATCTGGTACCACCATTTGCACACTGTCATGATCCGGTACCACCATTTGTGTACTGTCATGATCCGGTACCATATACTTGTCGTGATCCGGTACTAATATAGAGAGCCAAATGTGCCAAGTTTAGTCCAGATCACATCCAAGCCAATTGTTGGATGTTTACTTGATTTAGCCAGGCTATGTTAGAATAGTTTGTTGATTTCCTCATCCTCATGCACTTTGTGTCATGAGGATGAAGATAAAATATGTAACCGAATGATTAAAATTAACAATTGACTGATTTGCAAATCATTTCACTTCCTTGTGTTTCACGACTAAGACTGTTAAATAGTCGTGGAAAGGATGGTGGAGGAGTGGAGAAAGTTATAATATTACAGCATGTGAAGAAGCGTGTTACATTGCAGAACATATTCTGAGTGAAGATTAATAGAAATACGTCATTTATCTCCATGTCTTGATTTCCTATGATTAAATGTGAGTGGAGTTGTTAGCATAAGTTTGATTCTATGTTTGAAATTTGAATGAGAGTAATGTGTGGGTTGAAAGAAAGTTTATTGTAGACTCCAGTCATTGACCTGTTGAAGCAGCAAGGGCCCACCGCCCAACAAAGGTCGACATCTTCATAGATTAGTATTAGCATTTGTTTTTAATAGTGTAAATGTTAAATTAGTTGAAGCTTTAGTTCTCTTAGATGATAGCAGTATAGCTTAGAATATGATTTCCATTGCTTAGAGATCTGTACTTTCTCTATTTTTGCATACGCTCTGTTTTTATGAATTTGATTTTGCTTCATAGACATGAATGTTGGCAGAAGTAGTCAGACATATCTAGAGGATAACTAGTGAAGTTCAAAACAACACATTGTGAACCACAACATACTTAGTATATTGACTGTTGAACTACCCATGCTATGTCTTGATGATTGATGTGTGATTTTCCTTTTAGAAGTGTGGATTGCATAGTTAGTTTTCTGGGTTAGATAGCAGAGTTGATCTATCAAACCAACTCCATCTCATACTTACATGTCCCATAATGGAGTAGATAGCCTATTTGTGAAATACAATCAAGTACATTTTAGTTTTCTATTTTGTTTTGTTTCCTACATACATAATTGAGAATAGCTCTATACTCCTGACATTAGAATTACCTTTCTTATTGGTGTCTTATAACTCTGTTGATTATGAATCCCGAATTGATAATTAATGAGTTCATTATACTAAATATATAAGAAGCACAACAATAATATCACCCTATGTTTATATCCAACAAAAATAACATCCCAACTCACAAGTTTTAATTACGAGTTCTTAGGCTAGTCTTTTACTAGTAAAAAGCTTGCTGGAAATTCACTTTTTATGTAATTTTATGAATATAACAGTTTCTGAAATAAATGTAAGAACATAAGTAAATACACCAAGATGATAATCAAGATAGTTGAGACATAAAGAAATCCTTTATTTAATTCCAATTCACCAAAGAGACATTTTCTTTACAAAATCTCATACAGAAATCTTGGACCAAAGTCAAACTTAGACATCCCCGATGGAACATACAAAAGGACCTCTGATAGAAAACCAAAACTAAACTCTAAAATCTGGATCATCTTTCCAAATATTGCTTCCCACTCAACTATGCACAATAGCCTTTATCAGTCATGAAAATTAATTCACAAACAAACAAGTCTACATAGACTATCAAAGTAGATCAACACCTCTGAAAAACAAGTGTCTGAATGATTTGATTCAACCCTGAATATTGGTGTCTACAATAAGACCCTTCTATCACAAAAGAGAATTAGGTTGTGATGAATATATGAATGAATCAAAAATGGACTATCTCAACATAAACTCAAAGAGAAAACCTTAGCATGCTTCTGCTTCTATCCTCCCCTTGTTCCTCCCTTTCATTTTTCTTTTAACATGTTAGAATTGTTTGAAGTAGTTAAAACAAATGATTAGTTAACTTAATTAAAAGACTCAACTAACTTTCGTTAGGGGAAAAAGTAATAATCATAATAAGGATCATAATTAAATAATAACTAGTAGGTGGGACCCCTTGTGACTCCCTTTAGTTCATAACAATCATAACAATCATAACATAACCATCAGTTAAGAAAAACACACCTCCTTGTGTCTCCCATCAATCATATTTACTTTTGGTAATTTTTGCTCATGAAATTTAAAATTATTTCAAAATAATAATCATATGTCCAAAATAAACATGTTGTCTAAAGATCCATGAAATCAATTGTCATAAAACACTAGATAACATAAAAATCAAAAGCCATATTTCCCAGTCTACGATGCAACCCTTCCTTAATCCTTGTTGTCACCTCTCGATTTCCCTGAATTTGCCTTTGGCTCTGCAGAGCCTTTAGGCTTAATCTCGCTAATCACGTGGGAAAAATCATCCCTCAAATGCATCCAAGAAGACACAGATTTGTCAGAGTCACTAGAGGGTGAGGAAGGGGCAACAATAGATTTTCCTTTATCAAGTGCATGGTGGGATTCAGTTTTCAATCTCTTGATAACATGAGAGTATTGCACTGGCAAGTGATTAGGGGCATCTTGGAAAATGGAGTTAACCAAAAGAGAAGGAGGAAAATACAAGTTGGGCTAGCCATTATGTTGGGATATTTCCCGATGGACAATCTCCTGCCATCCATCATTTTCAGGGACCTCGGGTTGTAATGGGGCATGAGGAATTACAGGGATCCTGGGTGCTTGTGGGCTTGGAAAGGAGTTCTTTTAGGCGTAGGTCGGATTATTCCCTTCCCAATCCAATTAAAGAATCCAGCATGAAACATTTGGCTAAGCTCTTCTGAATCACAGTCAAAATGTATAGAGAACCTGGGCCTTCTTGGGCCTCGATTCTAGATACCTCTACCTTTGTTTCCTTAGCCATGGCTTCCACAACTCAAAAAACTCATCTTGCATGTGTAATCGATTAGAAAATAGTCTTTTAAATAAACATGCATGACAACTCTTAAAAATATGAAATAGATTTGGCTCAAAATGTATCAGACTCATGCAATCCAATCCATACAAATTGTTTTACTGTTAATCAACGAGCAAGGGAGTGAAACATGGTTCTGGGATATGTGATGGGTTTGTATTGAGAGAAAATATGATATAATGAAAGGAGAGAATCATGGTTACTTCTCAATGACAAAAACAATCAACTGTAAAGAAAACCAATAAAACCTCACTGCAATCCACAGAAGACACTGCCACTTTCATCCATTTTAACACAAAAATTCTCTTGACTGTAATTAATATCAGAACATGGAATGAAAAATAAATATGGGAGGTGATAGGGTTTGTAATTAGAAGAAAGTGAAATAATGGAAGGGAATAAGGATTATTACTATTCATGGAATTAATTAAGTGATCCATAAAAAATTCTGTGAAAGGATATGAATCAACCATCCATCACTTGACTAAATAATAATTTTTGTGTATCTAACAAGTTCACTGCTCACAATCAAATGTCCACATAGTGCCATCACAAAAAAATGGATATCCTATACAATTTTCAAGAGGTTTTGTTCCCTTCATTCACATACTTTTCATTTGATAACAATTTACGCACAATACCCATTTCCAATTTGTAACTATCAAAATCAACCATTGTCCATGCATTTCTTCAATCAACAGTAATACCCAAAAGTCATGTTTTCAAATTAACAATGAAGTCAATATTTACTGCAATCAGGCCCATATTTTAAATGAAATGACATTTGTTGAACATAAATGACAGTAACCAAAAATAATCAAGACCGAAATACAACCCATAGTCATCATTTAGACACAAGCTATGCACAGGGTAACTTTTCCCAAGCAATGTAGTTCTACCACTGTAGAAAAACAATTCAATGTGACTTAAAAGTTGATCCACCTATCCAACATGTTTGTCATCAACAACATTCCTGCTGTAACCAGTAGTCGATTGCAATAAATAACATTCTTAAAACTCTGTGGGTATCCCTGAGTATGAAAACAAGATATCCATACCACACACAATGCAGCTAACAAAACTCCACGGTGCAACATTTCCACTTAATACAACAACACACAGTCATGATAATAACTCAACATATCGTGTTGAGTTATTGATTTAATATAAGATTGCTTCGATTTAGTCACACCGTTATCGACCATGTTGTGCACAATCAAGCCTATTCAACCAACAAACACAAGGATGCAATGGATATACTTTCTATAGTCATCCAGTTCAGGAGTCATTCGGCCTCAAAGAAAACCATATTTACCATGACCATTATCTATTTTTCAACCACACAACATGACATGCGTGAGAAACACCAAGCATGCCAGCTATCATCCGAAAATTATTAGTGCAAATACTAGTGACTGTATATCAACCAAACAATTTTCCACTGTTGTAGAAAATCAATCAACCGAACAAGCTATGGTAGCTATGCATACCCACACATTCATTCGAATTGGGGAAACATCCCTCTCCATTAAACAATACTGATTTATCAAACATAAGGAGAGTGATTTTGTAACTTGAGTCATGCAGATAACAAGTAGGGTTTACCAATGTTATATGGAGGCAATAACTACATGCCAAACCAACATGACTATCATATAGCCAAATGGACGGGTCTGTACTAAACAATAGTCAACAATATACAACCATCCAACAGTCAAGTGGTAAAACCAACATGCCAGGTTGGTGTTCCATGTCAACCCTTGTACCTATAGAGTTAAAGGTTCACAATATGACTAACACAGGGAAACTAGAGCCAATGTATTTCAATGGTGAAAAACCCCCATAGAAATAGTGCATCACAGAGGGAACCACAAATTATTCCCGGATAGATAAGAAGTCCTGAGACAGGAGGGCTACCACACAGGAGCAAGGCTCCAACCCGACCGATAGTGATTCTTAATGTGCACAGGGTGTAACCCTTGTGGCTCTTAAAACAACCACAACACTAAAGTGATGACAATGTTGAGTAAGAACAAGAGAGCCCATTTCGTGATATTTAGTGATGAAATAAACGATTTCCCAAATGAAAAAAACACAGTGATGAAGAGTGCCTTCATCCATTAACCCTATAAAAACCATAGGCTAGACAAGTGATGCACAAGCATGGGGACAACAAGCCAATCAAACCCAAAAAAAACTTCCAACTAAACCAACAAGATCACACAGAGCCCCTATGGCTGCTAGCACCCAGGGCGGCCCAATAAAACTATGAATCTGAGACTATTGCAGAAGAATAATCACACTTCATTCCAAGAACAACATTGTACAGAATTGCAACCTTAAGGAAAACACAAACTAATACACCCGAGCCAGTAATTATTTCATAACCAGAGTAAAATCACGAATGCCCCCCAAAAAAGACATACCTGTAATCGAATTCTTTAAACCGAAAGTTGGTTGAGTGGTTCCTTCCTACTGAAATTTTAGAGCATAACCATAGCCAAGAGAGAACAATAGTTTGACTAGGGTGGTGGCTAACGGGAGGAGTAAAGGTGACATGTAGTAAATGCACATCGCCTCCACCCACAATTCATTAATTCAACAGTACATGCCAACGAGCCCTCTATTAACACCATAATCAAATCATACATCGAAACCATCACCATATTACAAATCTAAATCACATAGCCATTAGTGTCCATCACTTTGTCAAAATTCGCCACCTCTATTTTTTCCATCTTATCCATATTTCCAATATAACTTAATTTAAAATGCATAACCATTGCCACTATTACCCTGCCAATATGCGCCACCAACATTTCAAACCATATGCCTATTTACCATATAATTCAATCACAATTGCATAACCATTCACTTGCTAGCTATGGTTTAACAATAATCATCAAGTGTTTTCATGCATGTGGGTTAGGATAGCTTTAAAATCCTCCCCTTGCAAATGTTTCTCATTTCTTTTAAGTTATTCACATGTGATATTGCAGAACTAGGTCCCCTTCCCTTGCATTTGTTCTAGTATTTGCCTCTCTAAAAAATTACCTTCGTGTAATTTTACAAACGTGTTTGTTATGGAGGTGCAATAAGAACAGACATCAATCACATTAATGAATAACATAGGATGTAGTAACATAAGAGGTCAACCCTTCATAAGCTCAATTTATAACCAATAACCACAATATCTTCATCAACCATGTAAGCTATGTCGCACATCATCTCAATATAAAAAATGAATAGATCTATTCTCCAATAGTTCAAGGGGTCCCACCTACTAGTATTATTTATTTTTTATAATAATAGGCTTTAGCAATACTTTGCGGGAAAAACTTCATTGACAATTTGTAATCGTCAACAAACTGGTGATTTCAAAGGAAAATTTGTTTGCAACAAATTTAGAACTCAGAACTCATGGTTGCACAGACCAAGGACCATAATTTTAGAAGACGTAACCAGAATAATTATGAAACAGGGGGAAGTGAGCGAATTTAATGGAAAAAATGATCGGGAATTTGGGAATAACTTATGAAAAATGTTAAGTATGAGGGGGTTTAATCCTTTATGCACATTATTCATCCAGAATCAACTCTTATCTCAAGGATAAAAATTGATGGTTCTTCTCTTTTATTTCTCAATGGATGAAGAAATGGAAAGAAGAAGCGAGAAATAACCAATTTCTTTACAAGACAACAATGGAAATATATAACAATTTCAAGGGTATTTTAGAGGACACATCATAATAGTTGTGTAAGATTGATTGTTATTGACTAACAATGCTTCACAGGATTGTCACTATGGAATAATTGATCCAACATTCTATCTTGACCAAACACTAAAAGATGATAAAGAAAAAAATCGAAATAGGAGTAATAATGAAGAAATTAAAACAACAACAGTAAAAGACTCAATTTGAAAAACAACAAGGGGAGAAAACTTTAACTTAGAAGGCAGAAATCAAGGTACTATAAGCATAGAAAAGACGCACAAAAATTGAAAGCATAGTTAGGTTACTAGTATAAAACAAAATCCATGCAGCATTATAACTTTTCATGTTGGTTCCTCACAATATTTCAAGCGAGGGTTGTCAGTGTCGTAGGGAAACAATTGCTCCTGTAAATATTTTGAGATATAAGAATTAGTATCCAATACAAAAGAAATTTGGAAAGGAACAATCACTTGGAAACATGATGTAATCATCATTCCCTTGATATGCACAATTAGCTCATCAAGATAGAGATGGAGACTAACCAATTCATTGAGAGTCATGTGCATAGTTTTTTTAAAAGTAGTACCTATATCAAGTAAGCTAAAAAGATGGAATTTGTAAGGCATGGTATTGAAGTTTGTAATGAAAGTGGTTTTGTGAACAATTTCCCCTTTTACTTTGGTTCTCTTGTAACCAAATAGACTGTCAAGTAAGGGTTTTAACTGTGACTCCTCAACATGTTGCAAAAACATTTCTATACTGAGAGGGGAAAAGGGGTTTCTTAGAATTACTTGCCTGAAAGTTCGAAGACAAATACTAGTTCTGATATTATCAGTGGTTCTCGAGGCCGATTCCCAGATTGAGACCCATTCAAGGTGGGATGAAAAAAAACTTCCAGTTCTTAAGAAATCTCTCAAATACCTTCGAAAGGGTGCTTCCAATTCAGAGTTAACAAATTCTTGTTTTTTCCTAACTAGTTTCATAATATGTTGAACAAGGTCAGGAACAAAACCAGGAATATCCTCATAAGACCAAGAAAAAACCTTTTGAGACTCACCAAGTAGTCCGTTGGAACTCATCTCTTCTTTACCAGAACATTGGACCTTTATTTTAACATTGGTTGAAGGTTCAAATATCCTAATGTTCAGGAGGATGGTTTCAAACACCTTCCTCTGTAACTCCTCTTTTTTTTGTTTTTTCTTATTGCCTACAACACTCAAAGAAAACGAACTCTCAAGAGGAGTCAAGACCTCAGGAATATTATTACTTTCTACAGATATAATCTCCTCGGGCTCAAGAGGTTCATTATGAATGACAGCACAAATTCTCTCATCGCTAGGCATGGCCTCCCAAAATCCTTCATTTTCAGAAATGTATGGACGATGTAGAGATTGAAAAGCATAATCAGGCCAGCTAGACAAGCGTTGTTGAGTAGGAGAGGATGAAAATACAACTAACTGATCAACTATTAAATTGATATACTTCTTAACAAGAGTGATGTTGAAATATAGAAGGTTCAAGACAACTGCCCAAATAGTTTGGGAGAATTGTTCCATAAGCTTGTCATTAGGAGAGCATGTCTTACGTATCAGATTCACACCAAGCTCAGAATTTCCAAAAAATGAAAGGTGACTGCAACCAATATTAAGGGCATTCTCAATGCCTAACAACAAAGCTTCGAATTCAGCGGTCTTGTTTGAACAAGAAAACTCCAACCTGTATGATAGATTATGAATCTTTCTTGCAGGGTTAACCAAGATAATACCAACCCTGTTACCTTCGTTAGAGTGTGAACCATCAAATTGCATATGCCATAATTCATCATTTGAATCAATTCCTTCCAGATGAATATTATCTTCTTCAACAAATATGGAATGCACTCGTATGTCTTCTTCGATATAGTTTACGATAGATTGCAGAACACTCTCTATGTAGGGTGAAAGTATTCCTTCTCTAAGGACTATAATATTCTTACCATTCCAAGGAATAGATAAATGCGTCCTATCGAGTGAGAGGTATCCACCAGATAGGGCTTTCCAATATCTTCCCAAGATAATTGAATAATTGCTCATAGGAATATCAGTCACCTGAATGTTGAGGGTTGTCCTTATCTCAGGATCAACGCATAAAACCAAGGTTACATCTTTAATCTCACCTATGGTTGTTTGTTGTAGACTATTATAAGAGAGCATGCTTCTGGCATTTTTGTTTGTACATGCAAATCCTAGCTCTTCCATAATAATCTTTGACATGACACTTGGGACTGAACCACCATCAACGAGGCAACAATGGGAAATAATATCCATGATCTTTACAGAAATATAAAAAGGGGGGTTTTTTATAGGGTATCTAAAGTTATGTACACCTACTTTATTTATAGAAGAATCCTCTTCGTCTACCTCTTCAGAAAGATTGTCTAAAATGGAATATTTTCCTTCCATGAATTTTTTTATATGCATCTGTTGTTCATGGATGACAACCATGTCTAGGAGGGTTGCATCTACTTTGATGTTGGCTAATTGATTCAATATATTGTATTTGGAAGAGAGAGGAGGGGGATTGATTCTTCGAATCTCGGGGATTTTAGGAACCTTGGGTGTAGCAGCGGTTGAGGATGAACTTGGGCTATAAGAACTGTGAGGAAGATCAAATTTACCCTTGGTATCATAGGATTTTCTCCTAGTGTTGATGACCATGACATCCTCTAGAATTATTCATGGTGTTCTTCGTAAAAGTTACACCAACTTCGAGGAAAGATAGCCTTAAGTTGAAAATTGTTTTCAATTGGATTTCTAAAGGGAGTTGTAGAAGAGGTTGAAGCTCTAGGGGTGAGAGGGGAGACAACACCCTTCTGTTCAAATGTTATCATACATTTATTCATATATTGTACTAGTTGTAAGAGAGTGGACATCTCTTCCTGTCTAAATAATTATCCCTGGGGAAGACCAGTTCTTTCAATTTGTTCTTCATACTCTGAGCAAGTATGCAGAGCAAAGTTGATATTGTTGATGGCCTTTTCCTCAAGCCTATGATGGTAGGGAGAAGGAAATTCATTGTACTAATACATTAAAGTGGCTTGGTTCTCAAGGCGATTAAGTTCAGGGATTTAACTATACAAATTGGTGAAATGCAAGTTGAAAGACCTAATGGTATCACCATATTTGTAAGTGACATTATTGTATTCCCTTAACTTCTTGGCATGGCTTTTGGATTTCCGATGAGTGGATCAGAACCAATAGATTAACTCCTCCCAAGTAGACATGGTCTTAGGAGGAAGGTCAAAGAAGTCGGTCACAACCTTTCCTTCTAAGGAATTAACAAACAAGTGCATGGGAGAGTCATTGTCATTATCCCCTATGTTACTGTAAGGTCTCTTCCAACAGAGCCTTATAAAACATAAGTTAAAATAGAGAAATGCTATCCTAACTTTTTAACCATTCATTATTTAGCATAGTAAACCACATATTCAGCATCATAATAAACCACATATTCAACATCATAATAAACCACATATTCAGCATATTCAGCAGCATGATAATAAACCACATAACACAGCATAATAATGAAATTACATACCTCTAACTAATGTTATTACTATTCTCCAACTCTTCCTGATGATTTGCCCAAAACCGACTAACCTCCCAGCCAACTAGGAACAGAGCCTCTCTGGCTCCCTAGCTCCAGGATTTTGTAAGGATTCTTTTCCCCTGAGCCCAAAACTCCTAGCAACAGGTGCCCCCTGTCTTATTCCTCCAAAATCCAACAAGTTCCTCGAGAAAAAACTAGTACCTTCCTCCAACAAGCTACTCCAGCCCCAAACTAGTAATACATTCCTCTCCTCTCAAAATGATGCTCTCCCCCCCAAAATCTAAAAAGTCCCTTCTCGACTATTTTTCCCCTCTCTTATCTTCCTTTCCCCTCTCTCATTAACTGCCTTCTTATTTTCATTAATACTCACCCACCTTATCCCTCCATTCAATGCCAACCACCTTATCCCCTTTCTCTTTAATGGTTCCATCATTCGATACATTAAGTCTCCATTTAATAAATTAAAATTTATTAAACTCAAATTCATTAACCCAAGTATTCTTGAGCTGGTCAAAAAAGTGAGGGATAATCTTGTTGTAATGTCTCGACATCTTCCCAAGTAGAAGATCCTGGACTATACTTGTCCCACTGAACCTTAACTTGATCTACCAGACGATTTCTCAGTTGTCGGACTCTATGGTCCAATATGCATAACGGTTCTACTGTGAGGGTTCCCGCGTCCGATACCTGCAATTCCTTCCAGTTTAGTTTATGTGATTCATCAACAACATAATGATTTAGAACATATACATGAAAAACATTATGAGTTTTATGCAAGTGGGGTGGTAGTATGAGACGATAGGTAAGGGGACCAATTTTCTCTTGGATATTGAACGGTCCTATAAATCTAGGTGAAAACTTTGTCCCCTTCCCGAACTGAATGGTACTTTTATTGGGTCTGATACGAATGAAAACTTGATCTCCCACTTTATAACTTTGGTCGGTCCTGTGTGCATCCGCATAACTTTTATTCCTATCCTGTGCTTCCTTTAGTCTCTACCTAATCTAAATTACATGTTCCTCCATCTCTCGAATCGATTCTGGCCCAACTATTACTCGGTATTCTAACCTCTCCCAACTCAATGGTGTTTTGCATGGCCTTCCATATAGAGTTTCATAGGGTGGCATTCTGATGGAGCTATGAAAATTTTTATTATAGGAAAACTCTACCAAAGGTAGGTACTTCTCCCAATGAGTTTGATTATCCATAATATACATCCTAAGCATGTCTTCCATAACTTGATTTACTCTCTTAGTTTTCCCATCTATTTTAGGATGATAAGTTGTACTTAATTTCAACTGAGTCCCCAATGCTAAATGCAAACTTGTCCAAAACCTAGAAATGAATCGGGAGTCCCTATCTGAAATGATATTCTTAGGTATCCCATGCAAATAGATGACCTCATTTACAAACACGTGTGCCACATCAGTGACATCATAAGTGTCTCTAACCAGAATAAAATGAGAACTCTTGGTTAACTTATCAACTATCACAAGAATGACATTGTTTCTATGAGATGTGAGCGACAACCCTACAACAAAATCCATAGAAATGACTTCCCACTTGGTCATAGGAACATCATGTGGTTGTAGGAGACCTGCCGGGTGATGGTGGTCAGCTTTCACTTATTGACACTCTAGGCACTTGGCGATGAAATGGACTACATAGTGCTTCATGCCTACCCAGAAGAATATCTTCCTCATGTCTGCGTACATTTTTTTTACACCCGGATGCGCACAATAAAGTGCTCTATGGGCTTCCTTCAATATTATGCTTTGAATATCCCCACCTTCTAGGATGTATATCCTTCCTCGATATCTTAATAGTCCATCTGCTTCCAGACTATATCCTTCATACTTTGGATCTAATTGCCTCCCACTCTGGAGGTTTGAAGTAACCTTTAAATACCAACTATCTCCATGGAGTTTCATCAACACACGTTCCCTCAAATTGACTTTTAAGGGTACCAAGGAGAAGGCACATGGTCTCCTTCTCAAGGCATCTGTGACCACATTTTCTTTTCCCTTGATGTAAGAAATACCAAAATCGTACTCACTCATGAACTCACTCCATCGCCTTTGCTTGACATTCAGATCCCTTTGAGTGAAGAGATGTTTTAAAATTTGATGGTCTCTTTTGAACTCAAAGTTTTTCCCCACTAGATAGTGCCTCCAAAGTTTCAAAGATAGCATTATAGTTGCCAACTCTAAATCATGAGTAGCGTAAAGTTCCTCATGTTTCTTCAACTTTCTTGACGCATAAGCTATCACTCCTCCATTTTCCATTAGCATGGCCCCCAACCCTTGCTTCGAGGCATCCATGTAGACTGTGAAGTCCTTTTCCATATTCGACACTCATAGAATTGGTGCACTAGTGTCGCAGACCCCCGACCCTATGTCCGAGATCCACACAGGATCATTCTAAATTCTTCTCGAGCTGAAGCAGGTCCCTCGGATCCCTATTGGAACCTCATGAATCCAATCCACAAGTCCTTCATGAAAACCCACCCTATGCAACCTAACACCAGGCATGAGCCTTACATCTCCATGCGACCACAGCCAGTCCTTAGCGCAAACGCCTTTCAAAACTCGCGAGTTCATGAGTCGATGTCCCTTGAATCCTCTTTTCCAAACTTCCAATACCCAAGATGTGATACAGGTATGGCTCCCTCCTCACTAGCACCTGCTACATATAACTGTAGGCTAGGCTAAACACTAGCACTACTTGCAACTCGCAACTTTGCGATTTGGAGTATTGAGCCATCATGCTCCTCCTTTGCAAATCCTCGAAACACGATAAGTCAACAATGGGTTGACTCCTTCCCAGGCAATGTGTGTCCACCACCTCTCACTCACTTCCACCTTTTTCTGGGTGCTTGTTTCTACGCCACCTGTCAACCCCACGACACTGTTACACATTATTTTCATCATCCCTATGACCGTTAATGATGTAAACCTATATGTTTCCTTCAGAGGGGTCAGTAGCCTGAGTTCCTGAAGAGAGAAGGGAGAAGAACTTTTCCTGAGAAAATAAGTTGCATTTTCCCTTGTAAAAACCCTGTAAAAAAGGAAGTTCGCAGGTTGTTATATAGGCAGGGTGTGAGAATGCCTGATTCTCGCAGGTTGCACCATAGCTAAGGTGTGAGATGTTTGCAAGTTGCACTATAGGCAGGGTGTGATAATGTTTACACGTGGGAAAAACGAGCGTTGTCTCGAATCTTCTAGAAGGAGAAACTTCCATGGTGAGGTGGCATCCGAATGGTTTGGATCTTACTCGCTTTCATGATTTAGTGGGATCATCCTAACATCCTCACCTTATCCTCTTCAACTTATAAAAGGAGAGGAGTTCTCATGGAGAAAGTTATCTTTGGTTAGCTTTGGAGCTTTTGGGATTAGCTTGGATTGGATTGAGCTTTGGAGATTTTTAGCTTGGCCAGATGAGCCACTTTGTCAAGATAGATTGTGAATATTATCAGATCTGTTCTCTCAGAATTCTTGGAGTGAAAGTGTGTGGGGAACGAAGGAAAGTTGGAAGGGACCTTACGACATCAAGGCCATGGTTATAATCTCTCTTTCACATTTAATATGATACAGTAATATGATTATTTCCTATAAATCTTGTTGTGTTTTATTGTATGATTCCTTGATCACATACATAGGTTTATATTGAGTTTATGCTATTGCTATCACTTTGGTTGGTTGCGTTCTTTTGCAAGATCATCATTGTATGAACATTGGAATGGAGCTAGGATGGCGATGGCAAGAGGAAGAGACATTTAAATGGTATGTCACCCATCCCTTTTTAGTTAGTAAATTCAATATTTAAAACTTAAGGGAAGCGTCATGTTCTAGTGTGTTTTGTTCTAGATCTAGGTGGATCTAGGGAGATCAGTTAGTGTCCGCACCTACCGATTTGTTCGATAACAAAATTGGTGACTCCATTGGGGAATGGATTGTTTCCTAGTTAGTCTAGTTTCCCTTTCTTTGATTTCTTGTTTTCTGGTCTCTGAGTCTGTGGGAGATCCATCCAGACTCTCTGGATCTGAAAGTTCACTCAAATCTAGCCCTTTTTCAAATTTTTGCTTGTTTACAGGCATTCTCGCACTGTACCCTTTAGTGGCCTGCGAGAAATACCTGAGTTCGCACCCTGTTGTTAAGTCCAGTGCGAACCCCTCGCAGTCAACCTTTTTTTAGCCTGCAAGAATTTTTGATTCTCGCACTGTAATACACTGCTAGCCTACAAACTTGTTTGTAAAAATTTTTGGATTGGGTCTTGTCATTTTTTGATGCCCAGTTTTGCTTTGAACAACTGGATTGAACTTTTGGAGCCTATATTGATCTGTTTATAGTCTTCTTGACATTCTTTGAGTTTCTTTTATCCATCTTTGCTTTGTTTGGTTTTGAAGGATTAGTCTCTTTCTTTGAGTGTCTT
>SNQJ01S0006658.1:21928-32310 GCA_010110895.2 Picea sitchensis
GTAGAGGACGCTACTTGGGAGAGCGAGTAGGTGTTGCAACACCCTGGACTGGTATTGCTTGAGGACAAGCAATTTTGGGAAGGGAGGACTGTAATGTCCCTTTCCAAATAGGAGCTCCAGAGAGGAGGCTTAATGGTCTAAACTTCCCCGTTAGACTATATCCAGGGCCCAAAAAGGGGTAAACAAGGTTACTAGAGGTCACTCCAGTCACAGGTGTTATATTCAGAAAGTGGCATTGAGCTAAAAAGGGTTAAAAACACTTTTAAGTCATTATTAGCTAAAAATAGAAGTCAATAGTGAATTAGGGTTTCAACAGTGATTTAGGGTTTTGGAAGTCAACAGTGAATTAGGGTTTCAACAGTGATTTAGGGTTTTGGAAAGATATGAAAGAAGGGTTAGTGACCTAATTCATCATTATGCAGATTATGACTTGTCATTAAGGAGAGAGGTGCATCTTAGGAGAGATAGTTCAGTGGATTCCAGGAGGAATACACCAGCTGGTTGATTTCAGTGTTGAGAGACACACCCTAGTCACTGAGAAGATCACACAGGTCTTCCATCATCCTTCAACAACAATTACTCAGTGTTCAATAGTAAGGACACATTCATCCAGAGGGAGGGCACAAATTCTGAGGAGGTTTAGAGATCGAATTGTCCCATCCAGGGAGAATTTTGAGATTTCCATCCAACCCATTTGAGAGGAAGGCAAGGCACATATTTTTCCTAGTTCCTCCTTAGATTTTGATGGAGGAATCATATGGGGCACATTTTCCATACTTGAGAGTGCGACACTTTTGGCGGATACATTTAGGGTTCCCGAGTGAGCATCAGACCATATTCAGGGAAACCCTTCTAACACATTTCACAATAGATCAAGGCGATCATTTTGAGACACATCTTGTCCGATTCCGGTGGTGGAATCACTAGGACGCATTTTGCCGAAGAAAGAAGGGCGCATTCCCCCAGGGGGATCCATCTGGGGTCTAAATCCACCAGCAGAGAGGTCTGAAAGTTACCAGTACTAAGAACTAGAGCAGGGCACATCATTCGAGACAGTTCCAAGGCCATTCTAAGAGGTATATCTCCCAGGGTGATCTTTCCAGACTTCCAGCAGTTACTGTATGAGCTTCCATAGATCCAGCGCATCCATTGATCCCGCAGTGCTCACATATTCTGGGTATTATCTTTTAGTTGCTTATTTGTATTCCGGATTAGATCCTTTTGTCTTTTTATTTAGCCAAGTGTTGTCATTTTATTCAGTTGCATTCGGCCTTTTGTAATCCACAGAGATATCATAATATAAACTTTGCAGTTCTTTGTCGCATTTATTATTTGTATGACCATCTATATGTTGTAAACAATTGATCCTATACACACATTAGCAGTGTTTCCTAGACTAGCCAAGTCAGGAGAATTACAACAAAGGTGGGTCAGATAAAGGGGGATCTGCAGGGATATGCAACTTGGTGTAGATCATCGAAGTGACATATTCAAGATGGGTAGTAATTTCTTGTTTCAGGTCTTCTTTGAGTTCCTCGATTGAGGCTCCAATGGATGAATGCATGTTTTTATTGATGGTGGCAATATTGGCACTGATTTGTATCACTTCTTGTTGGGTTTGTGTGAAACTATATTGCAAGGTATTGAAGCAAGCCTCCAATTCTTGGCTACGGGAATGGGCCATGATGACGAGGGAACAAAAAAGGGGTAGGTGGGGTCAAATTTTTTGCTGAAAAATGATAGGTGTGAATGCGATAAGGGTGAAGAGATAAATCCAATGGAGTAGGTCTCAAATAATGATGCAACAAAATCCATATTTTGTTTTTACACCTACGGAGTTATACTCCATTCTGAAGAATATTGCAGTGATGAAATTCCCAAATGCTTAATCAAGAAGAAATGTGTAGTGATTTGGCAACTCGAATTCAGGAGACACAGTTGCGCGGCAATAGATCTTGTCTGTTTTGTTTTTTGTTTATGTCCCCAAGGGTTAGGTATTCAAGGGTTCTACAAACAAGGGTTTTCCCTGTGCTATAGCTCTCTGATATACGTGTGGGGTCCAACAGTATTACTCGACCCAATATCTCAAGGAACCAACTGAGGAGGCTAGACCATGCCCTTAGACATACTACTCGACTACGTAGGTACTAGAAAGTATCTTCCTGAGTGTTGTTTTCAGTGGCACTATAGCAGTCACGTGACCAATCGATTTATCTAAAGAGGGCTTTCAAGAAATCTAGGTCGATCAATATACAAGTGTTTTCTGATGCACTACCACTCGAAGGAGTACCAACAAGGGTTACAAGGGTGGCCAACAGATGTGCGCTTAAGTACCACTTGTATTTCCCGCGTGTATGTATCCCCGAACACAGGTTTATGCGTGTAACAACAGATCTATGTAGATTAAAGACATCGAAATATGTCTTTACCCTGAAAACAATTAACCCATAATTTTTTGCTGAGGAAAGTGCTCTAATACCACTTGTAATATTCCAAATATAAAAAGTATGAAAAACATAAATAAAATGATAGAAATGGTAGATGAGAAACAATATAACTAGAACACCACCACAATAATACTAAAATGATACCAGTATAACACCAGAAAGAGAACTTATATTACTGAGAGCAATGTTCACTTGCCTCTTTGAGGGGGAAACCTCCAACAGAGAAGAGCTCTATTACAACAATACCCAAGATAATAGTTTTCATACCCTCGACTCCTATTTATACTAAATATGTCTATCAAAATAACCATCTAGAGGAATATCCTTCTAGAAGCAGAAGCTTCTATTAGGTCTTCTTACATTCGACTTATTCTTCCTTATTGCTAGGCCTTATTAATATTGACTTTTATTACATCAAAATATATTATTCTACCTATGTGAGGGGTTAGGTCCCTAACATATATCCATTTTTAACCATAATACCATGCCCATAGTTCTGGCCCATACCAATCTGATATTTCAACCTGAAGCTCTAATACCAATCTATAATGTACCCAACCACCCCAAGGCCGGGATAGGTTGCTTCAAGCCTGCTTCTGAACTAATTTTGAATTCTAATAAAATTTTAATTAATAAAGATGTATGAAGCTTCATATGCACAGATCAATATTCATACTACAACATAAAATAAATGAACCATACGCCGTGCACAACAATAACCAACAAGCATGCATATTATAGATACAAATTTCATAGATAAATACACAACAGAATAAATACACAGGGAAATAAAACCATGAGAGAGAGAATTTATCTCAAATGAAAAGAATCACCAACTCACTACAGACCAAGGATGTTCCACCCAGTCGTAGACACTATTGTTCCAAGTCTCAACAACAATGTCACCCATGAGCCATGGCTATGAATCCACAAGGACGGTTCGAGAGTGCCACTCATCTTCCCAAACCAATAAACACTCAAGATCTCACAGGTTTCTTAGCACACAAAAAAATCCAAAGTACACCAACTCTCTTCTACCCAGCCTGCACAACCCAAGGGAATGGACCCTCTTGTCTGCCACACAGTCCCTTGGGATGTCGACCTCCTTCCAGGGCTCCAGTGCATCTAGTAAAGAATCTCCATGATGGGACTCTCAGGATTCATAGTTGTGGGAAAAGCTTAATGCATGCCAATGCATCTCAGGCATGCAAACAATAATTCATGGATGGAATACACCAGCATTCATCACATCCAACAAAACCATGGCTCCTCTCCAAGTATTGATTTTTCTTTCCCAAGCCAAAACATGGATGAAAAAGGAAGAGTGGGGGAAAGAATGAATGAAGAGAGAACATAATGAAATGTGTGAACAATGAACAATGAACAATGAGTGAGTGAGTGAATGAGTGAAGAAGAATCCCCCAAACAACCCACAAGATGGGTTTATATAATTCTTGGAATTAGAGAACCACATGGCCTTCCCCCAAGAAGCTCATGTAACTGATATTTTCTCTTCAAGAAATTATGGATAAATAAAATATAAAATAAATACTTAGCCCCTCAAGCCCCCTCTCTTGTGGAATCATAGCCCCCTATAACTCTTGTCCTTATTTGTCTAGCAACCAGTGATGTATTTATTATTAATAATGATCAAAACAATACATTTCCTAGGCACACTGGCCTTTCATAGATTAACAAAATACATTATTTAATACAGGGCTCAAAATCCCAGGGTATTACAAGGTGTTGGAACCATTATTTTTTACTAAGCATCAATGCTTATATTATAGTAAAGGAACTGATGCATAAATAATATTTATATCCCCGATACATATAATAAACTTAATGCACCTACAAGTGAATTGTTTTTAGTTCCCCAGTGTATATTTTAAACATGAGCATCGTGCATTTTTGAAATGATAAATATTATTGTAAGTTATGTAAACAATTGTTTACACAACTTTGTGTTTTCTCAATATTTCGTATCAGTGTGTTATGATCATTAATGTGCACAGATGCACTAATATGTATATAATTTAATTCGTTGTTTTTTACAAATTTTAAATTAATAATTTCAAAATCAAATATTTTTTAATAATGATATTGTTTTATATTTTGTTATTGCATTTAGATATAACTATTGCATTAACAATGTAACCCAAAAATCACTATAACATAAACAAATTGCATGTAACTATATTTGAGGATACTCTGAGCAGAAATATTATTATAACATAAACAAATTGCATTTCATCAATGGTAGTTACTGTAAAGTAGCCCTTGCATAACTGTGATAATTGCAACTATATTTGAAGCTGCTCCAAACCGAAAAATTATTGTAACCTAAACAAATGACATTATTTCATCCATGCTAGATACAATCCAAGAATGAGTTATATTAATAATTAAAATTTTGGCAATTGGAAGAAAATGCAGTGTCATAGGAATCATGATCAGTTGTCATGACAACTTTAACTTTTCAATACATGGATCATTTTTTATTGCAACAAAGCATGGAGAAAGAATTCCCATTTGGTTACTTTGTGACACATTTGATGTAAAACAATAGGAAATACACTGGAAATATATCATCATCATCACCACAATGTAGCAAGAAAAAATAAGATCTATATCTGATATACCAAGAAAATTCAAGATGTGTCCAATAATGATTCTGAATATCATCAGTAGAGAAAAAACGATTATTATACTACTACTAGTAATGAAACAATAACACTTAACCTTTATGTATGAACAAATCCAATAAATCCAATAGCCAACCCCATGGCTAGAGTTGGCTACATGCTACTCCTAAATTGTCTCACCTAAATATGGAGAAAATAAATACATAACAAAACAAAATGTACCACACACAATGCATCGGTGTGCATCGACGAAGTGGAGTAGTATAGTGGATTGTGCACTTATTAAATTCGAGCTACTTAGAGAAAGAACACCCCAACCAATGATGGATCCAAAATGGTGGTTTCTCCAATTTACTGATAACTGAATGTGAAACTACAAATGTCATTAACGGCGAAAAGCTTGATGGGTTGGTGGTGGGTGTGGCAACAGGTTGGGGAGGATGGAGATGGTTGGGGAGGGGATGAGAAGGATGCTAAAAAACCCCCATATATAATTATTCTTGAAACCACACATAGAAGGATGTTTTTTTAATTCGAACATTTGTGAACCTTCCATTGAGTCCCACCACAAACTTAGGTTTGATATGAAAAGAGGGACAACATTCGACAAGATGAGAAATCTGCTTTGAAAAATCAAATTTGGAATCGACACCGCTGCATTGGAGGGAAAAACGAGGAAAATAAAATTTGAAATGGGCCTCGGTGGGAATAAGGAAGGTTATGGCGGCATTATTACTCATGTCCCCACGTCCACATGCACACATCAACTTGATCATATTTTGAGAGTTGTGCAAATGGTGCCATTAATACTCATGTCCCCAACACTCTCTGTTGTTACGCATTTTTGGGATGGTAAGTGAACCAAAGGCCTGCACTAATTGCCAAGTGCACTAATTTAATTAAAGAAACTTTTTTAATTGAACTTCGAGAATTTTATTTTTCTAATTTGTAACATGTAACATACCCCATGTAAGTCTTAGACTCCCCATGCAATTTGTAAAAAATTGCTTTAAGATCCATTTAATGACAAATGACCCTCTTTGTGAGGTTCCCCCGCTTTCCTTATAAAGTCAAGCTAAGGTTCATTTTCCAATTACAGTTACTTTCTTTTAAAAAGGCATACAAGGTTGTATAATAGAGAAAAGCACATGAGAAGTGTTCTCTAAACTTAGAAATCTGAGACCACTGAGACAATAGTAGGAAAGCGGTGTACAGCCAGGACGATACCAGACCAGCCGTTGCAATATTACAATTAAGTAACGATTAAAAAAAATCCTTATATAATAATCAAAATTTCTTATCAGTGAAATGGAGGAGAAAATAGAAAAAATAAAGATAGTAAAATAATGGATGTTTTTTATAACCTTGAGATAAGTGGGTTGAATTTGTGCAGAAAATATTAACCGGGTAAGGAACTTGGGTTGCATTTTTATAAATATTTACACTTATCATTGACTCTGAATTCTATTATCAGAAAGGATACAAAAATAGAGAGATTTTGATTTCAATTCTATTATCGAAACGATAAAAAAAAATAGAGAGATTTTGTTTTTTGAAACATTTTAG
This sequence comes from Picea sitchensis, assembly GCA_010110895.2. Taxonomy (NCBI): domain Eukaryota; kingdom Viridiplantae; phylum Streptophyta; class Pinopsida; order Pinales; family Pinaceae; genus Picea; species Picea sitchensis. The sequence goes on from SNQJ01S0006658.1 coordinate 28,587, forward strand.
AGAGATTTTGATTTTTAAACATTTTAGTATAATATATGACCAGTTTTTATTGAATAATATTGTTTTTTTTTTGGAGATGTAAGTTTTTAAGTATATTTTTTTATTTTAATTATTAAACCTATTAATTTATCACTTAATATGAATATCAAATTTTAAAATAAAGATTATCTTTTAAATAATTACATTTGAAAATAAATAAAATTTATTAGTATATAAATGAGGGCTTAGTTTAAACGTTCACTTCCAAAATAAATGAGAAATAAAATTATCAAATATATAGTTGAAAATAAAAAAATTTAATATAAACTTAATTTGAGTATTAATTTCTAAAAAACATATTTGAAAATAAAATAATTTAATATAAACTTAATTTGAAGTATTAATTTCTAAGAAAATATTTTTTAAGTAAATAAAAAGCTGTAGAGTGTTATGAGTGTGAAGTTTTATTTTAAAAAACACATATAATATAAATAAATTTTAATGAGTGTGAACTTTTATTTTAAAAAACACATACAAATATAAATAAATTTTAATTTATTTTGAATTTTCCCTAATTTAAATCTAAGTTTGTGTTTAAAATTGCAGAAGTATAAAAGTATTACTAAATTTGTTATAATTATAATTGAGTTTTTTCAACAATATCGAGGTTGGATGTTTAGTATATAATTCTATTTAAATATTAAATTTAACATTTAAAATGAACAAAATTATTATGAAATTTATCATATTTCATGAAAAACTTACATCCATCGATAATGCTCTATTGGCTTGGTCATTACTGACACTGGCTAATAATTACCTACTTTATTTCTTAGCCCAGGTGAAATGACTTCATAAGGCAGGCCGGCGACTTTGCCAGACTTGAGGTTCAGGCCCGGCGAAGGAGACCTTACTTTCGAAGAGAAGCGTCCACTGCAGGTTCAATTGGGACGGAACTGACAGAGTGCAGTTCGCTACTATGGAACCCACAAAAAGCAATTACCAACCCGGCGGCTATTTCTGTGTTACCGCTTCTGATCGATCAGCCAGCTTCCTTCCTCGTTTTCTGCGATAAATAGAAAGTAGATATGCTTTTTTATATGTGCAGCTCCCATTAGAGGAAGGAAGTGAGTTTCGGCTTTGGTCAGAAAAATTGTAATATAAATAATATTTTTAAGATTGCAAAATACAAAAGTATAGTAAATTTGTCATAATTATAAATAAATTTTTTAATCATATAAATTCCTAAAACATAATTTAATTTAAATATTAAATTTACCATAAGAATTAATAAAATCATTATTTAATATATTTCATAAAAAAATTATAATATAAATAATAATTTTAAAATTATAAAAATATACATAAATCTATCAAAATCAAAACTGAAATGAAACATCCCAAGAATATGAATGCCTAGTATATAAATCAATTTAAATATTCAGCTTAACTTTTTAAAATGAACAAAATCAATAAAAAATTTCACATTTTATAAAAGCAATTATAATATAAATAATAAAATCATTATAAAATTTAACATATTTATAAATAAATTATAAAATAAATAATATTATTTTTGAAAAAAAAATTAATATAAAAACTTCAATAATAAAATTATTTAAAAATTTAATTAAATTTAAAAAGATTTTAAAACAAAATTTATTTTAAAATTTAATTACATTCAGAAAGAATATATATATATAGTACACTTTGGAACCTGAAAATATAGCCTCCCACGTTTATTGAAAGCGTATGAACAGCCTCTACATGAAGACTTTAAAACTTTGAAAATAATAAAACTTTAACTAAATTTCACGGGGGTTTGTCGGTATATTAACCTCTGAGTTGCAGCTGTTTTAGGGCTGGGCGGTGACCGTAAAAATAAAAGTAAAATCTCTCAGCTGCGTGAGAGAAAATAAAATCATAATTCCGAAACCAAAATACTTCATGCAATTGACATTCAAATTAAGAGAAGCTCCCCAAAAAAACCAATAAACAGACGTGAACGAAAGTGTACGAACCAGGAGGAGCAGAGTAAAGCATAGGAAGGAGCCATCCGCACCTGAAACAAACCATCAAAACAGAAATCAGATTGAATCCAACAGAAAACGCCGACCATTTTTCTATTGAAAGAAAAATATATTAAAATTTCAAGTTATAATATTCAATGATAATGAAGATTAAACTAAACAACCATTTAAAGACAGAAAAACTAATAACAATAATATACCATCAACAAATAATTAAAAACATAAAACTAATGAAAAGAATCGCGGATCAACCAGAAAACACGCCTCAGAAACGAAAACGCCTAACATCAATATGAAAAGCCGATAATGCATATGGGGAAGGGAATATGGGTTTATATAGGAATTCAGAGTGTAAGTAAGCCGTTGGATTGTAACGGTTGTAAAATCTACGGATATTAGAAAAAGACCACCAGAAACAAAGTTTCTTCCAAACCCCAGCGGGCTTTTTCTGACCATGTGTTTTTGAGACGGGATGGAGCGGTACGAAGATTAGAAAAAGATCACCAGTTTCTTCGAAATCCCATCGTTGCTTTTTCTGCCCTGCTTTTTGTGATCGTGCTTTTATGAGACGGGATGGAGCGGTTTGGATTAAGCTTCTTCCAAATCCATGGTTGCTTTTTCGGATCATGCTTTTCTGAGACGGGACAGAACCGTTTGTAGTATCGTTAGCAACGGTCATAAAGATATCTCGCGTAGACAGTGACCTGTCAAATAGTTTGTTTGGTTAGATGTGTACATGTTACGTGCTAGAATAATGTAGGTTATATTGTAACTTTTTATTTTAAATTAATTTTTTAGTTTTAAGATATTTTGTACCGTTTTAAATATGTTATTTTTTATAATTTTTTTACATTATTTTGTAATGTTTTATATAATGTGTATTAAATGGAATTAAAAAAAATATATTTCTAGAATATTTGAAATAAAATTTTCAATTTTTTTAATTGATAATTAATGAAAGAGATAGAGGGGGAGTGAGAGAGCGAGCGGGAAGGGATAGAGAGGGAGGGAGGAACATAGAGAGAGAGAGTTGTGGGAGTGAGGGAGGAAGGTATTGATGGGGTTTGAATGGTATATAGATCAAGTAAGGGAATTTTTTACTAATATAAGGGCTTATTGTTAGTTATAGATTTTCAATTATGAATTTGAGAACGTAATGTTTTTAGATGTATTCAAAATGAAATTGAAACAAACTATATTATACTAAATTAAACTACTATATTCTAATCCCATTCTACTCTACTATATTGATCAAGAGAAACTTTACACTTGGAAATTTTCTTTACACTTGGCACTCTATTGAAACATTACTCCTTACTTTTGCAAATATGTTATTGAGTATGAAATCTTGAAGAATATTGTAATAAATCTCCTCTAGTAACCAACTAGACCATAAACAAACTAACCTCTCAAATGTTTGTTGGCAATGGAGAAATTTTGATTGCTTCAATCTTTTCCAGATCCATTGCTATGCCATCTTCTGAAACAATGTCACCCAAATAATGGATCTGCTTTTGACAAAAAGTGCATTTATTCAACTTGACATATAATTGGTGCTCTCTCAAGATTTGTAGCACCATCCTCAAATGTTTCTCATTCTCCTCCACTTTCTTGGAATAACTAAGAATATCATCCAAGAATACAATGACAAACTTGTCCAGGAAATCTTTGAACACCTCATTCATTAGAAAATTAAATGTAGTGAGCATATGTGT
>SNQJ01S0006658.1:44000-68403 GCA_010110895.2 Picea sitchensis
TGAGTGAATGAGTGAAGAAGAATCCCCCAAACAACCCACAAGATGGGTTTATATAATTCTTGGAATTAGAGAACCACATGGCCTTCCCCCAAGAAGCTCATGTAACTGATATTTTCTCTTCAAGAAATTATGGATAAATAAAATATAAAATAAATACTTAGCCCCTCAAGCCCCCTCTCTTGTGGAATCATAGCCCCCTATAACTCTTGTCCTTATTTGTCTAGCAACCAGTGATGTATTTATTATTAATAATGATCAAAACAATACATTTCCTAGGCACACTGGCCTTTCATAGATTAACAAAATACATTATTTAATACAGGGCTCAAAATCCCAGGGTATTACAAGGTGTTGGAACCATTATTTTTTACTAAGCATCAATGCTTATATTATAGTAAAGGAACTGATGCATAAATAATATTTATATCCCCGATACATATAATAAACTTAATGCACCTACAAGTGAATTGTTTTTAGTTCCCCAGTGTATATTTTAAACATGAGCATCGTGCATTTTTGAAATGATAAATATTATTGTAAGTTATGTAAACAATTGTTTACACAACTTTGTGTTTTCTCAATATTTCGTATCAGTGTGTTATGATCATTAATGTGCACAGATGCACTAATATGTATATAATTTAATTCGTTGTTTTTTACAAATTTTAAATTAATAATTTCAAAATCAAATATTTTTTAATAATGATATTGTTTTATATTTTGTTATTGCATTTAGATATAACTATTGCATTAACAATGTAACCCAAAAATCACTATAACATAAACAAATTGCATGTAACTATATTTGAGGATACTCTGAGCAGAAATATTATTATAACATAAACAAATTGCATTTCATCAATGGTAGTTACTGTAAAGTAGCCCTTGCATAACTGTGATAATTGCAACTATATTTGAAGCTGCTCCAAACCGAAAAATTATTGTAACCTAAACAAATGACATTATTTCATCCATGCTAGATACAATCCAAGAATGAGTTATATTAATAATTAAAATTTTGGCAATTGGAAGAAAATGCAGTGTCATAGGAATCATGATCAGTTGTCATGACAACTTTAACTTTTCAATACATGGATCATTTTTTATTGCAACAAAGCATGGAGAAAGAATTCCCATTTGGTTACTTTGTGACACATTTGATGTAAAACAATAGGAAATACACTGGAAATATATCATCATCATCACCACAATGTAGCAAGAAAAAATAAGATCTATATCTGATATACCAAGAAAATTCAAGATGTGTCCAATAATGATTCTGAATATCATCAGTAGAGAAAAAACGATTATTATACTACTACTAGTAATGAAACAATAACACTTAACCTTTATGTATGAACAAATCCAATAAATCCAATAGCCAACCCCATGGCTAGAGTTGGCTACATGCTACTCCTAAATTGTCTCACCTAAATATGGAGAAAATAAATACATAACAAAACAAAATGTACCACACACAATGCATCGGTGTGCATCGACGAAGTGGAGTAGTATAGTGGATTGTGCACTTATTAAATTCGAGCTACTTAGAGAAAGAACACCCCAACCAATGATGGATCCAAAATGGTGGTTTCTCCAATTTACTGATAACTGAATGTGAAACTACAAATGTCATTAACGGCGAAAAGCTTGATGGGTTGGTGGTGGGTGTGGCAACAGGTTGGGGAGGATGGAGATGGTTGGGGAGGGGATGAGAAGGATGCTAAAAAACCCCCATATATAATTATTCTTGAAACCACACATAGAAGGATGTTTTTTTAATTCGAACATTTGTGAACCTTCCATTGAGTCCCACCACAAACTTAGGTTTGATATGAAAAGAGGGACAACATTCGACAAGATGAGAAATCTGCTTTGAAAAATCAAATTTGGAATCGACACCGCTGCATTGGAGGGAAAAACGAGGAAAATAAAATTTGAAATGGGCCTCGGTGGGAATAAGGAAGGTTATGGCGGCATTATTACTCATGTCCCCACGTCCACATGCACACATCAACTTGATCATATTTTGAGAGTTGTGCAAATGGTGCCATTAATACTCATGTCCCCAACACTCTCTGTTGTTACGCATTTTTGGGATGGTAAGTGAACCAAAGGCCTGCACTAATTGCCAAGTGCACTAATTTAATTAAAGAAACTTTTTTAATTGAACTTCGAGAATTTTATTTTTCTAATTTGTAACATGTAACATACCCCATGTAAGTCTTAGACTCCCCATGCAATTTGTAAAAAATTGCTTTAAGATCCATTTAATGACAAATGACCCTCTTTGTGAGGTTCCCCCGCTTTCCTTATAAAGTCAAGCTAAGGTTCATTTTCCAATTACAGTTACTTTCTTTTAAAAAGGCATACAAGGTTGTATAATAGAGAAAAGCACATGAGAAGTGTTCTCTAAACTTAGAAATCTGAGACCACTGAGACAATAGTAGGAAAGCGGTGTACAGCCAGGACGATACCAGACCAGCCGTTGCAATATTACAATTAAGTAACGATTAAAAAAAATCCTTATATAATAATCAAAATTTCTTATCAGTGAAATGGAGGAGAAAATAGAAAAAATAAAGATAGTAAAATAATGGATGTTTTTTATAACCTTGAGATAAGTGGGTTGAATTTGTGCAGAAAATATTAACCGGGTAAGGAACTTGGGTTGCATTTTTATAAATATTTACACTTATCATTGACTCTGAATTCTATTATCAGAAAGGATACAAAAATAGAGAGATTTTGATTTCAATTCTATTATCGAAACGATAAAAAAAAATAGAGAGATTTTGTTTTTTGAAACATTTTAGAGAGATTTTGATTTTTAAACATTTTAGTATAATATATGACCAGTTTTTATTGAATAATATTGTTTTTTTTTTGGAGATGTAAGTTTTTAAGTATATTTTTTTATTTTAATTATTAAACCTATTAATTTATCACTTAATATGAATATCAAATTTTAAAATAAAGATTATCTTTTAAATAATTACATTTGAAAATAAATAAAATTTATTAGTATATAAATGAGGGCTTAGTTTAAACGTTCACTTCCAAAATAAATGAGAAATAAAATTATCAAATATATAGTTGAAAATAAAAAAATTTAATATAAACTTAATTTGAGTATTAATTTCTAAAAAACATATTTGAAAATAAAATAATTTAATATAAACTTAATTTGAAGTATTAATTTCTAAGAAAATATTTTTTAAGTAAATAAAAAGCTGTAGAGTGTTATGAGTGTGAAGTTTTATTTTAAAAAACACATATAATATAAATAAATTTTAATGAGTGTGAACTTTTATTTTAAAAAACACATACAAATATAAATAAATTTTAATTTATTTTGAATTTTCCCTAATTTAAATCTAAGTTTGTGTTTAAAATTGCAGAAGTATAAAAGTATTACTAAATTTGTTATAATTATAATTGAGTTTTTTCAACAATATCGAGGTTGGATGTTTAGTATATAATTCTATTTAAATATTAAATTTAACATTTAAAATGAACAAAATTATTATGAAATTTATCATATTTCATGAAAAACTTACATCCATCGATAATGCTCTATTGGCTTGGTCATTACTGACACTGGCTAATAATTACCTACTTTATTTCTTAGCCCAGGTGAAATGACTTCATAAGGCAGGCCGGCGACTTTGCCAGACTTGAGGTTCAGGCCCGGCGAAGGAGACCTTACTTTCGAAGAGAAGCGTCCACTGCAGGTTCAATTGGGACGGAACTGACAGAGTGCAGTTCGCTACTATGGAACCCACAAAAAGCAATTACCAACCGGCGGCTATTTCTGTGTTACCGCTTCTGATCGATCAGCCAGCTTCCTTCCTCGTTTTCTGCGATAAATAGAAAGTAGATATGCTTTTTATATGTGCAGCTCCCATTAGAGGAAGGAATTGAGTTTCGGCTTTGGTCAGAAAAACTGTAATATAAATAATATTTTTAAGATTGCAAAAATACAAAAGTATAGTAAATTTGTCATAATTATAAATGAAGTTTTTAATCATATAAATTCCTAAAACATAATTCAATTTAAATATTAAATTTAAATAAGAATTAACAAAATCATTATTTAATATATTTCATAAAAAATTATAATATAAATAATAATTTTAAAATTGTAAAAATATACATAAATCTATCAAAATCAAAATTTAAATGAAACATCCCAAGACTATGAATGCCTAGTATATAAATCAATTTAAATATTAAACTTAACTTTTAAAATGAACAAAATCAATAAAAAATTTCACATTTTATAAAAGCAATTATAATATAAATAATAAAATCATTATAAAATTTAACATATTTATAAATAAATTATAAAATAAATAATATTATTTTTGAAAAAAAAAATAATATAAAAACTTCAATAACAAAATTATTTAAAAATTTAATTAAATTCAAAAAGATTTTAAAACAAAATTTATTTTAAAATTTATTTACATTCAGAAAGAATATATATAGTACACTTTGGAACCTGAAAATATAGCCTCCCACGTTTATTGAAAGAGTATGAACAGCCTCTACATGAAGACTTTAAAACTTTGAAAATAATAAAACTTTAAATAAATTTCACGGGGGTTTGTCGGTATATTAACCTCTGAGTTGCAGCTGTTTTAGGGCTGGGCGGTGACGGTAAAAATAAAAGTAAAATCTCTCAGCTGCGTCTATTTTTAGGGCTGGGCGGTGACGGTAAAAATAAAAGTAAAATCTCTCAGCTGCGTCTATTTTAGGAGAGAAAATAAAATCATAATTCCGAAACCAAAATACTTCATGCAATTGACATTCAAATTAGGAAAAGCTCCAAAAAAACCAATAAAATGTAGTATCGTTAGCAACGGTCATAAAGATATCTCGCGTAGACAGTGACCTGTCAAATAGTTTGTTTGGTTAGATGCGTACATGTTACGTGCTAGAATAATGTAGGTTATATTGTAACTTTTTATTTTAAATTATTTTTTTAGTTTTAAGATATTTTGTACCGTTTTAAATATGTTATTTTTTATAATTTTTTTACATTATTTTGTAATGTTTTATATAATGTGTATTAAATGGAATTTAAAAAAATATATTTCTAGAATATTTGAAATAAAATTTCTAATTTTTTTAATTGATAATTAATAGGAGAGAGATAGAGGGGGAGTGAGAGAGGGAGAGGGAAGGGGATAGAGAGAGGGAGGGAGGAACATAGAGAGAGAGTTGTGGGAGTGAGGGAGGAAGGTGCTATGGGGTCTGAATGGTATATAGATCAAGTAAGGGAATTTTTTACCAATATATGGGCTTATTGTTAGTTATAGATTTTCAATTATGAATTTGAGAACATAATGTTTTTAGATGAATTCAAAATGAAATTGAAACAAACTATATTATACTAAATTAAACTACTATATTCTAATCACATTCTACTCTACTCTACTGATCAAGAGAAACTAACCAAAAAATGACCCCACCTAGCCCTTTCTTGCATGCATCTATGCACGAAAACAAATCCTCATTTGGATTAGTAAATTTTAAAATAGGTGCACTAGTTAGAAAATATTTTAAGCACTGGAAATTTTCTTTACACTTGGCACTCTATTGAAACATTACTCCTTACTTTTGCAAGTATGTTATTGAGTATGAAATCTTGAAGAATATTGTAATAAATCTCCTCTAGTAACCAACTAGACCATAAACAAACTAACCTCTCAAATGTTTGTTGGCAATGGAGAAATTTTGATTGCTTCAATCTTTTCCAGATCCAATGCTATGCCATCTTCTGAAACAATGTGACCCAAATAATGGATTTTCTTTTGACAAAAAGTGCATTTATTCAACTTGACATATAATTGGTGCTCTCTCAAAATTTGTAGCACCATCCTCAAATGTTTCTCATTCTCCTCCACTTTCTTGGAATAACTAAGAATAGCATCCAAGAATACAATGAAAAACTTGTCCAGGAAATCTTTGAACACCTCATTCATTAGAAAATTAAATGTAGTGAGCATATGTGTCGACCTAAAAGGAACCACTACATATTTGTAGTGTCCATACCTTGTCCAAAAGGTTGTCTTGCTAGTATATTTTTCTTTGATTATAACTTTATGATAACCTGATCTCAAGTCAATCTTGGAGAATATCTTTTATCCCTTAATCTGATAAAAAATATCATCGATACTTGGAAAATGATACTTTTTCTTGACTATAACCTTGTTAGTTCTTTGAAGTCAATACATAACCTCAACATTCCATCTTTTTTCTTGAAAAAGGTACCGAGGCTCACTAAGGAGGAACACTTGGGCATATGTATCCCTTTTTCAACAACTCTTCCAAATACATTTGTGACTCTTTTAGGTATTGTGTTCTCATTCTATAAGATGTTTTAGACATTGGGGTATCTCCAGACATTAAATCAATAGAGAAACCTATATCCTTCTTTGGCGGAAATCTTGGAAACTCCCCAGATACATTCTCATACTCTTTTAAGGTTGGATAATCTTCAAGACTTGGATCCTTATCCTTCATTGGATCTTCAATATGGAATGCATATATCTGAAACCCTTTTATAAAAATTATTTTCAACTATAATGTTGAAATATCTCGAATAGATATAGGGCTTCGAATACCTTGCACTTTTCTTCAATTCCATTCCTCATAAAGACATGTGAAATCCTTGTTATAGTAATCTAAGACAGCATGATGCTTTTCTAGCCAATCCATACCAATCAAACAATCATAGGGCCCAAATGATATGATGTTCAAATATACCATAGTTTTGATTCCATTCATGTTTATTGGGTAATCATTAACATGTTTATTGGGTACGACTCCTACGATGTACAACCGGTAAAAGCACCCTTAATTTTTTATTTTTTTTGTGTGTGTAGGAAGGTAATAATGACATTATACTCAAAAATGTGTCACGATGACAAACACAACGCCTGCAACTCACACAAAAACAACATAACGACCTAACATAAAAGCACATCAAGCATCTGGAAGCAATATCTGACACTCAACCGACAAAGAATAAGAATGACTACCCGCCCATCCTACTCTGCAATGGTTAGGACCTCGAGGACACATAAGCAACGCTCAAGCCTAGTTTCCCATCGATTTTGACCATTTAAGGTTTCAAGGTTGGAAACTGTTCTGAGGAACAAGGAGGTGTCTACATCCCCCCAGACACAAGTAGACCAAGCACATTAAATGTTTACAAAACCAAGTACAAACATTAATTATAATGAACAACCACACCCTCAACAGGAATCGGAAGCTAAAAACGGTTTCTTCAACAACCAACCATTAATCAAGGCTGAAAGGTCAATATCTATGATTAAAAAAAGGGGCGTTAATAACAGACCAATTAACCAGTCTAAATCACAACTAGTCAACAATTGTACAATCATTAAATGCAACTTAAATTGAGCAGGTCTACCTTACCATCTGGTCATCCATGTACGCTAAAATTTTAACCTTAAGTGCGAATCAATTTATCTAGTCACTTAAGTCCATAATTACAATCCACATTAATATTAAAACAAGTCTAGCATACAACTTCGATACACATCTCAATAATTATAAGACTAAACTACAGTTTAATACAAGCCTAACTTATAATTTAGTTACTATTCGAAGTTGGACGCAAGGCAAAACACAAGGCCAAGGTGTAAGTTAAATACAAGTCTGAATTGCTCACTGAACACAAGTCTATATTACTAAAGAATTACATCCTAATTTAACAACTTAAAAGTACATATGTAATATACCTCAAAAACTGTCTGGAAAAAAAAAATTGTTTGTATAAATATCCTTGAATAGTTCGAGATTCAAGCAAATAAGCTTTTTGTTATAAATCTTGAGTCTGAAAATTTTCAAGAGTCCTTACTATCGTCGACTGTTATTACCATTCAACTTAAAGTTTTCTGGTCGACGATAAGTGTTTAATCCTCATTTCAAGGTTTATTTCAATTCCTGTAATTATAATTACTTTCCTATCTATTTGTACCTATAACCATTACCACAGTCTTAGCAACACAAACGAATTTGGGATTTTATGGCCAAATCCTTACGCGTTAGACCCTACAAATAACCCATTACCATATGTTTACAATACAAATGACTTTGGGGGTTGATGGCCTAGGCCTCATGCGTTAGTACATACACATAATTATACGATGAAAACAACCAAACGGACTTAGAAAAAGTAGAGTATTAGTCTATACTCAAATTACAAATATTTCATAATCCTCCGATCATATTCAAATTCACCTGCACCATTGGATTACAAGTGTTGGGTCTCGTGCTTATTCCATATGCCCACTGGCTGTGACCACGAGCCTAATCAAAATTCCTTTCACATTTAGGCATTTCGACATTTCGACAAGTCGCAATCCCCAAAATGGAGCCAGATCAACGGTTCACAAAAATTCATAATCTGATCCCTTTTTTTCTTAATCGACCGACTGACGAGATTTTGGCATTTTTCCCTTCGATTCATCGTGCTCCATCATTATAAAATTCATGATCACAAAATCTCCGAAGTGACTGAATGGTTCACAGAACCCATTGAGATGAACAATTGACGGGATTTTAGAGTTTTGCCTTTCAGGTTTTCGAGACTCACAATAGTCCCTTTCGACATTTTGGAGTTCGAAACTCCATGATGGTGGATTTTCTGCTTTCTATGTAAAACCGTGGAATAGAAAGTTTCAATGTGACGTAAATCTGCTGACGTCACACGTGGATTGACACGTGTTGAATAGATTCCATGTGTCACTATGATCCGTGACTTACATGTGACTAAAATGTTGAATCAGCTTGACACTTGTCATTGCCTGATTGTCCCATGTGTCCTTAGATGACGTGGTTTGTTGATGTGTTTGTTTCGGGATTTCGAGGTTCGCTACTTCAAAGGTTAAAGTTCCTTTGATCTTTGATTTCCCGGTCTGCAAAACTCCGAAATGGAGTCTTTGTTATGCTCTGATCTTTCGCATTTCGGGATTTCATCATTCTTGTCGTGAGTGTCCTTGACACATCTAACTCCCGGTATCCAAAACTCCGATTTCCCGGTCTGCATAACTCCGAAATGGAGTCTTTGTTGATGTGCTTGTTTCGGGATTTCGGCATTTCGCATTTCGCAACTTCGGGACTCCTGTGNCTATTATTAAATTTGGATAAGTTTCTTATATTATGACTACCCATGTTGACATTTTATTCAACCAATATATAGGTGTCTAGGTCATGCTAAGTTAACCGTCCATTACTCTAACATTTTTGTAAGTCCTAAATCTTCCAAACATTTATACGTATCATACACATACTATACTGAACTTGGACTATGGATGACTTGAGATTCGTGATCCCATAATTCTTTCCATATGTAAATAAAATTTGTCGCATACCCACTACAACAAAAAGAACATTTTCTCTCTTCCTCAAGGGATAGAATCCCCGAATTCCTATGAGGGCCTAGCACAGGCTAGCTCTTCCCTTATCCACTTCGATGTGATCATTGGTTATGACCACAGGCCAAGCCAAGAGGTGCCTTTCTCATTTTTTGATTCAGTGATGCAAGAGAGTCAAGTCTTTCAACTCTTCAAAACCCGAAACCTGAAATCTTACCTTCGATGAGGTCGACGGCAACGAATATCCCCCTGATTCGAAGGTCCTAGCCGTATCGAGATTTCGGTAACTGGGAATTCGAAATGAAGCGACTGAAACCACTGGTCACTCAATTCCCCGAACTCCGATATGGGAATTCGCATATGAGATCAACGATCTTCCTTGATTTGGATCTGACGGTCACTATCCCTCCTGAGATTAAGGGTGTTGAAAGACATGCAGTCTTAATCATGCGTCGGGGTTTTCTATATCGGGATTTCGTGACTTGCGAAGACGAGGGGTGATGCAGACCACCGACCCTCATGCCAGAGTCCACTACAGGATCGTTCTTCCTTCACTGAGCCGAAATAGCTCTTCGGGATCCTGCTCAGAAATACATAAACAAGTTGGATCCATAGGTCCTTCTCCTTCAAACAGCCTCCAAGATATGAAAGCGACCTTTTCCCGAAAAAAGGATTTCGGGTTTCGCAATTTCGTGAACCCAGATGTCGAGTTCCTTGGCTTCTCGATCCTCCGAAATGTCTAATTGTTGAAATGGCGAAATTCTAATTTTCCTCATGACCACACGCCTCTTTCAGAACTTTGGGGTTTCCAACACTGAAATACCCTGGTTCCTTATCTTTGGGATTCCAAAACCCTGATCCCCGGTATGCCAAAATCTGATCCTGTTTTTATGACCTGACATTATTCGTCTTTATTTCTTTAGGAATTCGCATTTCATAACTTCACGAATCCCGGCGCAATAATTACTTGCTCTCTCATACTTTTGGTATCCGAAATAACGAAGTACCAAAATCCCGAAACTCCAGTCCTCTTCCTCCTGAGCAGGATCAACGGTTGTGAGCCTTCCTGATCGAATGGCTCAGATCCTTTCCAGATCCTGTGGGTCAAGAGTTTTGAACTCTCACCCCTACATCTTCTGGTAGCCGAAATACATAAATGCTCCTTTCGAGGATTTCCTCGAAACCTTGTTCGTGTGCACTTTTCGGGACTTCGGGATTCGCAATTTCATGAATCCTCTGTGACCAAAAATTGATCCTTCAACTTCCCGGTATCCAAAACCCCGATGGGTTTGGATCTCTGCCACGTGTCCTCTGAATTGGATGGCCCTGATCTTTTCGTTGTTTCACATACTAGGAGTTTGAAACTCTCGGTACCAAAATCCCTGCCTCCTCTATCTCCCGAACTCCGAATAACCGAAATGTCAAAGTTTTTCTCCAAAGGAACGTCGTGTTTCATGACTTTGGGGTTTTGACCATGAAGTGCCTCGTTCTCCTGTCATCAGGATTACCAAAATGTCGAACCCCAAAATGTCGAAATGATCTAGCAGCTCCTCTTCCTTGAATGTGTGAGAGTTAAACCTCGTGCAACTTCCCCTGGATCTGATGGCTATTGGTCCCTGTGCCCAGATCCGACGACAGTTGTAGCTCCTTCCTGAGCTTACGCCTGCTTCCCTTTCCCTGAAATATTTTCCAAGCTCCAAAGGTCTTGACCTTTGCTTTTCCTCTGCGAACTCTATGACCTTTGCAACTATGGCTCTGTGCACAAAATGACACTATTCCTCCTGAGCTTTATTTCTCTGAAACCTTCAAAGGTTTCTCGACTTCTGCACTCCTTGGAGAGTCTCTTCACATAAAGGTGATATCTGTCCTGCGCTTGAGAACTTGAAACAAGTTCTTCCTGCGCGCACTCCTTGTGTTGTTGAGATTTTTCTAAACTCAGACCTGAAGTATTTCTTGAAAAGAAATGCTTCTCACCCTCTTGGCGTTCTTTTGCTTGATGCACGTCTTGTAGAGCCTCTCTTCAAAGAGTGTTCAGTAACTCTATAAGTGTCTTCTTGTGACACTTCTCTTCTCTTCTCAGGACTCTAAGAGTTCTTCTCATGCCAATTGGCACTTACTCAACGCCCTCCTGGCGGAGCTCCTGTAGAATCCCTCAGTGATTCTTCCTTCTCTGAACTCAAGATAGAGCTCTTCTCCTCAATGCAACCCATGCATCTTCTCAATACCCTCCTAGCAGAGCTCTATCAAACTCCTTAGAGATTTTTTCTTTTTCTGTACTTTCCTCTGCACAGTCCTACCTCCAAGGTATTTAGCAACCTTGAGGTCCTTAATTGAGTCAATGACTTTAGCTGGTGCACCCTCCTGGCATGTCCTTGTCAAAATTCCTCAGAATTTAGGAGTGCACTTATGCACTGGCTTTCAGAACCCGTAGCGTTCTGTCACACCCTCTTGGCATGAAGCCTCAAAGAATCCCAAACCTGAAATGAAAGCACCCAACAGATAACAGAACCTATCTGTCCCTACAAATGCATACTAACACACATCTACAACATAGCATAAAAGAATAAAAACATTCATCCATGAATATACACAACATTCAATTGCATAAACATACACAGACAATTCATGGGCAGGAAAAACTGCTCTTTGTATTAAATTCCAAATGTCTATCCAAACGTTTACAAATGATGGACTGTAACAAGTCTCAACTCTCTCTCTCTCGACCTCTCTAGTTGATAACTCCCTTCTTAACTCTCCAATTTTTTTTATTACAAAAGTGAGGTCTTCTATGAGCTTATCCTCCACCTCATCGTCTCTGAGCTATCACTATCACAGAGTGGCTCTTACAGCTACATTAAAGAAATGGATGTCCAATCCTGACTGATCTATACTTAGCTACATGTAACCATTAAAGGAAATCTCAACCACCACCTATACAAAGGCCTGGTGTGCCAATAAAAGCCTTACAACATTTATTGAAATTTCGAATTTCAAAATTGAGAGGGTTGTGCCTCTCCCTTTATTCATTAAATGTGTGTTGGATGTGTTGGTTGGCTAGCACGCTGCTGATGTGGAGTGATTCTCTTGCATCATACTACTCAACTGGATAAATCATGATCTCCTGATCATGAGCTCCTCTTCTCCAGTGTTGAAATGCACCTGGATCCCAAACTTTCCCTTGGAGTTGTCCATCTGCTCCTTTCCAACTATGTTATTGTTCCTGCTTTTGATTCTTCTTCCCTGCTGCTATTGTAGGATCCCTTCTGCTCATCTTCTCATTTCTCACCACTTCTTCTGCTGAACTCAACATTAGCCTTTTGATTTCTCCATTTACCTTGTCTAGTTGCTCCATTGGTTGGCTCTTTATATGTAGTCTTATCTGTTGCACTTTTTTCTTCTCAATGAGAAAATTTGTTTGACCTCCCATGTTGTCTTTATCTCTCTTTGTGGCATGAAGTGGCCACTTTGCTGTAGGCTCTAGCTGTGCAGTCTCCTTACTAAACTATTGCTCAGCTTCTCTCAGTGGCAGTTTTGTTGCTGCCATTTCTTCTACTGGCATACTTTCAACTTCTTCCAGGTTCTCCTGGGGCTGGTATGCCCCACTACCTTCTTCCAACTTAGTTTTTTGGATGTGCAAGCCTTGCACCATCACCCTTCTCTCCACGACTTCCAATTCTTCACACAAATCAAAAAGATTTGTGTTGTCTGCTTCTTCTTCTGCTGCAGGCTTCAGTGTTCCAGTCATCTCTGTTTCAGCTTCCTGGATTAAAATTTTGAGCCATTTTGTTGAATGCTCATCCTTTTCTCCTTGGGAGAACATCAGTGTCTGCTCCACTTCTTCGTCCATGACAATTTCTGTTATCTGTCTATCTTCTATTGCTGCCTCTGCAACACATGCTCTGGCCTCAACTGGGTTGCTTGGTAGGAATACTTCAATTTCCCCAATGATTAGAATGTATTTTTGACCCTCTCTTGTTGACACTCCTTGTTGATCCGAACTCTCCTCTGAGTTCATGAGACTTTTACATAGCCTCATCTTTTCCCCCTTGCCCACTTGACATCCTAGGAATTTTTTGTTGCCCACCTGGTAGTTTACGAGATCAATTGATCCCATATCCATCAACACTCCTTGCTAACCTGAACTCACTCCTGAGTCCCTGAGACTTTCAGATAGTCTCACTTCTTTTCCCCTGCCCACCTGGAAATTTGGGAATTTCCCGCTGCCCACTTGACAATCTATGAGATCCAATGATCCCATCTCATTCCCCACCTGGCAATCTGAAATTTCACCACTGCCCCATTGGCAGTATGTGAGACCCTCTACTGATCTCTTCCCATTGCCCACCTGGAAACTCGAAAGTTCACTCTTGCCCACCTAGCAGTTCACGAGATCTTCATCCAATCTCATACCATTTGCCTCCTAGCAATATGAATTTTCACTGTTGTCCTCCTGACAGTCTATGATATCCTTGAATGATCTCATTTCATTGCCCACCTAGCAATTGGAAAATTCATCTCTAGCCTCCTGGCAGTTTAAGATATATGAAACTGGTATCTCTTCCTTATCACTGAGGGTTTCTCCATCTTCTAGCTCACAGATGCAAACCAACTCTGTGTCATTGAGGATTTTAGTATACTTCAGCCACATTTTCAATAGCCTTTGCTGTCTTTTGGCCAACAACTCCTTGACTAGCCACTTCACCTTTGTTTTCATGGGCCATTCATATACCCATCGTGCTTTTGCATTCTGTTGCTGCCATAGTGCAAGCACCTCCATCTTCTCTCTTATCTTAGCGAGTTCTTTTCCAATCTCTGACTTACTCATCTATTGGTGGTCTCCTCTTCCACCACGCTCATGGCCCCCAATAGAAATTTTCTTCCCTGTCTTCCCTCCTGGAAAACCTATGGATCACTTTGTGTCTGAGAGCATCCCCATGTCCTCCTACAACTCATCTGGTTGTCTATTGATTGTTTCACACCCTGCAATAATCACCACAAAGAACAAACACTCTGCTTCTTTCACCTGTTGTATACAGATGAACATTTGCTTGTGATTCCACTTGATGTCACTAGAATTTCTCCCACCGTATGTCCTCTGTCTGTGAACAAAGTAACAGTATCCTCTTTTTTTTTTTCCTGAAATCTACAGACAAAAATCAGCTCTGATACCACTTGATGCACACCCCCGACCCTCAGGCCAGAGTCTGCTATAGGATCATTCTTCCTTCGTTGAATCGAAATATCTCTTCGGGATCCTTCTCAGAAACCCATAAACAAATTTGATCCACAGGTCCTTCTCCTCCAAATGGCCTCCAAGATATGACCACGACCTTTTCCCCAAAAAAGGATTTCGGGTTTCACGATTTCGCGAGCCCAGATGTCAAGTTCCTTGGCTTCTCGATCCTCTGAAATGATGAATTGCCAACATGGAAAAATTCCACTTTTCCCCGTGACCACACACCTCTTTCATAACTTTGGAGTTTCCAATGCCGAAATACCCCAGTTCTTTATCTTCAGGATTACTGAAACCCCGAACCCCGATATGTCGAAGTCCTAAAATCTTGAGACCGCAACCCCACTCTAACAATACATCGTGTTTCGTGACTTCGGGACCTTCCATGTCAAGTTTCCCGACTCCTTGTCCTCGGGACTTCTGAAACCATGCCGAAATCTGATCCTGTCTTCATGACCTGACACTATTCCTCGTTATGCCTTCAAGAATTCATGTTTTGAAACTTCACGAATCCCAACGCAACAATTCCTTACCCACTCGTACTTCCGGTATTTGAAATACCGAAGTACCGAAATCCTAAAACTCTGGTCCTCTTCCTCCTGAGAAGGATCAACAGTTGTGAGCCTCCCTGATCTAATGGCTCAGATCCTTTTGGGATCTCTTGGGTCAAGAGTTTCGAACTCTCACCCTTCGATCTTCCGGTAGCAGAAATACCGAAATGATCCTTTCGGGGATTTCCCTGAAACCTTGTTCATGTGCACTTTTTGAGACTTTGGGATTCGCAATTTCATGAATCCTCCATGACCAAACCTTGATCCTTCAACTTCTCAGTATCTGAAACCCCAATGGGTTCATATCTCTACCACGTGTCCTTTGAAGTGGATGGTCCTGATCTTTTCGTTGTTTTGCATACCAGGAGTTTGAAACTCTCGGTACCAAAATATTTTCCTCCTCTATCTCCTGAACTTTGAATAGCCGAAATGTCGAAGTTCTCCTCCAAAGGCAAGTCATGTTTCGTGACTTCGGGGTTTTCATCGTGAGGTGCCCCGTTCTCTTGTCATCAAGATTCCTAAAATTTCGAGCCCCGAAATGCCGAAATGATCTAGCGGCTCCTCTTCCTTGAATGTGAAAGGGTTAAACCTTGTGCATATTCCTCTGGATCCAATGGCTATCGGTCCATTTGCCCAGATCTGACGACAATTGTAGCTCCTTCCTGAGCTTACGCCTGCTTCCCTTTCCTTGAAATATTTTCAAAGTTCCAAAGGTCCTTTGCTTTTCCTCTGCGAACTCTACAACCTTTGTAGCTATGGCTCTATGAACAAAATGGCATTGTTCCTCCTGCGATTTCTTTCTCTGAAACCTTGAAAGGTTTCTCGACTTTTGCACTCCTTTCAGAGTGTCTGCACATAAAGGTGGTATCTATCTTGAGCTTGAGAACATGGAACAAGTTCTTCCTGTGTGCACTCCTTGTGATGTTGAGCTTTCGCTAAACTCAGACATGAAGTATTTCTTGAAAATAAATGCTTCTCTCCCTCCTGGCATTCTTCTGCTCGATGCATGCCTTGTAGAGCCTCTCTTCACAGAGTGTCTTCCTGTTACACTTCTATTCTCTTGTGAGGACTCTAAGAGTTCTTCTCGTTATAATTGGAACTTACTCAACGCCCTGTTAGCGGAGCTCCTACAGAATCCCTCAATGATTCTACCTTCTCTGAACTCAAGATAGAGCTCTTATCCTCAATGCAACCCATGCATCTTCTCAATGCCCTCCTAGCAGAGCTCTACAAAACTCCTTAAAGATTGTGTCTTCTTCTGTACTTTCCTCTACACAGTCCTACCTCCAAGGTATTCAACAACCTTGAGGTCCTTCCTTGAGTCAATGACTTCAGCTAGTGCACCCTCCTAGCACGTCCTTGTCCAAATTCCTCAAAATTTAGGAGTGCACTTATGCACTGGCTTTCAGAACCCACAGCGTTATGTCACACCCTCTTGGAATGAAGACTCAAAGAATCCCAAACCTGAAATCAAAACACCCAACAGATAGTAGAACCTATCCATCCCTGCAAATACATACCAACACACATCTACATCATAGAATAAAAGCATAAAAACATATATCCATGAATATACACGACATTCAATTTTATAAACATACACAGACAATTCATGGGCAGGAAAACATGCTCTTTGTATTAAATTCCAAATGTCTATCCAAATGTTTACAAAGTCTGGACTGTAACAAGTCTCAGCTCTCTCTTCTAACCTCTCTACCTGAGAACTCCCTTCTTAACTCCCTACTCCCAATTTTTTTAATACAAAAATGAGGGCTTCTATGAGCTTATCCTCCACCTCACTTTATATGAGCTATCGCTATCACAGAGCGGGTCTTACGAATACATTACATAAATGGATGTCCAGTCCTGACTGATCTGGACTTAGCTACAGGTAACCATTAAAGGAAATCTCAACCACTACCTGTACAAAGGCGTGGTCTGGAATTAAAATCCTTACAACATTTATTGAAATTTTGAATTTCAAAATTGAGAGGGTTGTGCCTCTCCCTTTCTTCATTAAATGCGTATTGGATGTCCTTGCTGGATGGCACACTGTTGACGTGGAGTGATGCTCCTTCATCAAGGGGTCTTTCCCTTTTGTTTCCGAGATGTTGAAACGTCAAAACTTATTCACACTAAACTGTCTCATGCATAGAGCGCATTGGAGTTTCGTATATCGGGATTTCGCGACCTGCGAAGACGAGGGGTCTTGCCCTCTGGTTTCCCAGATGCCAAAACACCAAAAGTTATTCAAACTAAATCAATTTATATCATGGTCTATTTGTCACTCTTCATCTTTCATACACTCTTAAACCTCCAAAGGGTCTCTCCACCTCTGTACTCCATGCAGGGTTCTTGCACACAACGGTGCAATCCTTCCTGAGCTTGTCTAGGACTTAAGGAGTTATGGGTTCAGTTTTCCTCGCAGAGAGCCTGTTTCGATCTACACTACCTCTCCTAATATTAAAAAACTTCATCCTTCAAGGGACTCTAAACAATTAGGAGGGCTGGCATGCGTACATGAAAATGTGTCCGGGGTCGACGAACACACAGTTCGTGACTCTAGCCTATGCCTCCATAGGACACAAGCATTTACGAGTATATGTAAACTTAATGGTTCCAAAATGCTTTCGTTTCATTTGGGGATTTCGCGCCCTTCATATTACATTCCAAAATTTTGTCTTTGTTAAATGGTGTTATTTCCAATATATTCCAGTGCTTTAACATGTAGAAATTAGACCAAATCGACTTACAAATTCTTATGAATACCTATTGAAATATTTATACTCTGTGTATTGTAGGTTTTCCTGTAGAGAATTTTACAATTCTTTCGATTATAATTCATACATAATTACATCCCAAGTATTTGCATACCCGGATATCATAAATGTTTAATATGTATGAGAAAGGGATTACGTTTACTTATTGTATTTCTGCATAAGTCGTAACCTACAGGAAAATAAACATATGTCTATATGTATTCAATTTTCGTTTACATTGCACACTTAATTAGTTCATTTTTGTAAGTACCATTTGGTTGTGGAGATTTGCCTACTGATTTCACTCTAATAAAGCAATCAACTAACCCATAGGAAATTATTCTTTCAGGACTTAACCAGGCATATTCTTGCAACTAGTAGATTGATGGAATTTGGTATTTACCTAGCAATAAAATGCAACAGAGATAATCACATTCGATTCGATCTTTATTCCATAACATTACTCAATTGATGATTAATAGATGCATTACACCATCCATTTAACCATTTAAACAGAGGAGTTTAAGAGGACATATTTGAATCAACTCGCTGGAAGACAAACAAAACAACCACGTTCCTCCAAACCGTAGAATAGGGCAGCCAAAATCACTTGCTCGATTCACCCCCTAGCCTGAACATGAATCCATGAGGGTGAACTTGGAAAAAGAACTCCTCCTCAGCAATGTCCTGCAATTCCAGTAGGTTCCTCTTGCCTCACACTCAAACAGTAGTGTTCATAACAGCAAGAAACTCAATAGTCTTTTTCTCCAACATAATTGGCAGCGTCCTGCCTCCTCTCATATGCTATTTTTCATTTGCCCAGGTCTTTTCCCTCCCTTGGGAATTTTCACAACTTTCTAAATCCCTGATTTTTAGGGGTTTCAAATGGCCAAATCATTGATTTTCCACTTGTAATAATCATCCCAGAGGTAGTTCCAACATGTTCCCCACTCATGGAGTCATGGTCAACTAAATTTAACATGGTTGTTCCATTTGTCCTCCTACAATCAATATAAAATATTATGCTTCCATATAAGTGTCATAGTCGAATAGTTAGTTGGGTCAAATCAGGTCTCTTCCCAATAGTCAAAATAATTAATTACAATTACCAAATTCAAAATTCGAAATTGCCATAAATGGCAAAAATTTTCCAAATTCAAATTTACTAAAAACAGAATAAATTTCCAACAAATTTTAAATTTCAAAAATATTTTATTTTTGGGGATGTTACAACATAACGATATTAAATATATTGATATGTATGTCATTATTATTGTGACACCCTTCCGTAGTATGACTTACATCATGCAAGTCCATCTCATATAAAAATTTGTTGCCGATTAATTCCAATTGTTGTCTAAATTATACAAGGGGTTGTTGTCCATAAATGAGTACCATTCCATGAAAAATTTAATGTTGTTTTGTGGTTATAAAAAAAACCCATTTCTACTTTATTCAATGCAAGTTTACTGCTATCTTGCGGTTTAAGATTAAATGTCAATCAGAGCCAATCAATGCATTTGATGCCATACCCATTCAATGAGATTTATTGCCTTATGCATTTAATGAGTATACTGCCATATTCATTAATGATTTTTAATGCCATATACCTTCAAGCTATACCTTACATTACCGACAGAGGGCAGGGTGGTCAAGACAAGGCTGGCAAGAGACATGAAGACACAGTGATAAGTGGAAGGTCGCCCAGCAAAAAGAAAACGAAGCACACTTAAAAGTTGGCAAATGCCAGTTATACATGAGGCATTGATTTTAGTCATAATGATGGCAATGCTCAACAATTAAAAACGAGAGCAGACTTCATAAGTTTTGGGTGAATTTCCAGTTACCCACCAGGCACGATTTTAGTCTTTAAAGATGGCAATGCCCAAAAATTAAAAAATGAAAGAAGACTTCATCAACACTAAACTTTTATACACAAGACATATCTGACCAACTAAATGTATGGTGTCACTATCTAAATTTATTTAGTTTGCAGTCAAGGGTAAAATCACAATCCAACAAAAGTGGGAAAAGAAAAATGCAGGCAATTACTAAATTGTTGTCATATAACCATTAAGAATGCAACCATAGAAAGGGGATTCTCTATCCTTCACAACAGAGGTATTAACTAGGATATTCGCACGTGAAATCGTTGGAGTAATTTCACTAGAATAAATCGAGGGAATGAATTGTCTTAGGAAATAATTGTTGTGTAAAACTCAGGCGCTGACTATTAACCCAAAAAAAAAGGAACTTGTTGCCACGGTAAAAGGGTATCGCTGGTCTAAATAAGTTAAGTTGTAGTAAGAAAAATTTGTAGAATCACAGCCTAAGCAAGGTAATAACTCTCGACCATCCTCCCCGTGCATGTGAAAAGAAAACCTCAGTAAATGAAAGGGAAATCATCTACATAGTAAAAATGCAGACACTAGATAAACGTGTTGTCCTTAGTTAAGTATGAAGACACCAGTCATAAAGCCTTGTCATATGGTCACAATGCAAATATAAAAGGAACACGAACTCATAAAGCACAGTCATTCACATAAAAAAAAATCACAATTATAAAGGGCGGTACGAATGCATTTAAAAAAAAAGGGATTTGCCATTTTAAAAACAGAGTCATTCAAGGTGTGAATTCGCTGCCATCAAGGGTAAATTTGTTGTCATTCCAAGGTCATTAGAAGGGTAGGAGAAGAATGAAGGCGACCAAAAATCACAGCCAGAAACAATTAATCGCAGGGATAGAAGGTATGCCAATCGCGGCAAGGATTAAACATTCGACACATAGTTCATCATTCACATGAAGGAACAAGATTTGATATCAACCAATAACAATCAATAGGGGTAGATGGTTGATAGGAACATCCTTCGCCCATCATCATTGGATAGAAAAGTAGGGCGTTGAGATCCATAGGTCTTTTAACGCTAAGGCGACGACTGTACATCAGGCTCCTAGCCGACTACTCAGGCGAGGAGTGGTGATTTAGGGATGAAGGCTAGACAACCATGAAGGTCACAATCAACACAGAAAGGTGGTCAAGATGTGCAGGGAAATAAACCATGAGAGTCAATCTATCATCGATCTAGGAAAAAACAAAAATTCAGAAAACCAATTTAACAAAAATCATTTTACTTCTCCTTTAGAAAGCAGATCCAAGCATAAGTCCTAACACATTCTACCATACAAAATGAAGGGAGCGTACCATTTCCTGATCACCCACTCGGAATTACGTCCCCCGCACTCCATGCAACTACCGCTTGCCGACCGGCGAGACTTCACCAGTACCTCCCAGCCAATGCTAGGGGTACTCTTCTTCCCCCTTAGCCCCCTGAGATGCAAAGGAGCCACACACTCACTATCCAAATATTTCGACTAGCTCCCAACTTGCCTCGCAAGGCCAAGCTAATACTCCTCACCGATTTGGGTATCCCAACTCCCACAAGTTAAGTCAGTCAAGTGGATATTTCTGTAGAGTAACATTATGCCAAAAGAATAAGATCCTACCTCCATCTCCTCCCTTCATTATATAGAGTTTTGTGGTTCCTTACTTTCCAAAAATCTCGTTTAGTTCAGTTTTTAAAATTTAATTACTAAAAATTCCTCCCCGTACAAGTGTCACCCATCCCTTTCATTCCTCCATAAATTAATTTCTTTAATTAATTAATTATCTTTATTTCCCTCACCCACCTAGAGTTACTCCTAGAATCGCTCCTAGGTGTCCCCAAATTCTCTCACAGGTTTTAATGATTTTCCCCACTATTAATTTGCTAGTTCAGTTTAAATTAGAAATCTCTTAAATGGTAGATACTTTACTTAGTTTGACTTTCCGCTTTTTCCCTTTTGCTTCCCATTTTTTTTTTCTTTTTGTGCTTCCCTCTTTTCCTAGTTTCCTAATATTTTAGATTTTTCCCTCTTTCCCCTTTTTATTTATAACTCAAAAATCCAGGTGTGGAAATTAACCCCCTTTTTCCCTTTTCTCATTAAATTAATATATTTTAAATTATCATAAAATAATAAAACAATTAATTCCCTTTTTAATTTTTAATCCAATAGATTTTTTTTTATGCAACAATTAATTTCTTACTCCCT
The DNA here is from genome assembly GCA_010110895.2 of Picea sitchensis. Lineage (NCBI taxonomy): Eukaryota > Viridiplantae > Streptophyta > Pinopsida > Pinales > Pinaceae > Picea > Picea sitchensis. The sequence goes on from SNQJ01S0006658.1 coordinate 66,047, forward strand.
TTGTGTTACAATATTTAACAAAGATCATAATTATTATTTATGTTGTTTTTACTTTATTATTATTATTATTATTATTATTATTATTATTATTATTTTAGATAGATAAAATTTTACCACTAGCATAGTTTAGACATACCTTAAATTTTCATGATGGGCAACATTTTATCAGGGAAAAAGTTTTGTTTTTTTTAAATTCTTATCACAGTGTTCATCCTAAGGCCGACTAGGTTCGCTCATTTATCAAAACAACACAATGTGCCCTTCAGGACGCACTAGGTGCTCCAAGGGTGCCACTCACCCTAATATGTTTCCCTTGTGCAACGTGCCCTGCAGGACGCACTACGTGCTCCAAGGGTGCCACTCAACTCTTAACTAACTTGGTAGACATCAAAAACCCCTAGAGTCAATACTCCGCCAGGTGAACTTGTGGGAGACTAAGGGCCTCTAAGGAATAAGGCCCCCGCCTTATTGCTTACCACTTAGAATCATCGTGAGCGACCGTCGCAGTCTGCCCTCATGGCATCGTGGGTCCTCTCGAACTAGGTAAAGGTTAACCTATAGTTCGAGCCACGACAGGAGTGCTAGTAGGTTGTGGCAGGGTTGTTGTCCACACCTCTCCCTCAATATCTTTTGTAGTCATGCATGACCCCTTTAATCCACATGTGAGTCTGGCCGGCAAGCTATCATCAACCTACATCATCAACAAATCATGTCAGAATATATCCATATCATGTCATCTAATCAGATGCACTAATATCACAGTAGTACAATCAAACCCGAATGGTACACTCCCTGACTCGATCCAAAGTCCAAGGGGTTCCATCAATGCCTCTGCATATTGAAGGTCCAAAATCCCGCACACTCAGTAAAACTGAGTCAATAACACTTGTCTATCTCAATGTAGTAAAACAACATGTCATCAACCCATAACGCCTCATAATCAAAATCAAAAGTTTTAATAGCATAATAATCTGGATCGCTTGCAAGCAAGTGTCCTCAAAGAATAAGTTTGCTTAGTGCACCAGAGAGGGATGTTACATTAATAAGATCATTGATTCTTCTCTTGGTTCTAGTAGCTAGTTGAACTAGCCAAGACTTTTCATGCTTACATTTATTCAATTTAAATATTTCAACTAGATTTGGATATACATAGCTATGAATAGATCCACTAACTTATTTAAATATTATTATAAACCAAACAAATCTACCAATATTATTATAAAAAAAAACAGATCCAACACAAACAGATATGCCCATATAATTATAAAAAAAACAAGAAATCATGGAAAAAAAGTTAAATAACAAGCAAAGATTCCCTCCACCTCGGCTGCCTACCTGTACATACCTCCTTGACTAATCATATAGGAAGTTACACCTTCTACACATATTACCCTTCCCCTTGCCCCAAAACAAAAAGAAATAAACAAGAAAATCCGACAGAAGGAAAAGCATGGCCATGTTGCAAAAAAAACAAAGAAAAGAAAAAGAAAAACACTCCACAATAAAGAAAATGTGTGAACCCACCCCAAAATCAAAATCAAACCTCCAAAACGTAAATTATTAACTCTCCTCTAATTCATCTTCACCATGTTCATGAAATGATTCAGGGTTCTTCCTCCCAACATAGCCAATACAAAGAACGACATGGACTGTAACACCCATCCATGATGTTAAACTATTAATTTTCCATTAAACATACATAATAAAAAATTTGCTTTAACATAATTTCATTTCATTTGCACAATTCTTCTACATTTGCTTAACAATAAATCTAATAACATGATGAAATTAGTAGTTGGCTAACTTTAAGATTTAAGAACTTAAAATATAAGTATACTCAAAATATTGATAACAAAATATCACTGAAAAATACCTCCTCCTTAGCTTGTCGAAGCTCACCGGTTGTACTGTAGTCCTGGGTGCTTCCAAGTATTCTTTTCCCGCTTGCCCAGAGTGAAACAACAGAATCCTCCCTGCCAACTAGGATCCTAGCCGGCTTCCTAACTCCAAGAAACCTTTCGGTTTCTTGGCCCTCCGTGCCCATGACTCCAAGAACAGCAAAGCAAAAATGCTCAAAGAAAACTATCACAAGAATCATCTCTTCCAAGAATTTCACAACCTCTCATCATGCTCCAACCTCTCCATCCTGCCTCCTTCTACTTCTTCTCCCTATTTATCAAGTTTCCATACACACTTCCCCAAGTCTCCTTAACCACCAACTTTATTATCCATCAACCTCCCTTATCTAGATATTCTGTGAAAATATTAAAATAAAACTAAATATAAATGACTTGCATTAAACAATAATAAATAAAATAAAAAGTCTTTATTCTCATGCTAGATAATAAATGTTATTT
>SNQJ01S0006658.1:96882-110547 GCA_010110895.2 Picea sitchensis
ATAGAGAAAAATAGCATTCTTAGTCATGGTATCCAACCTTGCAAATTTTTTTTGGTGTAGAAAAGTTTGACATGAGGTCATTAATAAAACTAGTGATTTAAAATAATAATAATAATAAAATTGTCGACGTGCATTCACATATTAAGATATTATGTAATTATACGTTATAGGTTGTAATCAACTTAGTGAATAAATGGGAAGCTAGGATTGAACCTAGTTTCAAATGAAATCATAGGCATACGTATGAATTTTAATGATTGACAAGTGACGCTATGTGAGTGGATGTCAAGATCTTATTACAATCATTTAAGGTAACCGATCTCAACATCCCTAAGAGGATCCTACACATGGTATTTCCTTGGTCGAGATCTAATTTATTACTTAAGAAGAGAGTGAGATTGAGGACAAAGAACAAACTATGAAGTGACAACATCAAATGCCAATCAATTAGTAGTATTTAGTCTCTATTCCTATGCATGGAAAATTGTTCTGTGTCAATCTCATGAGTGATGGCATATGTATTGTCAAGTTAGAATAATAATCAAAATTAGTAATGATTGTTTATAATTATTAAGGTATCCAAGGTGGGATTGTATGTATGACTTAAGGAAGTTTATATCGATCTCAATATAAGATTCACTTAACTAGAGAATTGATGACGAGCTAAGGTTCTAACTAGTGAACAAACAAATAGACTAAACTTTATATATGGGGGTGATATATGGAACCTAGGAAGAATAAATCTATAAGAGAAGCATGTCATTTCATTAATTTAATTACCAATGGTAATAAAATAGAGTCAAGACATAGAAAGGTGCCTAATTAATAGGCATAGTTGCAACTAATATATTAATAGCCTCGACATGTTTTAATCAAGTCATTGTCCAATGAGACCAATATAACGCAAGGTTTGATATCACGAAAGATAAATGGAAGTTGTGTCATAAATTCTCCTCATATTGTGAATGATCATAACTTCGGGACGAAGTTTCTTGAAGGGTGGGTGTATGTAACACCCCATATTTTGACCCTAGGTAGTTAGAACATTGTTGTTTACTGATCTTAATAATTCAAAGTTTAGCATTTGTTTGGAGTCAGTTAGAATTTGTTAGACATTGAGATGTGTACCTCTAGACCTATTGTATGTTACATGATATATGCTCATGAAAAATATAGTTATTTGATTATTTGAACATGAAAATTAAAAGGGGTAAGCTCGGTACATGTATACCAATTCAAGTTATGTTGTGAATGTATAATAGATGCAATGCATGATGTAAATAGGAATACATTTCTTAATTGAACGTCGATGCAAATATGGATTCTTATAAAAAATTGTGATCTATCTGCATCAATATATGTTAGTGGTGAACTAACCTACAAGATGATGAGCTATGTGATAGCCAAATGACTATAGTATTGAGGTAACTGGGATATCGTAGACATCATGAAGATACTGTATGCTATAAGTTGTACTTACTCTTTATTTTATGATTCGAAATATTACTATGATCTATGGTAAGTGTGGTTTTGACAGGATGCACAACTTACCCAGATTGGATGTTTGATGACATGACTCTAAGAACAACAGTTGCACAGTATGGCTTGATGTAGGGTTTTGACCCTAGTTCTATGAGGAGGGGTGGAGGTATTTCCCACCGTTTATCCTCCGAAACCTAGAGTCATGGGAGGGCTGTGTGAAGTCACGCTCCCCTAGACGTGTGATGACGACTGCTAGTTGCCTGTTGGGGAAGTTTGGTCGAGATGTATGACACTTCTGCTTACGAGTTCTATCTGGAGTTAGGTCAATATAGTTGATGCTCCATCTTAGTCCAACAAAGGAAAGGATAGGATGGAAGATGGAAGTAGGTTAGGAAGGAAGGATGCTTCGATGTTAGTTGAGAATAGCGATTGGGGATTAGAGATGCCACTATTGTTTACTCACTTGGTTCGTACCATGTTTAAAACCCTCTTTGATTTCCAAATGATATTTTAAGTGTGACAATGAGTTGTTGATAAATTATTGTAATTTGTTTTGTTAAGATTATTAAATGATGCATTACTTGATCTGGTGTCCTACATGTCTTGGTGATCATATAGGAACTATACACTAGAGACAATGGTTGTTGTTAGTACATGCAGAGATATGTGTCCGCTAGCTAGCTCCTTTTATACCCTACCATGTCTGCTGGTATAGTAATTAATATTAATTATTAAAATTGAGTTATTAACTAATTGAATGTTTATTGAATATGTAGAATTATATTGCATACAAATATCTAGAAGCACATTAAATATTTTTCTTGACTTTGATAGATGGTAGGTGTGATGAATTAAATGAACATGGTGGGTTGTCATTTTGGAGAAAGTTGTCAAATAACATTTATTATCTAGCATGAGAATTAAGACTTTTTATTTTATTTATTATTATTTTAATGCAAGTCATTTTATTTAGTTTTATTTTAATATTTTCCCCAAAATATCCAGATAAGGGAGGTTGATGGATAATAAAGAGGAATTGGTTAGGAGACTTGGGGAAGTGTGTGTATGGAAACTTGATAAATAGGGAGAAGAAGTAGAAGAAGGAGGAGGATGGAGAGGATGGAGGCATGATGAGAGGTTGTGAGAAATTCTTGGAAGAGATGATTCTCGAGATAGTTTTCTTTGAGCATTTGTGCCTTTTTGTTCTTGGAGTCATGGTCACATAGGGCCAAGAAAGAGCGAAAGAGTTTCTTGGAGCTAGGAAAATTTGGGCTCTCAGTTGAGGAGGATTCAGTTGTTCCACTCTGGGCAATGGAAAAGAATACTTAGGCATGAGGACTACATTACAGTGACTACAAACTAAGGAGGAGGTATTTTTTTTTAGGTGATATTTGGTGCAGTATTGATATTTGTATATACTTTTGTTTTAAGTTCTAAATCATAATTAACATATCATATTTCATCATGATCCATTAAACAATTTATCATTGAGCAAAATGTAGAATAATTGTGTAAATGAAAATGGAATTATGCTAAAAACGAAGTTGTTATTGTGTATGTATTTAATAAATGACTATTTGCTTAGCATCTTGTACTTGGGTACATTATCATTTTTCAGCCCTAAGATTTTTTTGCTACCTAAAAGACTCAATTTCCCCTAAAGGCACTAATCCAAGACTTGCTATTATTGAGTGGAGGAGATTGACAAAACCATACCAAAACCTATACCTTAAGCTCTGTACTAACCACTCCTAACAGCCCAAAATATCTTAATCCCATCTACTAACTTAGTTGTTGTTGATACTAAAGTAAGCTACAACCAACTTTTGCAGCACTAAAAGCATCTAAAAACAAATTGAAAAAGTTGATTAATGCCTTTGCCTTACTTGCTTGACAAATGCTAGTATTTTGATATTAATGAGTGATTATTCTTGGTCATTTTGAAGTCATTTAATACACTTATTGTGAATCTAATGATTTTAAATATTATACAAATTCACATTTTGCTTCACCATTATATTAGCTATTATCTTTTATTGATAAAGTCTGCGGTTCTATGAAGTACTAACAAAGTTGTACTACAGAAAGATATATTTTTCTTGTTTACTTTATTCGGTAGGTACATCTTGATACTTCACTACTTCATTGGATTTAAAACCTGAGAGACTTTTGATGGTGTTTTCAACTTGTGAGAACTATTGAGTGATTGACAAAAACCACTATCAAAACCTATACCTTAAGCTCTCTACTAACTACTCCTAACATTAAAATATCTTAATCCACTAACTTTGTTGATGTTGTTACTAAAGTAAGCTACAACCAACTTTTGCAGCACTAAAAGCATCTAAAAACAATTCAAATAGTTGATTAATGCACTGCCTTACTTGCTTCTGACAAATGCTAGTATTTTGATGTTAATGAGTGATTATTCTTGGTCATTTTGAAGTCATTTAATACACTTATTGTGAATCTATTGATTTTAAATATTGCTGCTACAAATTTCTGTTTGCTTCACCATTATATTAGCTATTATCTTTTATTGATAAAGTCTGCGGTTCTATGAAGTACTAACAAGAAGTTGTACTTACGAAAGATATATTTTCTTGTTGCTTTGTTCCGGGCAGGTACATCTTGATACTTCACTACTTCATTGGTTAAAACCCCGAGACTTTTTGATCAGTGTAACTTGTGAGAGGGGACATTTTCATAGACATCTTAACCTTTTCTTTCTCAAACCCCCAGGTCACTGGGGACGTCTCCCTTGGGCCATCAACCCTAAATAGAAAGAAGCATCCTATTGAGATGACAATGATAGGATAACCTCCGTTACACCAATTTGCTTTTCCATTAACCTTTCATTTAATCAAAATACAAATTGTGCGATAACATGATCCATTTGAGGGTTGGGTACCTTACAATTCGAAATTTAAATTCACATTAATATAAATGCTAATTATTATTTTTATTCAAATTTAATTTTCAAATAGAATTATCTTAAATATCATCTTTATAATCCTATACAATTGATACACTATTTATTAATATTATTTTTATTTAATTTTTATTAATAATACAAAATACTTTAATTTATTAAAAAATTATAATCTTTAATCCATTTTAAAAACTCATTATTAACACAAAAATTAATTTAACACTTTATAACAAAAACATGTCCACAAAGTATCAAATTAACAGTCTATAACAAAAACATGTCCAATTCCTATTATTTAACTCAAACTATAAATTTAATATTTACCATTGTAAATCTATCTTAAACTCATCAATCAAGTATCATCTAGAGGGAGTAAATTTCTTAATATGTAAATTTTAATTTATATGTTGTTATGTAAAATATATGTATATAGTTATTTAATTATTATTATTATTTTTTTTTAATGCAAGGCTATTTAAGCTAATATAAGTTTTTCATAGTGGGTTGTAGAGCACCTCATTATTCCCCTAGACTACCTAACTCCTCTTGGTGCAATCAATTATATTTGAAGATGGTAGATGATGCTTTAAACTAGAACCATATTTCTTTTAGCTTCTTAATTTTACCATTGGTGACATTGCATTCATACTTACAATTATACAATTCAATTTGAAGTCACATTAACTTAATACAAATATTGAACTTGATACAAATATGTCAATTATGTGTTTAGTTGGGAGGAGACACCCAAAAATCCAACCATTAACCCATAAATACTATATACATGTCTTTTGAAACATCAACATATAAAACCATGTATACAATGTTTATCCAAAAATATATCATACATTAAATAATATCATGTCTAAATAAGAGAAGAATCACATAAATTCTTTTACTAATCACAAAATACTTATTTAAAATAAAAAATATAAATTAAAACAATCAACTTAATACAAAATTATAAAATATTTTGAAAGTATTTTTTAATAAAAATAAGTCCAACAGTTTTGACCAACTTAGTTCATCCCTACCTAACCGGCCGGAGGCAAGGTAAAGAATCACACTTTGCAATGATTATCCTCATTTATTTTTTAATTAATGAAAATAACAAGCCTTTATATAGACAAATAATTTTCCTTTCCCAGTGGTATTAAAAATATTATTAGTTTACTATTTTGTCTAAATAAATGAAATGGATATTGATAAAAAAATCAGTGGTTTGGGTGGATATGCATATTTATTACTATTTCTGTTACTAACGAGTAATGATGATGATGACGATGGCTAAAATCTTCCCAATTAGTAGTCGTTCGATTACCCGCACAGAGTAATCCCCAAAGTATATCAAATTGAGTAAGCTGTGCGGATAATCCCCAAAGTATATCAAATTGAGTAAGCTAATTATGGGAGTAATTTTTTTTTTTTATATAGTTTTTTAATTAAAAAAAAATGGTATGAATCTGGTCAAATTTTCAGGGGTAATCTGAGTTTGATATGGATCAATGTTCCATGTATTTTAAAATATTATCTTTGAAGTTATGTCTCATTTTAAATCAATTTAAATACTTAGAAAACCGATCAAAATTCTAAATTAATCAAAAATTTAAAAACATTTAAAAACAGATCATCAAAAACCTGCCGAAAAAATAACTAGGAAAGAAAATTGCTCCCACATTAACCCACTCTTATCAATTTTGAATAAAATGCTGTTTTATAAAATTAGCCGTTGGAGAAAAGGTTATTTAAACAACATTGAATGAAGGGTCCCTAATTAACATTGTCCTCTTCCTCTATACTTCTGTGTATGTGGAAGCGCTTCCCCTGTCATCCATACTTCTGTGTTCTGTGTATGTTGAAGCGCTTCCCTGTCATGTACTGTGATGTGATTGTCCGTGTTCTGTGTATGTTGAAGCGCTTCCCTGTCATGTACTGTGATGTGATTGTGCGTCTGTTTGTGTATCTGTGTTCTGTGTTTCCGTGGCTGTGGTTGTATGTTTTATGTAGAGGCATGAGGAGGCGGCTGAGATATCATTGGATTTATTTGAATTTGAATGAAATTACATTTATACATGGATCATCTGCACCACGAAAGAAAAAGGAATGAGGCGGAGGCGGCGGCGGCTGAGATATCACTGGATTTATTTGAATTTGAATGAAATTACATTTATACATGGATCATCTCCACCACGAAAGAAGAAGGAATCTGAAATCCAGATATTTGCCCGCCTGTCTGCATTGCAGATTTATTAATTTTAGGTATTATTTTATTATTCTTTTATCATAAGTAATCTTAGATTTTATTATAACAATTAATAATTCAACATATTAATATTAATATATTATTTTGGAAATTTATTTTATTTAAAAATAATAATCATTCTTCCTAATCACCCAACAAAAAACTTTCTCTGTATGTTGAATTCGTTTGAGCCGTTTTTCAAAATAATGACAAAAATTTCTTCAATGTTGAATTCGTTTGAGCCGTTTTAATGTGTTGTATATCAACCAGAAAGGGTCAACTTCAGGAATTAACCGGATATTAAATTTTCTGACACACCAAAACTTTAGGGCTTCTCAGTATTATCATTTTTTCTCGGAATCCTTTCAATTTTTTTTATTATGAATATCAATTAATTCGATCAATCTTTATCTTATATATTATTGCTTTTTTATTGTTGCTCGTGAAAATCTTAATCTGTTATTTAGTTTCTCTGTTATCTATCAATCATTGCCTCTGAAAATTTAAGGTTCAGTTCACAAGCAGATGCACCAGCAGCTCGAAGGGCATGCGGGTGGGAGTGTGCAGCTTAGGAGGACCATAATTAGGGCTTCTGATTCCAGGTATTATTATTTTTTCTCAGAATCTTTTTAAATTTTTTAATAGGAACAGTTAAATCCATCTTAATCTGATATGCTATTTATTCTTTCTATTTTATCTATCAAGTGCTGCTCATGAAAATCTTAATTTGTTATATAGTTTATTTTTTTTTATCTAACAACCCTTGCTTGCGAAAATATAAGCTTCTATTCAGAAGCAAATGCAGCAGCTGGGTGTGCAGCTTTTATGCAGCACTGGTAGGCTAGGAAGACCATAATTGTGGCTTCTGATTCCAGGTATTATTATTTTTTCTCTGAATTTTTTTGAGGATTAATTAATTCGGTCCATCTTAAGGTCATGTGTGATTTATTCTTTCTACTTTATCTATCAACTGCTGCTTATGAAAATCTTAATCTGTTATTTAGTTTCTGTTTTTTATATAACAACCCTTAGGGTTCTATTCAGAAGCAAATGCAGCAGCTCGATGCACGTGTGGGTGGGTGTGCAGCTTAGGCAGCACTGGTAGTTTGGGAGGACCATAATCTTTTTAATTTTATTTTCTTATATGATCAATTAATTCAATCTATCTTAATCTGATATGCTGTTTATTTTTTATTTGTCAACTGCTGCTTGTGAAAATGTTCTGTTATTTAGTTTCTCTTTTATTTAGGGTTCTGTTCAGAAGCAGATGCAGCAGTTGGATGGGCATGTGGTTGGGTGTTCAGATTAGGCAGCACTGGTTGGTTAGGAGACCATAATTAGGGTTTCTGATTCCAGGTATTTTTACTTTTTCTCAAAATCTTTTTCAATTTTTTTTATAGGATCAATTAATTGAATCTGATATGTTATTTATTTTTTCTTTTTTATCCATCAACCACTGCTTGTGAAAATGTTAATTTGCAAAATTGTAACAACTAAAGAATCCAAGGTTGTAGAATCAATGTGGCAGTGAGATAAAAACAATGGAAACATGAGAGTGGACTGAAGATTTTCCTATTTTTCTCTCCGCTTGTTGAGGCTTTTCCTCTTCTTCCCGGTGACAAACTCATGAGATTTAAGATTCTCACATTCACCTCGCTTTGATCTTCACTTTTCTGCTTTGCCCATCATTTCTTCTCCATTTCTTCTCCAGCATTCGTTCTTCACTCACAAAGATGGGTTGTGCAGATGCTCGGTAGAAAAAACCTGCACCCTGACTATCCATGCCTTCTGATTGATGATCACTGATACCTGTAAAAAAATATTATTGAGAAGCCGCAACTGAGAAAATTGCTGAAAGTAAAGCTTTACATGAGAGATTCTGTATCCAGATTGCACAACACAATTACAACAATAAGTTTGAGAGGATAATGCACATTTTATCTGAAATTTGTTTTGTCACCTTCTGGTTATCATTCCCATTTCCACTCATGGGTTGTTTATGTGTGGCCATTTGTAGCAGTAAGGTTTCCTTTATGGATTGATGTTTGATAATTGAATTTTGCTCTTCATGTTGGATATGGGATCTTCCCTCGTTCAGAAATGTGGACATTGTGTCTCCCCTTTTTTTGAATTGAAGCATTCTTGGTTTGCTTTTGGAGTTGTTATGAATCAGATCAGATTTTGACCTCTTATTGTTATTTTTGCCCATGCTTCATGCTTAAGAAAAAGGGAAAGAATCCTTATTAGCCTTAGGTGGCATGGGGGGGTATCCTCATGGTTTTCTTTGGCTAAATTATATGTGGAAGTGGAAGCTACTTGGCATGTTTGATTGGTCTGTTTGTGGCCATTAGTTTAATGCCTTTAGGCTTTAGCCCAAGGTTGTCAGTCATAAGGCAAATTCCAGGGATTGGAATTGTTGGACAATATGCTCCTCTTTATGCTCCATCATTTCATCTCCAGCATTCCTTCTTCACTCACAAAGATGGGTTGTGCAGATGCTCGGTAGACAAAACCTGCACCCTGACTATCCATGCCTTCTGATTGATGATCACTGATACCTGTAAAAAAAATATTATTGAGAAGCCGCAACTGAGAAAATTGCTGAAAGTAAAGCTTTACATGAGAGATTCTGTATCCAGATTCCACAACACAATTACAACAATAAGTTTGAGAGGATAATGCCCATTTTATCTGAAATTTGTTTTGTCACCTTCTGGTTATCATTCCCATTTCCACTCATGGGTTGTTTATGTGTGGCCATTTGTAGCAGTAAGGTTTCCTTTATGGATTGATGTTTGATAATTGAATTTTGCTCTTCATGTTGGATATGGGATCTTCCCTCGTTCAGAAATGTGGAGATTGTGTCTCCCCTTTTTTTTGAATTGAAGCATTCTTGGTTTGCTTTTGGAGTTGTTATGAATCAGATCAGATTTTGACCTCTTATTGTTATTTTTTGCCCATGCTTCGTGCTTAAGAAAAAGGGAAAGAATCCTTATGAGCCTTAGGTGGCATGGGGGGTATCCTCATGGTTTTCTTTGGCTAAATTATATGTGGAAGTGGAAGCTGCTTGGCATGTTTGATTGGTCTGTTTGTGGCCATTAGTTTAATGCCTTTAGGCTTTAGCCCAAGGTTGTCAGTCATAAGGCAAATTCCAGGGATTGGAATTGTTGGACAATATGCTCCTCTTTATGCTCCATCATTTCTTCTTCACTCACAAAGATGGGTTGTGCAGATGCTCGGTAGAAAAAACCTGCACCCTGACTATCCATGCCTTCTGATTGATGATCACTGATACCTGTAAAAAAAATATTATTGAGAAGCCGCAACTGAGAAAATTGCTGAAAGTAAAGCTTTACATGAGAGATTCTGTATCCAGATTGCACAACACAATTACAACAATAAGTTTGAGAGGATAATGCCCATTTTATCTGAAATTTGTTTTGTCACCTTCTGGTTATCGTTCCCATTTCCACTCATGGGTTGTTTATGTGTGGCCATTTGTAGCAGTAAGGTTTCCTTTATGGATTGATGTTTGATAATTGAATTTTGCTCTTCATGTTGGATATGGGATCTTCCCTCGTTCAAAAATGTGGAGATTGTGTCTCCCCTTTTTTTTGAATTGAAGCATTCTTGGTTTGCTTTTGGAGTTGTTATGAATCAGATCAGATTTTGACCTCTTATTGTTATTTTTTGCCCATGCTTCGTGCTTAAGAAAAAGGGAAAGAATCCTTATTAGCCTTAGGTGGCATGGGGGGTATCCTCATGGTTTTCTTTGGCTAAATTATATTTGGAAGTGGATGCTGCTTGGCATGTTTGATTGGTCTGTTTGTGGCCATTAGTTTAATGCCTTTAGGCTTTAGCCCAAGGTTGTCAGTCATAAGGCAAATTCCAGGGATTGGAATTGTTGGACAATATGCTCCTCTTTATGCTCCATCATTTCTTCTCCAGCATTCCTTCTTCACTCACAAAGATGGGTTGTGCAGATGCTCGGTAGAAAAAACCTGCACCCTGACTATCCATGCCTTCTGATTGATGATCACTGGCCTGTAAAAAAAATATTATTGAAGCCATGGCTGAAGAATTGCTGAAAGTAAAACACACATGAGATTCTGTAATCCAGATTCACAACACAATTACAACAATAAGTTTGAGAGGATAATGCCCATTTTATCTGAAATTTGTTTTGTCACCTTCTGGTTATCGTTCCCATTTCCACTCATGGGTTGTTTATGTGTGGCCATTTGTAGCAGTAAGGTTTCCTTTATGGATTGATGTTTGATAATTGAATTTTGCTCTTCATGTTGGATATGGGATCTTCCCTCGTTCAGAAATGTGGACATTGTGTCTCCCCTTTTTTTGAATTGAAGCATTCTTGGTTTGCTTTTGGAGTTGTTATGAATCAGATTAGATTTTGACCTCTTGTTGTTATTTTTGCCCATGCTTCATGCTTAAGAAAAAGGGAAAGAATCCTTATGAGCCTTAGGTGGCATGGGGGGTATCCTCATGGTTTTCTTTGGCTAAATTATATGTGGAAGTGGAAGCTGCTTGGCATGTTTAATTGGTCTGTTTGTGGCCATTAGTTTAATGCCTTTAGGCTTTAGCCCAAGGTTGTCAGTCATAAGGCAAATTCCAGGGATTGGAATTGTTGGACAATATGCTCCTCTTTATGCTCCATCATTTCTTCTCCAGCATTCCTTCTTCACTCACAAAGATGGGTTGTGCAGATGCTCGGTAGAAAAAACCTGCACCCTGACTATCCATGCCTTCTGATTGATGATCACTGATACCTGTAAAAAAAATATTATTGAGAAGCCGCAACTGAGAAAATTGCTGAAAGTAAAGCTTTACATGAGAGATTCTGTATCCAGATTGCACAACACAATTACAACAATAAGTTTGAGAGGATAATGCACATTTTATCTGAAATTTGTTTTGTCACCTTCTGGTTATCGTTCCCATTTCCACTCATGGGTTGTTTATGTGTGGCCATTTGTAGCAGTAAGGTTTCCTTTATGGATTGATGTTTGATAATTGAATTTTGCTCTTCATGTTGGATATGGGATCTTCCCTCGTTCAGAAATGTGGACATTGTGTCTTTATTTTTTGAATTGAAGCATTCTTGGTTTGCTTTTGGAGTTGTTATGAATCAGATCAGATTTTGACCTCTTATTGTTATTTTTGCCCATGCTTCGTGCTTAAGAAAAAGGGAAAGAATCCTTATTAGCCTTAGGTGGCATGGGGGGTATCCTCATGGTTTTCTTTGGCTAAATTATATGTGGAAGTGGAAGCTGCTTGGCATGTTTGATTGGTCTGTTTGTGGCCATTAGTTTAATGCCTTTAGGCTTTAGCCCAAGGTTGTCAGTCATAAGGCAAATTCCAGGGATTGGAATTGTTGGACAATATGCTCCTCTTTATGCTCCATCATTTCTTCTCCAGCATTCCTTCTTCACTCACAAAGATGAGTTGTGCAGATGCTCGGTAGACAAAACCTGCACCCTGACTATCCATGCCTTCTGATTGATGATCACTGATACCTGTAAAAAAAATATTGAAGCCGTAACTGAAAATTGCCAGTAAAAGCTTTTACATGAGAGGAACCATAGCATCCAAATTCCTAACACAGAAATTACAACAATAAGTTTGAGAGGATAATGCACATTTTATCTGAAATTTGTTTTGTCACCTTCTGGTTATCGTTCCCATTTCCACTCATGGGTTGTTTATGTGTGGCCATTTGTAGCAGTAAGGTTTCCTTTATGGATTGATGTTTGATAATTGAATTTTGCTCTTCATGTTGGATATGGGATCTTCCCTCGTTCAGAAATGTGGACATTGTGTCTCCCCTTTTTTTGAATTGAAGCATTCTTGGTTTGCTTTTGGAGTTGTTATGAATCAGATCAGATTTTGACCTCTTATTGTTATTTTTTGCCCATGCTTCGTGCTTAAGAAAAAGGGAAAGAATCCTTATTAGCCTTAGGTGGCATGGGGGGTATCCTCATGGTTTTCTTTGGCTAAATTATATTTGGAAGTGGATGCTGCTTGGCATGTTTGATTGGTCTGTTTGTGGCCATTAGTTTAATGCCTTTAGGCTTTAGCCCAAGGTTGTCAGTCATAAGGCAAATTCCAGGGATTGGAATTGTTGGACAATATGCTCCTCTTTATTGAGTTATTGGTAAATTCATGTGGCTTACTTTATTTTTCGGGGCCTAGGAGTAGTCCAGGAAGCTCGTGCTTGTTTTGTGGCCATTAGTTTAATGCCTTTAGGCTTTAGCCCAAGGTTGTCAGTCATAAGGCAAATTCCAGGGATTGGAATTGTTGGACAATATGCTCCTCTTTATTGAGTTATTGGTAAATTCATGTGGCTTACTTTATTTTTCGGGGCCTAGGAGTAGTCCAGGAAGCTCGTGCTTGTCATTATGGTGTTTTATCCACTATTTGTGAGTAGTACAGGTTGTTGTTGATAACCACCATATATTGTGAGAAGACTTTGGGGAAGAAGTCTTCTCAAGCAAGGCCAAATTCTTGATTAAAGCACTTGGTCGTAATTCAAGTGGCTAAACGGTGGACTCCTAATCAAGGTTTGGGTATAAAACCTCCAAGTAAACCCTTGGAACATATAATTTTTTTTTCAGGACGACTCCAACTGAGTCAAGAATGGACTCTTGCCTCAAAGGTATTTGGGTCTCTTATTAATTGTCGTCTGAACGGATTATGTCCTACAATTGCTTGGAATAACTCTCACTTTTAATGCTCTTTATCACTTTATGGCTTAAGCAGACTCGGGGGGGAGTTCTACCATAATTTCAATTTGACTTGATTGTACTTTGGAAATTCTCATGCTATAGTAGTGGAAAGAAAGGTTTGCAATAAATATTCTGTGTGGAAGTTGATAGCTTCATATCCCACCGATTTCTTTTTTCTCAAGCAAATGATCTTAATGTTCAAAAAGGTTAAGAAATGCCATCAAAGAAAGATAAATCCATGATAGCATTGTGTCTCATACACTTCG
>SNQJ01S0006658.1:115630-136014 GCA_010110895.2 Picea sitchensis
ACAACCTGAGGATAAAAAACCCTCGGTGAAAGGAACTCCCCCAATGGAAACACCCAAGGTGCCTGACCTAACTATGATCCATGCAGACTTATTACATTATTAACCCACGCAGGGGTGCGGAAATTTCGATTACAAAAATTTTGCTGGGGTATCAGATACCCAAGTAGAACCAATACTGTCTTTATCAAATTTTCATCTGGTGATGCATCTTCATGGCACATGAGTTGACCCCTAGCTGAATAGGTGGTCAACACTGCCCAAGATTGGAATGAAGGGGTCCAATTTCAGCATGACCAAAATGAATATGGGAAGGATGCAGTTTTTGAACAATGTCAAACTAGATGTTGAAACAAGCAACCAAACAAAAGAAGCTAAGCCCAAAATAAATACTTGAGCCTGTTTTGTCAAGTGGTTGTGTTTGGATGAACAAAACTTTAAATATCATTGCATCAACAAGGCCAAATACACCTAGACAATTCACAACATGGGATGGATTTGGTTGTCATCTAAAACTTAGTAGAAAATTATGTCTGACCAAAGTAGAAGAACAAAACTTAAATATCATTGCATCAACAAGGCCAAATACACCTAGATAACTCACAACATGGGATGGATTTGGTTGTCATGTAAAACTTAGTAGAAAATTGTGTCTGACCAAAGTAGATCTGGAGGTACAAAGACAGATTGGAAGATATTGAAGGGGTTTTTATTTCATAAGTATTTTATTTAAGTTGGTCTTCTCTATTGATAAATGAGGATGATAGAGGAAATAGAAAGGTGCAATGAGGATGTTCAGTCCAAGGAAATATAATTGAAGAAGAATCATTTTTCTTTCCTGCCTGTTCATCTTATATTCTGACTGTTTTATTGATTGTGTTTGGGCATTTCAAGACAGACGGTTTCAGTGTTAATGATAGGCTCTTCACGACTTCAACATATTCATCCATTCTATTTTCCTCTATGCAAGGCTTATCCTAGCATTTGAATGCTTTTCTGTCCATTCAGAAGTAATTATACAGTTTGTTAAAATAGAGCCAATCTCTATCTATTCTAATGAGCACATGTTATATGCCTAGTTCATTTGTAAATTCATATGCCTAGTTCATTTGTAAAGTTGATTACATATTGGGACAATCTAGTTGATAATGCTGCTCTTTCAGCTCATTTTCTTATTCACAGTTTTACAAATTCTAGTTTGGTGTACTTGCAATTTGGGCATCTAGTCAATGCTTTCTTTGGTAAAGCTTTTCTACTCTAGTCATGCAGTAACCTATGGTGAATATCTGTAAGATATTCCTCAGTCAACGTAGTACATTCATGTTTCTGTATGGTTGAAAAGTCAATTACTGTTGTGGTATAAGCATCCCCTGCTTAAGCTTTTAGCACATGCATTATATTTGGGGTGTGTTATCGCTCAGATACTCCCTAAAGGAAAAGTCTAACCTCTAATGCAAGGTAAAGTTTAAGGAAACTATCAAGTGAATCACTACCTGTCACCTATATGATTCACTCCACACTTTAGGCTAGGAAAGATTGAGTCAAGGGAGGGATCCAATGTGATCGAGTTAAGTCCTATCGTTATAGTTTCAAATGTAAGTGAGATCAAGGACTAGACATGATACCACAAAGCACACTCCTATCAAATCTAGGTAATCAACATGCAAACTAGTGGATGAAGAGGCCTTTACTTGCTTCTGTTGTGAGATGGTTTTCAGCAAGATGAAGCGACAATAACCTTGCATCAAACAAATTAGTCCTAGATCAACCCTTTTTCATTAGTAGAAAAATGCAACGATGTAGGTGATTTATAGGTCATTGAAAGAGTTAAGATGTTGGGGAATGAATGACTACTCCAAAGAGGAAATGACACCAAAGTATGTTGTCTAGAAGACTTGTCAACATACAAAGGTGGTTCACTGTTTTTCCACAGTCTTGTAACAAATTTGAAAAGAGATAAATTAATGGCACTCTTGGTAACTCCCTTAGGAATTGGAAAGTCGTTAAGGCAGTCTTAGAGAGGGTTTTGGTGTGGCCAAATAACCTAGCAAACAGATTTGGAGCACCTCTAACCTAGATGGTGATGTAACTTCGTTTTTCCCTCTTAATACCCTTAAAAACCTTGTGATTTTTGTCTCTATATTCAGATCAGATTTAAGAAAGGTTTGTCCAAATAGTTGGCTAATGCATCAAATCTACAATAAATAAATTAGATAATCGTAGGGTTTGAGGAAGGAGGATAGGTTACAAAGGAAAAATGTTTCTCTTTAGATCGCTGGTATTAGGGGCCTAACCTCCCTAACCCCTCACGTAGATAGAATAATATATTTTCCATCTAATAAAGGCTGACCTTAGTTAATAAGGCCTATTTAATAAATGTGAACAAGTCAATGTAAGAAGACCTAAAAGAAGCTTCCGCTTTTAGAAAGATCTTTCTCTAGAATGTTCTTTAGAAGATAGAATTAGTATAAATAAGAGTAGGAGGCATGAGAAAGATTGTAATAGAGCTCTGTTTTGCTGGAGGTTGCCCCCTCGAAGAGGCAAGTGAACATTGCTTTCTTTGAATAAAGGTATTATTTTTGGTGTTGCTCTTCTCAATATTTTGTTGTTCCATTGCGATCTGCTAAATATTTCTATTTCTGCATATTATATTTCATTTGGTACCTTACAAGTGGTATCAGAGCACTTTCCTTGGTAGGAATTGTGGGTAAGATTTTTCGGTGTCTTTAAAGCACAAATATCTATCGTTCAACGGATAAAACTGAGGTGGGGAAAACTACACGCATGCGATACAGACGGTTTCACAGGGTTGCTTAGAAACCAAAGTTTCACCCTTGTTGGAAACCTCTATAACCCCTGTTGGTGCTCCTTGAGTAGTACCACATCAGGCAAAATTTGTACACGACCATCACTCCCACGTACCGGTAGGTATATTGGGAGTCCCCTAGGTCTCTTGAAACCATCCCTAGATCAACCGATTGATCGCCTAACTGCTATAGTGCCACTGAGAACAACACTCAGGCAGGTACTCTCTAGTACTTGGGTAATTGGGTAGTACGACTAAGGGTACGATCGAGCCTCCTTAGTTGGTGCCCTGAGATATTGGGCCGAGTACTACTGTTTGACTCTGCATGTATATCAGAGAGCTATAACACAGGGCAAACCCTTGTCCATAGGCACCCTGCAAACCCTAACCTAGGGGGAACATACCAGAAAAGGAACAAAAAGGATATTTTGGCCACACAACCTTGCCTCCTACATCCTGCTTGCAAAATTACTACACATTTTTTTTTCTTGTTTGAGACCTATCTCATTAGATTCCCCTTTTTGCCCTAATCGTTGTGATACCTATCAATTTTAACATCTTTTTTTACCCTGTGGACCCATACCCTTCATGACACCCTTATTTCTCACTTAGCCCATTGGTTTCCTCTTGTTTCCATGATCGTAGTGGTATATATCACTTATCTTCTTTTTTGTCCATGGACCCACCCCTCATCCTCTCATGGCTCCCACCCGCCAAGAAGAAACCAATCAGAAATTGAATAATGATCTTACCGCCCTTGAGGCCAAAGTGAATAATGACATTGTTAGAAATAGGGAAAAATTGAAAACAAAAATACTTTTAAAATTTCTGTTCACTAGATCAACATAAAGAATGAGATATAAACAGATCTGGAAACAAACAAAAATTCTGAGTATAAAAAATAAACTTTCATCTTACCTCCTGATTCAATGATAGATGTACCTATCACATGTGTGTATGTAAGCCTCTGTAAATATGCTTAGAATTAAGTTTAGGTTTCTGGATCAAACCTCTAAGGTTTGATCTCTGTCAATGGACTGTGGGACATATTTTCCAATGATAGAGACCCCCAAAAGAAACATCAATAAACCCCCAGACAATTAGATAACAGTAGTACCCCAGCAGAGAGAACCCTTCACAACACAGTGATAAAGCACATGGATGAAAACTGGATAGCAAAAGATAAACCCTCTTCACACATGAAATCTGGACAACAAATCCTCACTTAGGCAATCTGAACAGCAAGGGGGCAAACCTTCCATAAACAAAATAACAAAACCTTTCACATAGAATTTATGAACAGCAAGAGGGAAAACCCTCCATAAGCATCTCAACATAACCTTTTACTCAGAATTTCTGTATAGTAATAGGGTAAACCCTCCATAGGCATCTCAGCATACCTTTCACTCAGAGTTTCTAGACAGCAAGAGGGTAAACCCTCCATAGGCATCTCAGCATACCTTTCACTCAGAGTTTCTGGACAGCAAGAGGGTAAACCCTCCACAGGTTGCCAGAAGGAGAGGCCGCAACCTACACCTAGCAAAACGTCAGCCCACAGAAGAGGCCATGGGACCTAAGGGGTAGATCCAACACCCAAAAGGAAGCACTTCGGAATAGTGGACAGGTCCGGTGGATAACCTTACTTAGATGGACAGATCCAACTGCTCAAAGGATTCACCTCAGCATCTCTTGCACCAACGAACAGTCAAGAAGTAACAGCCAAGACCAAAACAAAACTCAGATCTGAATCTGATCCACCAACATAAGAGGCTGCATCAACACAAGAAACAAAATACTGAGGTAGTCACAGCAAGGAGAGAGAGGAGTGAAAAGTGTGTAATAGAAAGCTAGGGGGTAGGGTCTTATTTATAGGTAGGGAGAGGGGTTAGGGCAATTAAAAATTATAATTAAATATTGACTTTTAATTAATATAAATATTAATTAAAATGTCAATTAATGTTAATATTAATTATAAAAACCCTAAACACATAAAACAAGAGGAAACCAAAACAAGGGGGTACATGTTAGGACAAAGTCAAGGGGGGTTCATAATGGAAAAACATGTCCACATGAGTCTCATAGTGACCTATAAACTTTATCATCAGTGCATAAGAGGGTACATCGACAATGTGGTCATGTCCATCTTCATAGGCACTCCCAGGTCTCATGGACCATCCTGGGAGAGAGGAAGAGGATCACACATCAACACATGTTGGTATTACACCAAGATCTACCTGGTCAAAGACCAATTTTCCCAGAACACATCCGGAGGCCCTAGAACACATCTAGGGTCTTATCCACCAAGGTACAAGACCAATGATCAACACATCCAGGGGCCTTAGACACATCTAGGGACTTATACCAACCACCAAGGAACACATCCAAGGATCAATCCAGGCATTGAGCAAGGATTCCCTGGACCACATCCAGGGGTCCTAGACACATCTAGAGACTTACTGCTTGGTCCAAGACCAAGAACCCCAGTCATATACTGGGGGCCCTCACTAGGGTCTTTTGCCATGGCTCTCACTGCTTGGTCTCATACCAAGAAACCCAAGGAGTGTCCTGGGGGCCCTAGTCCACATCCTCCGGAGAATGGTTCTTGCAGCTGCATTAATTTCAACACTCCCTCTCAACAAGAGAGGCATTCTCAACAACACTAAGCTTGTCTCGAAAGTACACATACTTTGTCAATGACAGAGGCTTGGTCAAAATAACTGAGGTTTTTTCGTTTTCGGAACATACTGAATACTGAGAATGTTCTTCTGCAGTATGTCTCGAACATAGTGATATCTCATCTCAATGTGTTTTGTCATGAAAAAAAATCGGAGGAATCATGAAGATCTTTACACAGCTCTGGTTATCATGGTGGATTACTGTGGGTTCAAACTCAGCACTAAACAAAACTGAGAGTAGCTTTCTGAGCCATGCTACTTCTCTACTAGCAGCACTTGCAACAATGTATTCTGTCTCTGCAGTGCTCTGGGCTATGGAGCCCTGTTTCCTGCTGAACCAGGAGATCATAGATGAACCCAAACTGAAATAATATCCGGAAGTACTCTTCCGGGTCACTGTATTGCCCAACCAATTTGAATCTGTATAACCATGAAGAATTACACCTACACAGAAGTGTATCTAAGCCCCTAGGCTATAGTCCCTAGAGCATATCTTAGAATATGTTTAACAACAACCATTTGCTTCGGTTCATACATGAACTGGTAGAGGGCATTCATTCCATGGTAAATATCCGGTCTGGTATGTATAAGATACATCAAGGACCCAATGATAGTGAGGTCTTTCGGATCTGAACCTGTAGCTTGGTCTTGTAACTTCTTCAGGTTAGAAATCATCGGTGTGGATATGGACTTACAGTCCAACATACCAAGTCTGCAGAGCATATCAACTGCATACTTTCTCTTGTGAGATAAAGATCTCACCTGATTTCTACCACACTTCTAAGCTCATAAAATAATGCAAAAAGACCCAAGTCTTTTATATCAAATTCTGCTGAAAAGCTCCCTCTTAGTCTGAGGCTTGAGCTATCAAAATTTCATTTTCTGTAAGGAGCAAATCATCCTAAGATAACAGGATGATTTTGTACAATCTTTATATAAGGATTGGAATCCAAGACTCTGTAGAGTAACTGTCAATTCTTCCATACCAAGATCTCGCAGCTTGCTTCAATTCATGGGATTCTTTCCCATGGATTACGAACCCCTCAGGCTGTTCGATATAACCTATTGCTCAACTTCACTGTTAAGAAAATCAGTCTTAACATTTATCTAGTGAAGTTTCCAACCAAAAACTACAGCAAGGGATATAAAGATTCTGATGGAAGAATACCTGGTAGAGATCTTGTCATAGTCATTGCCATGTCATGGCCTATCTCACATACGAAACTGCTCCTTCTGAGTCTCATAATATGTTTGTTTCCTTGCATGTGCAAACTGGCTCCCTCTGAACTCACAAGATCCTTTGACTCTGATTTGGTGATCTGGTGTTGTATCTCTTCAAGATGTACTTGGTGCTAGTACCAAGTTTAATATGAAAAGCCGAGTCAGAATTTTACCAGATTATGCTTTTGTCATGTGACTTCACTATCCACTAGCCAAGTCTTTTCTTTAGAAAACTGCAAGATACATATAACAGAAGACATGAAGCCTTATTGAGCCCCTAGACTTACCTTGAACTTGTTTTGGGCTGAAGACATACTTGTATTTTGCAGCTTGCTACCAACTATAGCTATCTGGGGCATATTTTGTGTATGCAATATCTGTTAGTTCAAGTAACTATCTGATGTCTATGCATGACCCCTTTTTAGAGGGGTTTGGTTCATGATCAGAGTTACTTACTAATCCTTAAACTGATCAAATTGGATCTTTTGAAAGCAACATAAATCTGTAATGTAACCAATAAATTCTCTCAGAAAGATCTATTGAAGTTGACATGGGAGAACCCAAGTAGGATAAAAAGCATAAGGGTATTTGTGGCTATGCAATGTAATGTAAGTGTGCCCATGTACGTTCAGTTTGAAAAATACTGAGAATCCCTCTTTGAGTTCCAATGGATTTGAAAGAGGAAACTTGAACACGATCTCCAGGAATCTACAACAGAAAACCAAGGATCCACCAAAAATAAAGAACACTATCCTCTAGGTAAATCTCTCTCAACTAGAATTGGTCACTCCACAAATAATCGAAACAAGTTTACTTTGGCACCCAAACTTGCATCCCACAAGTGTACAAGAGAATAAATAAGATGGTCTTTCACAATCCTCGGCTGAGCTCATTCTTTTAGACCTTTTCTAAACAACATTAAGTTAATAACATGTTTATTAACATTGTAGGCAATTAATTTTGAGTCAATGCCTACATGCTCTAAATCTGGAATCGACACCCTGGCATCCACATTAGAAAAAGGAAATAAATTAAATATGACTATCTTCTATTGTGATGTTACTCTCAAACCAAAAAAAATGTCATTTGCCAAGAACCATAGTAGTGAGTTTATGGTTGCCTCTCTGGTGGATTTTAATTTCATCAAAGATGATTAAAATGCAAATTCTCAACCATTCAATAGGAGTACAGAGATCAGCTATTCTCTTCTCCAACCAGATCCATCTGAAGCTAAGAACCCAATGTATGTCTTAGTAGAATGACCTAAGAAACGTATCATCCTCCCCTTAAGCAATCTAAAGTGACCAACTGCGAGGAGCTTCTATATTTTTGTCATTAATAATTATTGGTTTGCTGTTAATGTTTAAGAATTGACTAACAAATGCACAACACTTGTTTTGATAACATTAACTGTCAGAAGTATATCAAAGATGTGGGCAACAAGTTTAGCCGTTGGCTGGTGGTATCCTATATCTTTCAATAGATAAGGAAACATTTGCTATAACTGGTTGTGGAATTATCCAACGGTATAGAGTATTTCAAAGTAGATTCAACCCTTGAATTGGGTGTGTAATCCACACCATCTCAATGGTGTCACCTACGTGGAGTCATTTAGGTAGGTTGAACAGTTTTAAACGCTGAAGATATTTTGTTACAGTTACAACCATGAAACAATTTTGGCTTGAATTCTAGCACTTAATCATTGCTTACATGAATCTCTGTGCACCTACAGACTAGTGACAACTAAGAAAAAAACACAATATCCCTCAGTGCTCTAAATCACAATATCCCTTACAAAATCAATACTTCTGGAATACACAGACCACTGGGTAACAAAACCATCGCTGCTAGAGCTGTTCACAATGAAGATATCATAGTGAACAACTCATAATATAAGTGCTATCAAAGGCTATCGTGACAAACACAACATTGAATTAAAAAGAGCCCATTTACTAACCCATTCTACCTTTCTTGGATCGTGGGCCCATGCTACACATTGGACATGAGACAATGCTGCAACATGGAATGATCTCTGGTACTCCATGTGTCCACCACTAAGCACAGACAGTTGGGTCAAGTAGTAAATTAAAAACAGTAAGAAACAACCTTCAGAAAGCAAAATCAAAAACTGAAACTAGGTGCCCTTAAAAGGGTCATCATACAAGTACTCTCTCTTTGCTCCAAAAAGACAGAAAGTCAAGGAGAACAGAGCATCTTGAGTTTGGGTTTCAATGATTGTTGATCTGTAAACCCTAAGAAGTGGATCTACGCAGGCTCAAGTCTGCAACTCTTGAGCTCCTTTCATGCCTTAAGCTCTGATACCATGTTAGAAATAGAGAAAAATTGAAAACAAAAATACTTCTAAAATTTTTGTTCACTAGATCAACATAAAGAATGAGAGATATAAACAGATTTGGAAACAAACAAAAATTCTGAGTAGAAAAAATAAATTTTTATCTTACCTCTTGTTTCAATGATAGATGTACCTGTCACATGTGTGTATGTAAGCCTCTGTAAATATGCTCAGAATTTGGTTTAGGTTCCTGGATCAAACCTCTAGGGTTTGATCTCTGTCAATGTGGACGGTGGGACATATTTGCCAATGATAGAGACCCCCAAAAGAAACATCAATAAACCCCCAGACAATTAAATAATAGTAGTACCCCAACAGAGAGAACCCTTCACAACACAGTGATAAAGCACAAGAATGAAAACTGGATAGCAAAAGATAAACCCTGTTCACACAGGAAATCTGGACAACAAATCCTCACTCAGGCAATCTGGACAATAAGAGGGCAAACCTTCCATAAACAAAACAACAAAACCTTTCACACAAAATTTCTGGACAGCAAGAGGGCAAACCCTCCATAGGCATCTCAACATAACCTTTTACTCAGAATTTCTATACAACAATAGGGTAAACCCTCCATAGGCATCTCAACAGACCTTTCACTTAGAGTTTCTGGACAGCAAGAGGGTAAACCCTCCATAGGCATCTCACCATACCTTTCACTCAGAGTTTCTGGATAGCAAGAGGGTAAACCCTCCATAGGCATCTCAACATACCACACGACTACTAGAAAGAGAGGCTGCGGCCTACAACCAGCAAAATGTCAGCCCAGAGAAGAGGCCGCGGGACCTAAGGGGTAGATCCGACACCCTAAAGGAAGCACTTCATAAAAGTGGATAGGTCCGGTGGCTAACCCTGCTTAGATGGACAGATCTGGTTTCTCAAAGGAGACACTTCAACATCTCTTGCACCAGCGAACAATCAAAAAGTAGCACCCAAGACCAAAACAAAACTTAGATCTGAATCTGATCCACCAACAGAAGAGGCTGCATCAACACAAGAAAGAAAATATTGAGGTAGCCGCAGCAAGGAGAGAGAGGAGTGAAAAGTGTGTAATAGAAAGCTAGGGGCTAGGGTCTTATTTATAGTTAGGGAGAGGTGCTAGGGAAATTAAAAATTATAATTAAATATTGACTTTTAATTAATATAAATATTAATTAAAATGTCAATTAATGTTAATATTAATTATAAAAACCCTAAACACATAAAACAAAAGGAAAACAAAAAAACAAGGGGGTACATGTTAGGACAAAGTCAAGGGGGTTCATAATGGAAAAACATGTCCACATGAGTACCGTAGTGACCTATAAAGTTTATCATCACTGCATAAGAGGGTACATCAACAATGTGGTCATGTCCATCTCCATAGGCACTCCTAGGTCTCATGGACCATCCCGGGAGAGAGGAAGAGGATCACACATTAACACATCTTGGTATTACACAAATATCTACCTGGTCAAAGACCAGTTTGCCCCAGAACACATTTGGAGGCCCTAGAACACATCTAGGGTCTTATCCACCAAGGTACAAGACCAAGGATCAACCCATGCATTAAGCAAGGGTTCCCCGGAACACATCCAGAGGCCCTACACACATCTAGGGACTTATACCAACCACCAAGGAACACATCCAAGGATCAATCCAGGCACTGAGCAAGGATTCCCTGGACCACATCCAGGGGCCCTAGACACATTTAGGGACTCCAAGACCAAGAACCCCAGTCGTATACTGGGGGCCCTCACTAGGGTCTTTTTCCATGGATCTCACTGCTTGGTCTCATACCAAGAAACCCTAGGAGTGTGCTGGGGGCCCTATTCCACACAGCTAGGGTCTTTTCCATCCTCCAGAGAATGGCTCTTGCAGTTGCATTAATTTCAACAGACATTCCTGCCATTGATGCCAAAATGTACTACATTCAGAAACAACTAAGTAGCTGAATTGATGAATTCAATTCCACTCTCAAACAATTCATGAACAATTTCCAAGGTCCTTCCTCCTCATACCCACCTCTCTATACTGAAGGTGTTGACTCCAACTTGCCTTTGCTTGCGAAATTACTACACATTTTTTTCTGTTAAGAATTTGGGCATTTTGACAC
Organism: Picea sitchensis; assembly: GCA_010110895.2. Lineage (NCBI taxonomy): Eukaryota > Viridiplantae > Streptophyta > Pinopsida > Pinales > Pinaceae > Picea > Picea sitchensis. Next base: position 126,778 of record SNQJ01S0006658.1, read on the forward strand.
TGCAGTATTATTCAGGTCGGAAAGAGTTTGGGTCCTGCTCGTAGCCTTGTTTGAGACCTATCTCATTAGATTCCCCTTTTCGCCTTGATCGCTGCGATACCTATCATTTTTAATACCTTTTTTTTACCTCATGGACGCATATCCTTCCTGACACCCTTATTTCCCACTTAGACCATTGGTTTCATCTCGTTTCTCTGATTGTAGTGGTATATATCACTTATCTTATTTTTTTTCCATGGACCTGCCCCTCATCCTCTCATGGCTCCCACTCGCCAAGAAGAAACCAATCAAAAATTGAATAATGATCTTACCGTCCTTCAGTCCAAAGTGAGTAATGACATTCCTTCCATTGATGCCAAAATGTCCTATATTCAAGAACAACTAAGTCGCTGAATAGATGAATTCAATTCCACTCTCGAACAATTCATGAACAATTTCCAGGGTCCTTTCTCCTCATACCCACCTCTCTATACTGAAGGTGTTGACTCCAACCAGCCTCTGCTTGTGAAATTACTACACATTTTTTTCTGTCAAGAATTTGGGCATTTTGACACTGCAGTATTATTCAGGTTGGAAAGAGTGTGGGTCCTGCCCACAACCTTGTTTGAGACCTATTTCATTAGATTCCCCTTTTCTCCCTGGTCGGTGTGATACCTATCATTTTTAACACCTTTTTTTACCCCGTGGACCTACACCCTTCCTGACACCCTTATTTCCCACTTAGCCCATTGGTTTCCTCTCATTTCCCTGATCGTAGTGGTATATATCACTTATCTGCTTTTTTGTCCATGGACCCACCCATCATCCCCTCATGGCTGGCTCCCACCCGCCAAGAAGAAACCAATAAAAAATTGAATAATGATCTTACCGCCCTTTAGGCCAAAGTGAATAATGACATTCTTGCCATTGATGCCAAATTGCACTACATCCAGGAACAACTAAGTAGCTAAATTGATGAATTCAATTCCACTCAAACAATTCATGAACAAATTCCAGGGTCCTTACTCCTCAAACCCACCTCTCTATACTGAAGGTGTTGACTCCAACCAGCCTTTGCACTCTCATTCCAACTCCCTACCTTGTGAGCCTTGTCTTCCTAGAGTTGAGGTGAACAAATTTGATGGCTCGGATCCAACAGCCTGGGTCACTCAGATGGATCACTATTTCTCCCTGCATGGCATTACTGATGAGTTGACCAAACTTTGTTACCAAATTCTCTATTTGGATCTGAAACGATGCCAATGGTGGCAATGGCATAGAAATGCACGCCAAGGGTATGTTGCTTGGTCACAGTTTGTTGCCGATCTATATGAGCGCTTTAAAACAAACACCCACCATTTAGGACGTCTGACCAAGTTGAAACAGTATAAAACAGTGGAAGATTTTATTGCTACCTTTGAGCAGTTGGCCTTCCAAATAGAGGACATGATAGATGCTTTCTTCCGGAAATGCTTTATCAATGACCTCAAGGATGAAATTCGATCCTAGGTCATAATTGCTCTCCCCCAGACTTGGTTGGAAGTGTTATCCCCCACTTTCAGGGATAGCTAGGAGATTATGTCTCGAGGCCCACAGGTCCTAGACATGGAGTACTGAGAGCCAGATCGACTTGAGCATGGCCCTGGAGGGCCCATCTTTTCTCCCTTTCAGCGCCTCCACTTTGTCAACAGCAGCAGCAGGATCCATCACCTTCGGCTTGGTCCTGCATCAAAGATGGTTCTTGCTCCATGAGGTAATGAGTCCAGGTATCATGGTATGTGTCACTCTGATCCTCAAAACCTTTGAATATGTGCATTTGGTTCCTTTGTTTCTAACAGGTGCTTGGATCTTATGCTTGTCCACTTGACGATGTCTGGGGGGAATGATAGGGTTCCCTAGAAAGTCTGTGTCCATAGGTTTTGAGTTTCCATTGGGGGGATTTTGAGAACCATCATCCGTTCTCGTCATACATACCACTTTCCATCTTATTTCCTGCTCACCCATCCCGTTACCTTGGTCTGGGCATAGGGTTGATCATTTAGGGGTTGTACCCTACCTTGTGGGAAGAATGGGCTAAAGGCCTGGGGGGTAAAAGTAGCTGACAATAAAAGCCTAAGAATAAAACCTCAAGATGCTTCACCCAAGGATCCCCAAGAAAGCAATAAAAGTCTTCTTAGCAAGAAACAAAGGGGCTCGTAGAAAAATAAATCAAGGCCTAGTTAAGGGATGGGGGGTCTCATCACGAGCCAGTTCATTAGGTCCATGGGTGCCTAACGGTATGACATTACCATCATCTGGTTACCACGCCAGGGTAGTGGCTCTTGGTTGCATGGCCAAGAGAAAGGGGGTCTCATCACGAGCCAACCTTATCATTTCCGTGAAAGTACTTGTGGGTAACATTGTCACTTCTGGTCACCAAGCCAGGGCAATGTCCCTTGACTAGCTTCTTGAAAGAAAAAGCAATAAAAAGATAAAAACAGTAAAGACAAGACCTGATTAGAGGATAGGAGGTCTCATCACGAGCCGACCTATTAGGTCCATGAGCATCTAGCGGTATGACACTACCAGTATCTGGTCACCACGCCAGGGTAGTGGCTCTTAGTGGCATAGCCAAGAGAAAGGGGGTCTCATCACGAGCCAACTTTCTCATTTCCGTGAAATGTTTGTGGCTAACATTGCCACCACTAGTCACCAAGCTAGGGCAGTGTCCTTTGATTAGCATCTTGGAAAAAATGAAGATTAAAAGGCATGAATGGGCTTGGAAATATTTGCATCCATGACAGGTGCAGCTCACCTTCCACAGAGGCACCCACTGGAAAGCCATCCCTGCTATAGCTGCACCTTTTGCCCAGGCATCCCCATCCACCTCACCCACCTACATGGCTTGGATTTAATCCTTTCCAGAGACCTCTATCCACCAGTAGACACTAGCCCAATAGGACGTCTTGTCACTTCCCCCAAACTTGTATGGCAGACTTGTATAATCTCTTTGAGCACTAGACTGGGGTAAAGGGGTTTTATGCAGTGTTGAATATATCGGCGTTATATCGAAAATTTCGGATGTGTCGCCGACATTTTCACCTGGCCGAAATTTTCTTCCGAATATTTCGCGAAACTTCCGAAATTTTCAATGTGTCGCGACACATTCACTAACTCGCGACATTTTCTCAATGTGTCACGAGTCGATGGAATATGTCGGCCTGCTTAAATNGAGAAGTCCAGGACAGAGACAATGGTGTATGTGCACAACAATCTTCGTCTTATTTATAGGAAGAGAGAAGAGTGGGTGAAGGGAAAGAAAAAGATGTGGGATGTGTTTCCTAATGATATGGATTTGAACAACAGTGTTGAGTTAGCATTATCCAACTTGGATCTTAATGAACTAGTGCCAGAGCCAGTCATTTTTTATGACGGTGATCCTCTTGAGGGGTCATCCTCCACACCAACAGATGCACAAATTGCATTGGATATAGAGGAAGAGGAGGAGGAGGAGGATGTAGGAGAGAGCAGTGGTGGTGACACTGATTTTGATGATTATGTCATGGAGGACTAGTACTACTGAGTCCTAACAGTTCTTCCGTTTACGGTTCTAGTATCTACCCTATGTCTATTTTGTATTTTCCATTGGCATTCCCACCTATAGTATTAGTGACTCTAACTCGGTATTACTATCTAATACCTATACATTGTAATACATTTTGATTTTGATGACTTAATGAGAATGCTGGAGCTTATGGTTCTAATTTCTTGTGTGTTCAAACTTCAATGTTTGTCATTTTATCATCATTGATGTTACAATGTATAATGAATCATGATTTATCATTTATGTTACATGTTTAAAGTTTTGTATCATGTAAATCTTCTAGTTTTTAACAAAATATGAATCTTTATGTCTAAATTTCATTTTCGTATNATCTCTAGATATGTATTGCACTTGGTGTCGTTTTGATATATTCATGAGCATACTTTGGATATGTTGTCTCTAATTGTCTCTAATGCTTTGGAAACATGATTTAAAATCTTATTATCACCTTATCACCTGATATTAAGATTATGTGGTGGCACCTATTATTCTATCATGATATACTCACCTTAATATCATCTTAATATTTCATCATGATATCCATGATGAAATTAATCATGATACGCACCTAGTCTACATCAGATTATAGTCTAAGCTCCAGGGTCATGATATCGCATCTTAATTCATCTTAATCTCACATCAGATTAGAATCATGAAATAGTTGATATCATCTAAGCTAAGCTCTAGGGTCATGATATCCATGAGACTGATTATGGTGTCTTCCACAATAGTCTTTATTTTTAATACTTCAACATGTTTCAGAATTTTCAGTTTAGTAACGATAAGTGACCACTTGACATCTTATGCATCTTATTTATTGGTTGTATTTTCATATTTATGTAGCAAAGTGTTTATTTGATGTTGTTGTTGTTTTACAAGTTTAAAAAATTGAAAAAAATGAGTGTTTTTGTATTTTTTTGAGGTCTTGCGACATTTTCCAACATATTCCGACATTTTCCGCCGATGTCGCCGAGAAGTTACATTCCGGACCCTCGTCGACACTTTCCCCGACACGAAATATACAACATTGGTTTTATGCACATGTTTAATAAATATCGATGATTAGATGTGATTGACATTGCTATGATCCCTGTGACTTATGAGCTCATGGAGGGCGTAGCTGTTGATGTGCAGGATCATGCCCGACGGACAGGTACCATGATGGACAGGTACACATGGGGAGATGATCAGTTCGGAACTCAATGGGGCTGAAGAGCCCACCCGATGGATGCTGAGACCCCAACAGAGGGAAGAGACAGGGCAGAGCGCTTGTATCAGGGAAGAGCAGAAGAAACCCACCAAAGGCAGCTGAGTAGACCTATACCTAGGGGGGTTGAGCCCTCTCCATAGGGATGTTGGCCTTGGAAGTCCCAGGACATCTCCCAGGATGCCCATGATGTCATCCAGCAGTATGGACGTTTTGGGAGGCAGATGTGGCAGTGTTGGCACATGTGGCAGCTAGGAGAAGCCCAAGGAGGGCTAACGTTTCACTCCAGGAGGCTGCATTTGCCCTACAAGGGGCTAACATCACCCTAGAAAGGGGATGACGTCTCCCTATTGCTTGATTAGGGTTTAATTTTAAGCCATTTAATGTAAAACAATATGATTTTGGTATTTTGGCCTTGTCGGCCTTTTTAATGACCTAAAAAGTAAAATTAGGTCATTGAACTGTATAAATTGAGGGTTTTTACCTTCATTTTTTCATCATCTTTCACTCACTCATTAGTGAGGTCTGAAATTTGCGCCATTTTTGGGGTGATTGGCTGAAATTGTGAGGCACACTTGTTGAAGGAAGACATTTTTGGACTCTTTTTGGCATTTTTGGCATTTATCTTGGTGGAAGGTGTTACAACTAGGGTTTGCTATATGATTTCTTGGTTAAATGTAAGTGAATTTCTGCAAAACTTCTTGATTGAATGGTTGTAGTGTTGTTTTTCTTGCATTTATTATTATATTTTGCCAAATTAAACCCTAGGTAACAAGCACACATTGAAGGTCCTTGTCTCATGTCCCTACCAAGGTTTTAAGACATTTTATTTGTTGAAGAGGATAGAGCCTTGCCATAGCAACACTCCATCCTTCTTCTTCTTGCTAGCCATTTTTTCTATTCATTGAGCTAAGAAGGAGAAAACGCACCAAGGCCTAGTTCCCCTACACCTTGGTGAGCCGATTTTCCCTAGGGTTTGCCTAGTAAAGCCTTGCTTTAGCAACACGTTGCATACAAACCCTCTTGTCTTACCTCTTATCAACCATTATTTAAGCTAGCCGTTGCCATTAGGCTAAGGAATGAGGAGAGAGCACTGAGGCCTAGTTCCCCTACACCAAAGTGAGCCTCTCTCTCCTAGGGTTTCATCCTTGAGGCCTTTCCATAGCAACACCTCAAGGTTTAACTCTCTCGTCCTTAGTTCTACCATTATCATTTGATCCTTCAGCTTTTGCGTCCTCCTTTTGACTCCATATACCCTAGAAATGCACTGATCTAAGGCCACATGTGTTGAGTGACTTGATCTTACAGACCCTAACTAACCCTGCTAATTATATTGTTGTCGTCATCTTTATATGCTATAAACATCTTGTGTGCAGCTTTCGTTTCACTTTTAAGGCAATTGAATGGTTGATTAAGGCATTGTTTATGAAGTATTGATACTATAACATTGAATGCCAAGTTTCTTTCAGCATTTATTGAGGAGTGATATTGTAATCATTGCTATTGTATAAAACCATTGATTTACTTCATCAATATTGCTCAATTGCTTATTATCAGAAAAGTCCATGATTATATGAAGTACTAACCAGCAAGCAAGCTTGCATATATATTTTCTTGTTGCTTTGTCTCGGGTAGGTGCTCTTACTGGTTATTACTTCCGGTTTTCTTACATCTTTATTGGTTGTTTAGCCAGGACTTTCTGATCAGGTGGTGACTTGTGAGGGGGATCATTAACACTTAGCCTTTCTAGCTCTTGCCTTCTCAAAACCCTAGGTCATCGGGGACGTCTCCCCTGGGCCTCACCTCCCTAAATAGAAAGAACCTTCCCATCGAGGTGACAGTGGGTGGGATTGGTTTAGTTACGCCAGTTTGACTTCTTTTCATCCATTTACTATCTTAACTACAAACTGCGCGATAACAGGAAGCAACTAAACATGCTAAGGAGGCACAACAAGTCATCTTGGCCTAGAGCAAAAAACCCGCTTTTGTTCCTCGCCCTAAACCCACCACCCCTGCCCCTCAGGCCACTCCTCTCAAGATCCCAAAGTTCACATGGGCATAAATGGCTAAATGCCAACTCAAGGGTCTTTGCTATAATTGTGATGATAAATGCTTTCCAGTGCACAAGTGTAAAGAACATAATTCTTTTATAGTCATTTTGGAGGATGTTTTTGATGAAGATGTTGAGCTTTCACTTGAAGCAACACTACCCCAGACAGATGATCTTACACCTGCCCTCTGATCCTCTGAAAGTTGAACCACTAATTTCGCTGAATGCTCTGGCTTTTCTGCTCCCCAAACTCTCAAATTGATTGGTTATGTTAAGGACAGGAAAGTCATCATCCTAGTTGATAGTGGCAACACTTATAGTTTCATTCATCACCGCCTTGCCCAAGAAATCAATTGCTATATCCGTGTTGTCAACAATTTTCAAATCATGATTGCCAATGGTGGCTCCATGAAATGTCGGGGGCATTGTGAAAATGTGCACCTACAAATTGGTCAGTATAACTTGAAATCTCACATGTTTGCTATTGACATGGGTGGTTGTGACATTGTGCTTGGTGTTGAATGGTTACACACTCTTGCCCCCATAACCATGGATTTTAAGGATTTAATCATGCAATTTCGATAAGAAGGCCAACGGTATAAGTTCCAAGGCATTACAACAGGTTCTCCGGAGATCATCAGTTCCCACCGCATGGAAAAGTTACTCAAAAATTGTCATTCTGGCATCATTTCCCAACTCCATTCCATTCAAGCAGTTGAGACACCCCCAGTATACCCGGTACACCCCGACTTTCAAACTACCCTTTCCTGCAATCTCACTGTTTTCCAAACTCCCAGGGCCTCCCCCCCTCCTGCGGCGACCATGACCATTCCATTCCTTTAATCCCGAGAGTCTTCCTCCCAATGTTCGCCCTTATCGTCATCCCTTTGCTCAAAAAAATGAAATTGAGAAAATTGTCCATGAATTGTTAGAATTGGGTGTTACCCACTATTAGCCCCTATTCTTCCCCTGTTGTCATGGTCCTCGAGAAGGAAGGCACTTGTTGCATGTGTCCTGATTTTCATGACCTCAACAAACTTACCATCAAGGACAAATTTCCCATTCTCGTCATAGGTGACCTTCTGGATGAACTCAGTGGGGCTCAATACTTTACCAAACTTGACCTCCATTTTGGCTACCACTAGATACATATGAAAGAGGAAAACATCCCCAAGACTGCATTTCGCACTCACGAGGGCCACTATGAGTTCTTAGTCATGCCCTTTTGTCTCATGAGTCATGTCTTTCGTCCTTTCCTCCGTCACTTTGTGTTAGTTTTCTTTGATGATATTCTCATCTATAGTAAAACGTGGGCAACCCATCTCACCCATGTAGATCAAGTTCTTCATCTCCTCTCCAAGCACAAACTTTTACTCAAATAGTCTAAATGTGCTTTTGGTGTCTTTGAAATTGAGTACCTAGGTCATATTGTTGGCAAGGATGGTGGTGTAAGGGTGGATCCTAAGAAAATTGAAGCTATGCAGAATTGGCCTTGCCCTAAAAATCTTAAAGGTCTGTGTGGTTTCCTGGGTTTAACGAGCTATTATCACAAGTTTGTTTAGAATTATGGAAAAATTGCAGCTCCTCTCACAACTCTCCTTAAAAAGAATGCTTTCAGTTGGACTCTAGCAACTGACCAATCCTTCCAAGCCTTGAAAGAAGCTATGTGCACTACTCATGTACTGGCCCTACCTGACTTTACCAAGACCTTTGTTCTGGAATGTGATGCATCAAGGAAACAAATCGAGGCAATCGTCATGCAAGATGGATGACCTTTAGCTTTCATCAAAAAACAGTTGTCGGACTGACATGTGGGGCGATTGATTTATGAAAAGGAAATGTTGGCTATTTTGCATGCATGCATGTCAAGTTGCATGCATTGCATCCATGCATGTCATGTGCATGTTGAGTAGTTCGCATGCATGTCTAGTCAAGGTCGAGTCACTTGTTGTGTTGGCATGACATGCATTGTCAAGTCAAGGGCGAGTTGTAACTGAAGTGTAAAGTCAAGTTCTAATTTCGAACTCATGTCCAAGATCTATTTTCTGAAGTGTAAAGTCAAGTTATGAAAACATGCATTCAAGCTTCTAATTCGAGCCCTCTTCCTTCACCTCTCCATGCCTTTATATGAAGAGGTCGACCCCCATTCTACACACAAGGTTTTGGAGCGTGTGGATGAGCAGCAAGTGTGTTATGCAATGTGAGGGAGACAGAGCTAGTTGGATACACGTATATCAGTTAGTAGACAGTGCATATCAAAGTTAGCAGGCAACGCATAACAACGTGTTGCCGTCCTTATTCACACTTGCAAACGTGAGCTAAGTCCTGCTCACTTAGTGTGCCCTCGGAGACACAATGTCTAAGTTCCTGCCCACACTGTCACCTTGACGGGAACTTCTTCCTTCTAGGCTTACTCCT
>SNQJ01S0006658.1:140391-166532 GCA_010110895.2 Picea sitchensis
AAAAATTTAAGTGCTGGGGTATCAGATACCCAGTAGAACCATTTCTGTCTTCAACATAGATAATACTTCATGATACATGAGTTGACCCCTGTGCTGAATAGGCGGTCAACACAGTGTTAGCAGGCAGCTTAAATATCAGTGTTAGAAGGCAACAAATCCTTCTGTTTGAGGGTAGCAAAATACACCAACAAGGTTGGTGTATATCAGTCCAGAAACATGCAACAAAGTAGCACCTAGGTTGTGCAAAACCTCTTCCACAGTGCTGGTATATATCAGAGGTATTTATCAACAAAGTTTCTAAGTCTTCTACAAGTCACACAGTCACGTCAAAGTCTTATTGGCAAGTTGGATCAGAGAAGAATTTCATGGTGGAATATTTGTAAGTGATCATATATTATTAATGCAATAAAAGGAGATTGTTTGTTGTGGTTTTTCTCCCTGTATAGGGTTTCCCCAGGGTACATGTGTTGTGATCTTGCATGCTGGTAAATTCTTATGATTATTGTTGTTTTGGTTTATGAATTATGTTAAGCTAAGTTCAAAGTACAGTTAGAATTTAAAGAAGTACTTACAGTATTAAATTAAGCTCATAATTTAACATGGTATCAGAGCTTAGGGTGTGAAACAGCTTGTTGAAGTACAAAAGAAGGTACACACAAATCTAAGCGATCTTGATCAAGTTTCCAGCGTGAGGTCCATGGAATCCTCCATTTCTGTTAGGGTCAAGGATAGGCTTGAAGGAGCTTTCAACTTCAATGTGTGGAAGTTCAGGATAATGAATATCCTGCAAGAGCATGATCTTGAGCAGTGTGTGACCACAGTGATGGAGGAACCCACCTCTAATGCAGGAAGTGTGACCTTCAGGAAGAGTCAAGCAAAGGCCAAGCGAATCATCTTTGACTCAGTCAAAGACAGTATAATGCCAGCAATGACTTGGTTAATGACTGCCAAGGACTGTATGGATACCTTGGTAAATTTATATGAGAAACATGCACCAAGTCAGAAAATGACACTTAAGCACAAGCTTAAGTATTTGAAGATGAAGAAAAGGTGAAACAAAAGCATCTTTCTGTTCCAAGATAGCCCAGATCAGAGATCAACTCTTGGTCACCGGTGTCACAGTGAATGATGATGATTTAGTACATGCCATATTTGATGGTCTTCCTTCTTCATGGGAAACTTTCTTATCCAATGTGAGGGGGAGAGAGATTCAACCTACGTTTGAGAGGTTATGGCACGATTGCCTCCAAGAGGAGAGTCGCACTGTTACCAGGAGCGAGCCAACCAAAGAAGAGAATTCAACATTAGCACCAAGATTCAAGGGAAAGAAGAAATTCACTTTCTAGAAAGGCTCTCAGAGGAATTCAAACACCAAAGGTATGTTCAAAGGCAAGAGTATTGATACATCTAAGATTAAATGCTTTAGTTGCAATAAGTTGGGTCGTTTTGCTAAAGACTGCTGGTATAGGAAGAAAAATCCAAGGAAAAGGAAACATTGTGCCTCAACTGTTGAGGATGATGAATCCAAAAGAAAACAGAAAAGTCCTTCTAATGAGAGAGAAAATAGAAAAGAATATTACCTGGTTTTTTCTTTATCCAGTACAGTTATCACAGGGCCAGAAACTTGGTTAGTAGGCAGTGGTGCATCAAACACATGACAAGGTACAAGGAGATCCTCTCAGATTTCAAGACAAAATCTTTTGCAGAGTAGGTTGAGCTTGGGGATGACAAATGTTACAAGATAGAGGGAGTAGGCTCTATCTCCTTCAGATTGGAATCTAGGGCTAGGCTTCATGCTGATGAATTCTTATATGCTCCAGGGCTCAGGAAGAATCTACTATCAATTGCAACCCTTGAGGACAAGGGATATTGGGTGATCTTCAAGGACAAGAAGGCACTTATGTGGGCTAAGGTATCCACTTGAGTACAACAGAACCTATTGGGACTCGCAAAGAAGGATTGTATGTTGTGACAGGACAGACAGTTCAGGCATTAGCTCATGATGCGACTAGCTCCAGCGAGTTGTGGCATAGAAGACTTGGACATCTTCATTACAAACCACTTCCAGATCTGCAGAATATGGTATGTGGCATGCCCTCTATTTCTCTTAGTAAAAATGAAATTTGTAAAGGATGCATGCTAGGTAAAAATAGAAAGAAAGCATTTCCTATCAGTGACAGCAGAGCTCAGGGCATCTTAGATCTGGTTCATTCTGATGTATGTGGTCCCATGTCATCTCCTTCACTCAGTGGTTGTTTGTATTATGTCATTTTTATTGATGGTTATTCAAGAAAATGTTGGATCTATTTTCTTAAAGTGAAAAGTGACACATTTGATAAGTTCAAAGAGTATAAAGCTTTTATTGAAAAGCAAATAGGGAAACACATTGGAACCCTTAGAACAAACAATGGAGGAGAGTTTGAATCTCTCTAGTTTGAGGATTTTTGCAAAGAAGCAGGAATCAAGAGACAGTTGACCGTGACATATAACCCTCGGCAAAATGGTGTTGCTGAGAGGAAAAACAGGACAATTTGTGAGGCAGTGAAAACCATGATGTTTGACCAGGATCTGCCAAATTCTTTATGGGCAGAAGCTACCTCCACTGCCATGCATATTCAAAACAGGTGTCCACATGCTATCTTGAAAGACAAGACTCCTGAAGAGGTCTTCTCAGGAATCAAACCTGGAGTAGGGCATCTAAATTTATTTGGATGTCCTGTATATATTCATGTCCCTAAGGAGAATAGGACAAAGATGGAACCCTCGGGCAAGAAAAGGGTTTTTGTGGGGTACAGTGAGAACTCCAAGGCTTACACGATTTATGTACTAGGTCAGAGGAAGATAGAGGTAAGCAGGGATGTGACTTTCCATGAGGAAGTTGCATTCAAGAAATCCAGAGAGCTTCAACAGGATTCAGAAGCAGTTCGGCCAGCTTCACCCTCTTCTGAAAGTGAAGAGTCAGATATTCAGAGGGAGGAACCTCATGAAGAGCCAAGTGATGAGCCCCTAGAACCGACTGAAGAGTTGGAAAGAAATCTTGAAGAACCTCCAACCAAAAGGAAGCCAAGATGGCTTAAAGAAACAGTGCAGGAAGTAGAAAAGATAGCTACTTCCAAAGGAACTTTCAGGGAAAGTAAGAGGCCTCACAGGTTTGGAGGCTATGTTGCACTAATGAGCAGCATCAATGATGTTGAACCTTCTTCATTTGAAGAAGCAGATAAATTACAAGTATGGAAGGATGCCATGCTTGAGGAATACAGGTCTATTCTAAAGAACAATGTCTGGGACTTTGTGCCGAGGCCAAAGGACAAATCAGTGGTTTCTTCCAAATGGATCTATAAGATCAAACATGCAGTCGATAGGAGTGTGGAAATGTTCAAAGCAAGATTTGTAGCCAGAGGCTTCATTCGGAAAGAAGGAATTGACTACGACGAGGCCTTTTCCCCTGTAGACAGGTATACCTCCATTCGAGTTATTATTGCATTAGCTTCAGTTCTCGGTTGGAAGTTACATCAGATGGATGTAAAAACAACATTCTTGAATGGAAAGATTGAACAGGTCTTTGTGGAACAACCAGATGGTTTTGTATTGCATAACAAAGACACTCATGTATGAAAGCTAAGGAAGGCCTTGTATGGTCTTAAGCAGGCTCCCAGAGTTTGGTATGACAGGATTGATGGCTTTCTTAAAAGTCTGGGCTTTCAGAAAAGTGATGTTGATGCGAACCTGCACTTCAAGGTAAGAGGAAACCAACCTGTTATACTAATCATGTACGCTGATGATCTCTTTCTAATAGGAGATGAAGGGCTAATAGCCTGGTGTAAGAGGGAGCTAATCTCAAAATTCGAGATGAAAGATTTAGGCTTGATGCATTACTTCCTAGGATTGGAAATGTGGCAAAGACAGGGCGAGATATTTCTGGCAGAAGGAAAATACACAGTGGATGTGTTAAAGAGGTTTGGTATGATGGATTGTAAATCCATGTCTATTCCGATGATTACCAACATGAGGAAGTTGCATGATTCTGATACAGGTTCAGATTTGGTGGATCCCACCATGTATAGGCAGTTTATTGGATCATTGATGTATATGATCCATACCAGGCCAGATATATGCTATGCATTGATTTCAATGAGTCAGTTCATGGTTGAACCGAGATAGAGACACTGGGTGGCAGCAAAGCACATCTTGAGATATCTCAGAGGGACCATTCCCTATGGTTTGAGATATACATCTAGTGGTGGTCTATTTCTACATGGGTATGCAGATGTTGACTGGGCACCCAGTGGACCAAAAGAGTACTTCTAGATACTGCTTCAATTTAGGATCCACTATGATCTCTTGGTCAAGCCAAAAACATGGATCCATTGCACAGAGTACAACAGAGGTTGAGTACATTGCAACAAGTGATGCTAGCAAGGAAGCAGTATGGCTCATAAAATTCATTTATGGGTTATTTGGTGACCAGCTCGAGACAACGGTGGTTCACTATGATAATCAAAGTTGCATAAAACTGACAAAGATCCCGGTATTTCACGACAAGTCAAAACATATTGACATGAAGTACCACTACATTTGAGACTTGGTCTAGAGAAAAAAACTGTAAAGCTACAGTGCATAGCCACGAGCGAGCAGGTAGCTGATATCCTGACCAAGCCATTGCCAATGAGACAGTTTGTGCAACTGAGAGGCAAGCTTGTTGTGGTTGAGAATGACTCCCTCGTTGAGAGGGATTGTTAAATTTGGCAGCATTGACAGTCATTCTCCAACGAGAGGCCATATGGGCCACCCTGAGGCTACCCAGGGGATTTGGAGAATCAACCAGACTTGTGAGGTATTGACAAAAGCCAAGGGGAACGTACAACCTCTATGAGTCAAACCAAAATTCAAGACGAACGAGATGTTATATGATCTTGTGAGTCAAGATGTAAGTCTAATGCAAAAGTCAGGGGGAGCGTACAACCTCTGTGAGCATAGATAGTCTAGTGCAAAAGTCAGGGTGGACGTACAACCTCAGTGAGCATAGAAAGACTAGTGCAAAAGTCAAGGGGAACATACAACCTTTGAGAGCCTAGTCAAGCCTTGTGAGCCATGAGCAAAAGTCAAGGCATCTAGCAAAAGTTAGGTTGAACATAAAATTCCTATGAGCTAGAAACAAACAATCTTCCTGATATTGCAAATGATGTAAATGTATTGATTTAGTGCATTGGCACATATGACATAATCCACCATGAATAAATCTGAATTGCCATGTAACGAGTCGAGTCGAATGTCAAGGTTGAGTTATAAAAGTCAAAGATGCATGTCTAGGTCAAAGTCAAAGTTGTCAAGTTTGTTGCATGTCCCATGCATGCATGTTGCATGTTGAGTTGTGTAATGTTCCCAAGCCATTATGCTCAGAACATCACAGTTTGGATGAATTTTAAACTTTTACTGGTTGTGGCATTTCGTCAAACACTTTGCTTATTATTGTCTCTTAGGTTGCGCTAGGGTTATGATGATCATTTTAATGTGTGTTTGCAACAATAAACAAGAAGATACCGTAATGGAACATACCTCAACCATATGCAAGATCAACAATATGATAGACAAGCCAAAATACCTCAGATCTAATTTTATTCATAAATAGAAGAAGCCCCTGAATACAAGAATGATGCAGATCTGGAATGATCAACAGATGGATCCAATACACACAATAAGAGCTGCTACAAAATGCTATGATAAGACAATGTAAGCCTCCAAAGGCTAAATAACAATGAAGACCAATACAAGAATGAGATATGGGTCATACGAAGTGCCAAACCCCCAAGCTAGAAGATTCCATGCTCTAGTAGAAGACTGAAACCCTCAATAATTCGGCCCTACTGTGAAAGACCTCCAAATACCTCGCAGAAGATGTTGAACTGTAGATCGGGATGAGTATAATCCCCTCCTGAAATCTCAGACCGAAATACCAAGGGAAGCTTCTCCAAATGTCGGATTCTCAAGTGGAGCTGCACCCTCCTGAAAACTGTCAAACCCTACAATTTCGGCCCTGATGAAGGAGGCCTCCAAATGCCCTGAAACTCGCTAGAAAGGTAGATCGGGACACTGCAAGTCACTTGGTGAAGTCTCAGGGTAAGATCTAAAGTATAACCCCTCCAAACTAAATAGATCTAAATCTCAAAAATGCCCTCCTTCTCTCCAATTCGCCCCAATGCTCTAGGGAATCATTTGGACCATAAAACTCTCTCAAGAGGCACCAGAAATCATGGCCAAGACCCTGCAAGTAAAACCCAAGTGCTCAAATCTCCAAGAACCCCTTCAAACTCCTACAACGAACCTTCCTTCAATGAATAGTGCGCCCCCCTTGCTGGAAACCCCCAATGGTGTGCCCTCTCTCTCTTCCTGTGCCTGTGTTTGGTGTAGAACCCTCCTGCACTGAGTAGATCTGAACTAGAATGGTGTAGGGGAGTATTGCATCCCCGAGACCAAGCTTGGGACAAGCTAGGTGGAATCTTTCACCACTGAATCGTCCTCTAGGGTTTGTTAAGTCAAAACCCTCAAAACCCCCAAAACCCCCAAGAAATGGGCTCACTAGCTAGAAGCCAGATATCAAAAGATAAACATACATGAAATGAATGAGAGAATAGAGGCCCTTGCCTCTCCTTTATACTTCCTGCTCACCTTGTCCCTCCAAAGTGACTCTCATTTTATTAATATTTAATTAATTAATTAAATCACTTTAATTAATTAATTAACCTTTTTACCTCTTAAAAACACCTTATCTCTCCTTGTGGCTTCCCTGGCCACTGAGAGTCACTTCTCATTATCCTATCCTGTAGTGTTGTTCCTCCTGATTCCAATGAGCTATTACAATAAGAGGTTCCTCCAAGTATTGTGCCCAAAATGACCTCTTCAATGAATTTAATTAACTTATAGCTCAAAATACTCAAAATCATGGAAATCGTCGGAATGCAACGGAACCAAAGCCAATCTGTGCGGAATGGCTCATAATGATGAAATAGGATGAGCGATGCAAGCCGGACCCCAAAATATCCCTCAATAGCTCATGTACTCGCTATAATCCCCATCTAAGTCCCCTGACATGGGGACACGGGAGACGAAGGACATGGAAATACGAGTATTCGACACGGGCACAACGACCCCCGGAAATAGGACATGGAGGATACGTTATATATCAAAATTTAAATTATGAATTACACATGCAAAAATGAAATAATTAAATGTAAACAGTTACATGATGATGATACAAATTCAATCATACAACTAGTACTGACTTAGTAACTACTAAGTTACTAACATAAATGATGACATTGCCAACTCAACACTGTTGTCCAAACCCATATCATCAGGAAACACATCCCATATCTTTGTCTTTCCCTTCAACCACTCTTCTCTCTGCCAAGTGCCTACAAATAAGACAAAGGTTGGTGTGCAGATACACCACTAAGTCACTTGACACTATGACAAAGAGAAGAGTTCAACAGAAGAGTTTATACTTGAGTGAAGGGTACATTTTTACTGGGGTCGTGACAGAACAGTTCAACAATCAATGCCACCAACATCGAGGTACATAAAGGGTATGGTGTCCTTGATTAAATGCCAATTTCATACCCTCTTACATGATAGAATCCAGTGGAAACATTGCAATCCTGCCAATCTTGAAATCCTGAAAACCGTTAAGTCTGCTGAATTTTGAATGGGACCTAAAATTCTACTTTCTCCATATGAATTCCAATGAGGTTGGAACCACTCTCAAACATCCTGAAACAATTAATGGTAATATTAAAAATTTAAATAAAAGGATGAAAGAATTTAATATTACCATTAATTACTAGGGCGGGTAAAATGGAGGGGGTGGGGATCTCTTTAAATAGAATTAGTAAGACAAAATAACCCTTAGTTGCACACTGAAACACCTCACAACTGCAACTTGCATGAGAAAACATGATCCAGGGTCCTTTTCTGAGCAGGACACGTGTCCTATTTTCAAGACACGCGTGTCCTGTGAACATGACACGTTCTAAACGAGTATCTGACACGTGTCCTATCGTTTGGTGTCCAACACGTAGGATTCGCGACACGAGGGGGGGTTTGGACGTGTCAGGTGACTTAAATCCCCATTTGGCTACTCTGGTCATCATAACATCATGTAATACCCTGATGTCCCAAAGTGGGGACATTACAATCCTCCCTGCTAGAATATTGTTTGTCCTCAAGCAATAACTGAACCCATCCAAATATAATACCGGGGTCCCATGTCCACCTGTTGGATGCACAGTAGGTCCCATCCAGAGATGAACTATCATACACTATGCCCCTTGGGTCCTGTTGTCATCCTAATACACACTTGCAAACGTGAGAAAAGTCCAACTCACTTAGTGTGTCCTTGGAGGCACAATGCCTAGGTTCACAGTGCCTAGGTTCACAGTCCACACTGTCACCTTGAATGGAACCTCTTCCTTCTAGGCTTACTCCTAGGGAAGCCAAGGGGTCTAGACCCTAGTTACTAGATATGATTTAACTTGAAGTTCTAGGAGTTGGTTTTAATTGATTAGAAGTTTGGGGGGAGTACTAACCTATGATGCAAAGGCAGCAAATGCAAGATGCACAATTACTTATGTCAAACAAGACCCTTCCCTAAGTCAACTAAGACTAGTGCCTAAGGTTGGGCAAAGGGGCAACTAAAGTTTAAGGAGGTTGATTACAAAAGATTACAAAATTACAACTACTTCACAACAAAAGATACAAGTACTTAAAACAATGAATGAAAGATATTACAACAATTATGAACAAGATATATGAGATACACAAAATACAAATAAACAACATTAACCAAGTGCTTAAATGTGAGAATTCAAAGATATTCAAAACATGAAGATCATTCACATAAGGCCAAGCATTCCCCAATAGCAATTGGATTGCTTTTCAATGGAAACCATAAAAGCACTCAAGATCCAACAAGATGATGCCTCCAAGTGGGATGCGCTATCTCTTGTTGAATCACACCATAAAGAGCATTAACCAAAAGATATTAAGTATTTGAAAGACAAATGCTCATCAAACTTAAAGAATTCACACATAGATATTCAAACCACAAAATTGCATGAAAGATGAAAGCTATGTACTTTCAACTAGTGTTCTAAACAACCATAAGATGTACCAAAAAAAATGATTGTCTAAAAGACTAAGTGATTAAGAGTTTCTTAAAGATTTTAAAGATTTTAGTTACCCTCCTAGCTAAGTGTCAAACCTTAATCCTCCTCCCCCCATTGCCAAATAGTTGTTGGATGCTCAAGAAGTATGGCAACAAGGCCTACCCTAGCTTCACAGGTCAGCCCAAAAAATTGAGTTTTTTGCAGAAAGGACGCTCCGCGCCACGAGACCGTCCCCGGTCTAACACCTTCCGTTGCCCTCCTCAATTCTCATTTTAAATGGTGAAGATGGTGGATTTTAGGTGTCTTAGTTTGTCTAATATATTATTAAAGCTTAGGACCAAGTTTTAAGATGTGTTTATGAGTGTTTTGATAAGTTTTAAGTGCCCAAAAACAGTGAATTATGCCCAAAACCGAAACTTAAAAGGTTGTGAAAGAGTGTTGCAGATTATGAAATTGAAACTTATGACACATCTAAAACATGTAAAGGGAAGTTGAAAGTAAAGACCTATTCCATCATCATTCACTATCCATTGTATGTGTGTAAACTTTGAAAAGAAAGAGTGAAATGAAAGACAAGAACAACTTGCCAAGTATAATAGAAAATTGCTTTAGATGATCACCATTTAGCCATGCAAGTTAATTTATTTAGAGAGCATGCTAAGAATTGAAAACATTTGCTGAAAAGAAAACTAAGCCCTACACCATGTACATGCTCCACATATGATTTAAAGTGATTGATGGCAAATGCCTTAAGAGATAAGTAAATTGTAGATCTAAAAGATTACTTCCAAAGTATTTAAACCATAAGATATTGCATCTAAAACATATGTGATAAACTTGATGAAAGACTAGAGCATGAAAATAGAACTATGCCTTGAGGGCTTAAGCTAAGATAACATGATGTGTGATGTCTACTCTAGAATATTTTAATCACATGAGCACATAATAACCATCAAGACATATTTACCTAGCCATACGATTTTGGGGATTTCTCTCCCAAGGTGTAGGCAATTAGTTAAGAAAAACTTGGAAAGATGAAAAACAAACCACTCACAATGGCACAAGGTGGAGGCAAGTTTACCTTTGTTGTGCCAAAGAGGGTTGATATAAAAAACTAAACAATTATTAAGACAATCCTAGCCACACAACCTTGTCCTAATGACAAGTGGGGCAAAAGAATAACAAATAATGAAATTAAATTAATCCCTAGCCAAACAATATTGGAGGGTTGGCTGAGCCAATCTCTCTCCCAAGGTGTAGGCAGAAACTAATTTGCAAAAAATAACTTACAAAGGATGAAATAGATACAAGAGAATGCAAGCCTCAAGGGAACTTCCCAGGGGCTTGCTACAATGCTAGAAATGATAAGGAAAGAGAGGAGATTCGTTACCCAACTAATGGAGCAACTCTTGAGGTGTTGTGTGTCCAAATTTGGGCAGCATAACCCTTTGTTCCTGGTAAGATCCTGCAAAAACTAGCAAGCTATATTGCTTGCTGGAAATGATGCACAACACAAAAAAATGTTACGAAAAAATTCTGTTTTTAGGCAGAAATTTTTCACATAAATTTATCCAAGTAAGAAGTGAATTTAGATGACCTATCTAAGATGGTTAGCTACAGAAAAAGAAATGGAAATGGACAGAAAATGAGATTAAAAAAAGCAAGGAGTTTAAATGGGCTTTGAGGGAAGACTCCTCCTTGAAGCTATCCCAACAATCCCTTGAGGCAAACCTACAAAGCTCAAACAATGTGTGAGGTATACAAATAGATAACATGTATGAGTAAGCTAACAATATGAAGTACTTCACACTACCAACTACTCAACATATATAGATCAACAATAATACTATTGATGCATCCACTCAAGTAAACTACTTTACCTAAGAATCTCCTCAATACTACACACAATGCAAAAATGAACAATGTCACCTCATGTGCAAGAAGCAAACCAGACTACTCTTGATTACTCCAAATCCTCCAAAGATTCTTATTAATCCAAATGGGAGAGCCTTGCAGCAACAAGTTGCTCCAATGCTCTCAAAAGAAAATGTGATGAATGCAAGATGGAAAAGAACAAGAGAGATGGGGTGAAATTTCTGTAGCCTAACCTTAGCTCAAAGAATGGTGATGAAATGAGGGAAAGAGGGCTCTATTTATACCCAAGGAGGCAAAACGATCCCTCTTGGATTGAAGCCAAATGTTGCAACACAAGGCAGTGTGGGGATCTCAAAGAGGTAGGGCGCAACTTTAAGGTTTTGGGCATGGATAGGTGAGGTGGACATGAGGTGGAGGGTGTGGGACATGGTAAGGATGAGGTGGTAGGCTAGGAAGGGCACACCACTCATGGGAGGGGCCCACAAATCAAATGAATAGGGTTTCATAGGTTTTCTCATGGGAAGAGGGCGCAAATCCCCCTAGGGGCGTGGGTGTTTGGGTAAATGAGTGGGTAAGGGGGTATGGAAAGGTTAGGATGTGGGTTGGGTAGGATAGGTATCATCTCTCTTGCCTTTATTCACGATTACATTACCCATTTACCTCAAAAATTACAAAAATTACATTTTGACAATGTCATGACTTAGCAATTAAAATTGTTGTTTTGACTGACTGACACTCTAGGTGGACAAACACCTAGCAAAAGTTGTCCGACTGAGCTGAAACTTGGTCCAAGGGTGTATAGGGTGCCTTTCCATTTCTTTTGAGCACAAATACCCCTAGGAAAAGCCCAAGGACCTAGTTTTTACAATAATTGCTCAAAAACAATTAGTTAATTAAATAATTAAATTCCCAACCTTAGGAAAATTAATTAAATTTAATTAATTAACAAAAACTATCTAGACTCGACGAAATTCCGCGAAACTTTCTAAGATGTCTTGCATGGTCATTTACATCATTCCTAAACACTAGCTACCAGAAAACCACTTCGTTAGAACGCCCTTCACCACTTTGGAGGAATTATCGCTGGTGTGAGGGAAAAACTCAAGGGCGATTAATAGGGCTGAAAAGCCCAATTAATAACCTAAGGATAAAAAACCCTCGGTGAAAGGAACTCTCCTAATGAATAGATCCCAAGGTAGTTGACCCAACTATGACTCGTGCAGACCTATTACATTATTAACCCAAGCAGGGGTGTGGAAATTTCGTTTACAAAAAAGTGTCGGAGGCATAAATTGCCTAGTAAAACCAAATTGTCTTCGACAAATTAGCATTTGATGATGCATCTCTTCATGGCACATGGAGTTGACCCCCTAGTTGGATAGGCTGTCAACAAGTCCCATATCAAGTCATCAACTGCAAACCCCTGGGAAGCATAATCCTGAAATGTATCAACACCGTGAAACTCCTCCTCATGACTCATGGCCTCATCCCTGACTGAGTCCATCCTCCAAGATACTACCAAGATCAACACAGCCTCCATCAACTATGCATGTTGATGCCGGAATGAGGTACTACCAGACCTCTGTGAGACACCCTCAAGTGATGTGCTCTCCTCAACACTAAAGCTCAATGGAAAGTCAGAACAACTTTCCCCTGCAAAGGTCCACTCGCCCCTGTCAGTCAGTGAAATGCTCAATCCTGCAATCCCTGGGTCCCATGCTAGCCTCTGTCGAAGATCACCATGCAGACACTGCACTATGTTGACCATGCATGACTGCTCCCTGTATATATACCGGATCCTCCACTCCTGGATCCTCAAGATGAAGTACCTATGGCACTTGGACTTGCTGTCCAGAAGCTGCATCTGTAAGTGTTGAAATATTGTAACTGCAAAGAGTATTCTATTTTATTATTGATGTATTATTCATTAGATCAATCCCCTTTTGTGGATTGAACATGTCAGACATTGTAAATGACCAAATCCCCTTTTGCGGATTGGTCAAACCCTAATTGTAACATGCTAAATGAGAAGTCGGCCCCCAGAATATATTAAAGTGGTTATAACCACCAAGAATGAGAAGTCGACCCTGCCAGTGAAAAGACACCTCAGTTCAACACTTGCCAGATGGTATAAATAAGAGAGGCCAGTGCCTCATTTGTTCACTCACTCACTTGTTCATCAGAGCGCAAGTTTGGAGTTGCAGTTGGAGAAAAAGGAAGAGAGAGAGAGGCACATACTTGGGAGAGGACTTTCTGTATTGTTTGGTTTATTCTCTTGGCATTGTATTGGCTATCTATATGAAGGAAGTTTTTGCTGGGTTTTCTCCCCCATGAGGGTTTCCCAGGATAAATGATGTGTCTCTTGTGATTGTGTATTTCTCAGTGATCCTATCTATGCTATGGTTATCTAGTGAATTGAAAAGAAACCTAATGATAGCTTAAACTCTAACATGGTATCAGAGCTAAGTTGAAGAGAGCATCTTTCACAAGAAGAAGAAAAATGTCACTGTTGTCGTACATGAAAATTAGGGCTTTTTATTGAAGAAGATTTTCAGCCTCAACCATCTAGAAAAGTGCACCCTAACCCAAGGAATTCTTTGGCACTTTCAGCGCACCTTTTCAGTGGGTAGATCTCCCGGAAAGTGAAACCCTAGTTTTCACCAGTACCAGAAAAACAAAAGTACTAGAAGTACCAGAAGTACTAGAAAACCAGAAGCACTAGTCCAGAAATCCGTTGGTCAAGTTTGAGGGGGTAAAATTTGGATTTTCAGAAATCTGACTGCACCAACATACTCGCCTCAGCTCAGTGCATCTATCCCCTGGATCAGAATTTCAAAATTTGAAGTTTGAAAAATTAGGGTTTCCTCATAAAACCCTAAGTTGCAGTTGCAGTCTCAGAATCAGTTGCAGTATTAGTTGAAGTATCAGCCGTAGTACCACTCCTTGGGGCACATTCATGTATGCCAAAATGCCTTTTGGATTGATGAACACAGGGTAACCTTTCCGCGAGCCATGGACATAGCCTTCATTGGGGAAAAAGATAAATTCGTGGTCATCTATCTGGATGACATAACTGTGTTTTCCAGATCCGATAAAGAGCATTGTCAACATCTAAGAAAGGTCTTCTCGAAATGCAAAAGGTTTGGTCTCTCCCTCAATACCAAGAAGTCTTTATTTGTCATGTGTTGTTGTCCTTATACACACTTGCAAATGTGAGCTAAGTCCTGCTCACTTAATGTGTCCTCGAAGGCACAATGCCTAGGTTCAAAGTCCACGCTGTCACTTTGACTTGAACCTCTTCCGTCTAGGCTAACTCCTAGGGAAGCCAAGGGGGGTAGATCCTAGTTACTAGATGAGATTAATGTTTATGTTCTAGGAGTTGGTTTTAATTGGTTAAAAGGTCAGGGGGAATCTAGCCTATGATGTTAAGCAGCAAGTGAAAGATGCAATTATCTAAGTATGAAAGTTAGACCTTTTCCTAGGGCAACTAAGACTAGTGCCTAAGATTTGGCAAGGGGTCAACTAAGTTACAGGGATGTTCGTTACAAAATAATTACAAGTTACGAAATTTACAAAATTACAACAAGATAGATACAGATAGATACAAAAGAATATCTAAGAGATATACACAACTAAACTAAATACAAGATATACAATATACTAACGTGTGCTTGAAATGTGCAGGAAAGAAGATATTCAGAGATGAGAGATAATCAACACATCAAGCCAAGCATGCTCACAACAGATAGAATTCTGTTGGACTGCTTATAAATGGCAAAAGACGCAAAGCACTCAAGACCCAGTCAAGAGAATGCCTCTAGGTGGATGCGCACTTCTTGAAGGATCACACCACAGATACAAGGATACAAGATAGATGAAAAGCTTGAAAAATGAAGTATTCCAGATACGAGATATAACCACTTAAGCAATAATTCTACAACACATAAAAGATAACTTTCATATGAATGTAAATAAGAAATTAGTTGCTTCCAAGTGTGAAAGTATATTTCAGATGTTGTAGATTGAAGATTAAGTTAAGTGATTAAGTGTGAGATTAATTTTAACCCTATCTAGATGTCCACCCAAAATACTCTCCTCCCCCAGTTACCAAGTGAATGTTGGATGCTCAAGAAGTGAGGCAACGAGGCCTACCGTAGCTTCATAGGTCAGTCCTAAGATCAGAGTACTCCCGAAAAGGATGTCGCGCGCCGTGAGACCGTCCCCGGCCTAGCACCTTTCGTTGCCTTCCTCTGACCCCGTTTTAAATGGTGAAGATGGTGAGTTATGGTGTCCTATTAAGTCTAATTAATTTGTTTTAGACCTATGAGCTAAATATTGCAATGTGTGTTTGAGTGCTTGCAACTTGCTCAAATAAAGTTGCCAAAGTACTGAAACCGAAAGATATGAAGGCTGAAGCCCTGAAACACTGAAGTTGCAAGCTCTTAAGTGTTGAGTTACTGCATGTGAGTGTTAAGAACTGAAATTTCTTTGTGAAACTGAAAACTATGAAAATGAAGGCTGAAGCCTTTGAACCAATAGATTGCAAGTTGAAATTTTAATTTCCGGAAAGGGCCTTGGGGACCCAAAACCGGAATTAATGATTTTGTTCTTAGATTATGAGATCGCATATATGAAGTGTAAGAACCAAAAGTAACTTGCAGAATTGTAAAGGATGATTACTTTATGCCTTTCTGAAACTGGTGTTAGCATGTGCATGTGTAAGATAAAGATTAGAGAAACTCGCATGCAACGGAAAATAAAGATCTAATCTAAGCCACCATATGTTAAGTTCAGCTAGCATATGTTAAGTATGAGATCTACTCTAGATTATTTTAGCTTTAAGCATGCATGTAAAAATCATTACTAGTCTAGCTAAACTAAGCAAGGAAAGACAGAAAAAAAAACTAATCTAAACTTGCAAAGTAAAGACTGAAGGAAAGGAAAGAAAGCCGCTTGGGTACAACTCCTTTGGGCTTGTGTTTACAGTGTTTTAGAAGGAAGAGAAATAAGAGAATCTGTTACCACAATGAGAGGAGTTGTTTGAGGGTGTGTTGTGCATGGAATTGGGCAGCATGCCCTCTTGTACTGGCGAGAATCTGGAAAAATCAGCAAGCTATTGCTTGTTGATTTGAGCTACAACACACTCAACAAAGTTATGAAATTTCTATTTTTAGGCAGAAATTTCATACATACAAAAACCAGAAAATTGTAATGATTAAGTGACCTATCTAAACATGTTAGATACCAAAAAATGAATCTGAAAGAATGAGGAAGAGGGACAAAGAATGTTAGTGAAGTGTAAGCGAAGATGAGGGTAGATTCGTCCTTGAAGTTATCCCAACAACTCCATAGAAGCGGTCTGCAAAACTTAAACCAAAAGTGAGATGGAACAATAGATAATATCCTGCATGCATAGACAATACAACATAGTTTCTATTATATAAGCATGCACAAAATATATAGATGGGMAACTACACTGTTGCCTCACCTAGCCTAGTAAACTAATTTACTTGAGCAACTATTGACCAAAACACATAAAGATTCAGAATGATATCACCTCACAATAAGTGGCACATCCAGACTAATCTTGAATGCCACAGTTCCTCCAAAGCTATTTCTGTATTATTAAATGGGAAAAGGTTGTAGCATCAATGCTGCTACAAGCTCTTCAAGAGCCAAAACCAGTGAAGCAATGTGAAAGAAATGAGAGAGAGAGAGAGGGATGGGGAGAATTCGGTAGCATAACAATACTGTGAAGAATCGTCCTAAATGAGAGAGTGAGGGGTCTCTTAAATAGCTTTGGGAGACCAAGAGACCCTCTTGGATCTTCAAAAAGTGTCAAACATCCAAGGGACAAGACAACTCAAAGGTAAAAGCAACCAATGAGAGACTAAGCTTTTAGGGTGAGGGGAAATGGAAAGGAAGTGAAGTGGATCAGGATAAAGCAAGAGAGGAGGGGCGACTTAGGTAAGGAGAGGCCCACACATAGGTTAAAGGGAGAGTTTATTGCTTTCATGGAAAATGTTTCCATCTCCCATAAGTTTTATCCAATTTTGCAAGAAGAAGAGTGTGAGTTCAAGGGGGAAAGGCGAATTTGGAAGGCTGTGTGAGTTGGAGAGTGAGGTGGCTACTTGAGAGAGGCGTATAGGCCAAGGGGGAAGGCCCACACTTTGTTTGAAAGCAACCTTCCATTCACTTATACGATGTTTCCAATTTCTGTAAGGGAAAGACGTAACTCCAAAGCAAAGCGTGAGGGATAAGGGAGGAATGCGTGAGCTTTAGAGGAAAGCATGAGGTAAAGAGGACGTGTGCTGGTTACTTGATTTATGCAGGAAATAAAGATTGCTTCAAATGAAAGGATTGCACCAACACATCAAGCCAACATACCCAACAATAGAGTGCCTCCAAAGGATGTGCAACTCTAAGTGGCTGCTTCGATGGCAAACACAAATAACACAAACCCAACAATGAAGTTGCCTCCAAAGGATGCGCAACTTCAAGGGGCCAATCCCATAAACCAACACACAACTTAAACTGAAAATTAATGTGCTCAAAGAAAGCCTCCAAGGGCAAGGGCGCAACTAAAAATCACTTGGTTAATCATCCACAAAACTAAAATGAGCTTGCATATGAAGTAAATGGAAAATAGGGTGCTTGTAAGACTTAAGTGTCTAACCATAAAATATATGCCAAAGTAAATGTCCCAAGGTTAAAGTGGATGTGTTAGGATTATTAAGTTGCTTAGTTAAAGTGTGAATCCTAAGCTAATTGACAACCTCACAACTCTCCCCATTTGTACCAAATAGTTGCTGGGTGCTCAAGACGTGAGGCAAACAAGGCCCCACCCTAGCTTCACAGGTCAACCCATGAAAAGAAGTACTCCCGGAAAGGACGCCAAGCACCGTGAGATTGTCCCCAATCTATCACCTTCCGTTGCTTCCTTACAATTCTCATTTAGATGACAAAGTTGGGTTAGTAGTGAGTGACCTATTAAGTCTAGTTAATTTTAAGCCCTATGAGACTAAGGTATATTAAGTTAGTTTGTGTTGAGCAAGATGTGCTTGCTAGAGTGTCAAATGCTTGAATGTAAAAGGAAAGTTACTTGCAAGTTAAAGAGAATTACCCAACAAGTGTGTATAAATTAAAATAGCATGAAGTAATAGACAATAAACTTGCAACAATTGAAAAGTTATGTTTGCCTTAAATCATGAAAGTGTACCATGCCCATGAGATTGCAAGATAAGTAAAGTACTTATGTAAAAATAAAGAATGAAAGTAAAGTACTTGAACTAAATAGAGCTTGCAAATCGAAAGGAAAGATTAAAGAACACCATAAGATTGCTATGCCTCCATGGGCCTAAACTAGCATTAAGATTATTACTTCTACTTCTAGATCATTTTAACCATTAAGCATATGAAGAAGTAAAGCCATATACTCGCCTTACGATTTTGGGGGTTGGCTAGGGCAAACACACTCCAAGGTGTAGGAAAAAAAGTTGAAATTAAATGTTGAAAAATAAACTAAGCTAAGAGAACCACAAACAATGGCACAAGGTGGAGACAAACCTTCCTTTTTTGTGCCAAAGTGGGTTGAAAGAACTTGAAAGAAAATGCTGAAATAAACCTAGCCTCTCAACCTTGTCCTAATGACAAGTGGGACAAACAAAATAATGAAATTTGTAGAAAATAAATGACTATCCTAGCCTTACAGTTTTGGGGGTTGGCTGGGCCAAACTCACTCCAAGATGTAGGCACAACTAAAGAATTAAATTGCAGAATTTTACAATGTGAGAAGTGCAAGCCCTTTTGAGACTCCCTTGGGCTTGCTTACAATTTCTAGAAAAGATGAGAAAGAGGGGTGTTATGTTACCCAACAATAGGAGGTTCTTCTTGAGTGTTTTGTGGCCCAAAATGGGCAGCACCTCCCCTTGTACTGTCTAGAATCTGCAAAAACTAACAAGCAAAAACTTGTTGGAAATGCTGCAAAAGACAATCAAAGTGAAGGAAAATTTCTGTTTCACATAAATTTTCTCTAGAAAATTTCAGCAAGATATATATATTTATATGACCTATTCTAGATGTTAAACAACCCAAAAATCTGAATGTAAAGAACATAAATAACTTGCAGCAAAGTACTGAAGGTGAAAATGGTTGAAAAAGAGTGTTTTCCAGATCTGAAAACAACTTCCCAACACTAGAAAATGACTTGCAAACTGTTAGCAAACCATAAACAATGTAGAGACGAGAGCATACGAGTTAAACCTACAAAATATCTTGCAAGTAAACTATAAACTCTAACTAAATTATCAATAAGACTATTGGTAACCAACCCAGGCAAAATACTTTGCTTGGGATATCTACTCTACTAAATGGAAAGCAAAATAATTAAGGAACAAATCACCTCCCAAGCAATGGATGCACCAAGAAGACTCTTAACACACCATGTCCTCCAAATGATGAGAGCAAGAGAATGGATGAGAGCAAGATGGGAGAGATGGGAGAGTGAGGAGAAAATTGGGTAGAGTAACAGTAGCAATAGAATTGGTGAGAAATGAGGGAGAGAGGGCTTTCATTTATACTTGGGGAGGCAAAGTTACCCCTCTTGGATGCAAGACAAGTGTCAAAACCCAAGCAAGATTGAACATCTCAAGGAGGGGGGTGAAACTCTAGGGTTTAGGTTGAGGATTGATGAGATGGCATGAGTTGGAAAGACAATTGCTTAGTTAATGGGTGAGGTGGAAGGCCTAGCAGGGCGCACTAGGGGAGAGAGGGGCCCCACTCCCTTTAATTTTTCATTTTCCAAAGTTTGCTCAAGGAGGGGGTCGCAACTTCCCTAGGGGGACAAATATTATGAAGTGGTGGCTAGGTGGGAAAGGGTTATTGTAATATCCCCCGGTAGAACCCCAGTTGTAAATATGAATTCTAAACATGTTTGTTAGGCTGGTGAGCCGAGTTATAATAAGCTAGGAGGCTTATGTGATGATTAGGCCAGGAGCCTGATATTTTGTTTGTATATGTAATTATGCAGATCATTAATAAAAATATAAACACTACTGCGTGTAGACCGACCACGAAGAAGAGTTATGGGGGACTAAGCTCCACTAGGTAGGGTAAGGAATTGGGGGCTAAGTATTTGGGCCTAGGGGCTAAGCTAGAGGGCTTACCTCTAGAGGAATAATATTTTAATATTATTTCCTGAAAACTAAGGTGGACATATTATGTTTTGTTTTCCTAAGTTCCTGGTGCCTGGGGACGTAGGCTAAATGGAATGTATGCAGCTCCAGGAAGACAAGTGTCGACTTGGGCTCATGCAGTTAAAAGCTGAAGCATCAGCTGTGTTGGGGGGGGGTTTGCCATTCTCGACCCACTGTCTAATCATGAACCGGGGCATCCATCACGGATCTCTGGAACTAGTAATCCTGTGAGTCAAATCATGCTGGTAGTTCGCTGGTCATTCGACCATCTTTTGTGTGAGTTCGTGAGGCCAGTCTCCCATCCTTCGTCTGAACCCAAGACCTCGGTGGTCAATCTTGGATAACCACGCATCTCTGAAAAGGAGAACAAAAATCCAACCTGTGTGATTCCGTGAACCCAGTCTATCCGCACCCGCAGAGTCGAGTTCGTACCTAAACCGTTTTGAGTTGTTGCCTTCTGTGGAGAGCCGAGTTGTGTCATAACTGTTGGCTGTTGCGGCCACACAATTCCTGGACTGAGTGTGGCTTGCTGCCGTCGATTGTTTCCTATTGAGCATTGATATGTCCTAGTGTTCGACTGTTGTCTTGTTGGGTGTCCATACCTGTTTTTCCCTATTGCCATTGCTGTTGTTGTTGTTGTCAACCGTACCTGGTTGTAGCTGAGTCGAAGATTGGTTATCAGAGCTGTGAGCAGCTCTCCCAGGTGAGAGAGTTTGCTGGGAAGCGAGTTCTTCTGGAAGGGAGTCCCGTAGCAGCCATAGTACTTTGAGACTTCTGGTCCAGCCTGTTGCTGAAGCCCAAGGTAAGGGAGGTGTACTAGCCGATGGACTTGTATTAGTGAAGGTGTATCCTCTTGAGGTGGAGCAGGTGTGTGGGGAATGAGGTTCTGTGTGTTGGGGGCATAAGTGGCTCATGGGATAAAAGATCCTTCCTGTTTCTTTGTGCAACTTCCTTGTTGTCCTTGCCAATCCTAGAATTCCCTTGCCCAGTGGAGTTTAGTTCCAGCTCGGGGGTGACCTACTGCTGAGAGTGATGAGCAACGCAGTCTAAGGCTGGGAGGTTCGTGGAAGGTCTGCACGCAGTTGGTGGCCTTCTAATAAAAGATAAGTACCACAGTTGGTGGACTTCGCGACTTCAGTGAAGTCTGATGTTAGAAACAAGTGAAGGGCGAAAGCTCCCGAAGAGCCGAAGTAGTGAGTCATGATGATGTCACTTGGATGGACGTGGATACATGGGATGTGTGCCACGTGTCAGTGGGTTTCGAACCTGTGGAAGGTTGAAATGCCATATGGAACGTGACGTGTGACACCCATCTGATTGGGCCACGAGTCAGTCACTAGTATTCCGCCACGTGGCACTCCGTATGAGCATGGTTAGTGGGACTCGAGGTTACATAATGAAGTTAAAGGTCGGAGGACCCACAATGGCGTTGATCACGATACATCAAGATCAACGGCCAGGAGGCATTGTAGGGACCCAAGTTGCACGGGAGTTAATTCTACAAGGCGGTCCCGTAATCCAAACCGCGGTTTCACCGAGGGGTTATGTGTTAGTGTCAGAAGAATTGCGGGATGAAAGGAGGGTTACTCCGAACCACCATTGCATGCCTCCACAATTGGAAAACATTAAGTGATGTGACGTAATGACGTCACCAAAGGAGATTGGGAATGTTCGGAGATTAATAGTTCGGATGTGTGGATGCGAGATCCTCTGAAGCTTCGAAGTCCCAAAGACCCGAAAACCCGAAACTTAGACACCTAAGGTTCCATAGTAAGTTTCAGTGGTCGTATGTTGAGTAGACGTGGACGGTTGATCCGCCCTACTTCGCGAGTTTGATAATCCAGGACTCCGAGAGATTGTTGTGTGGTGCTTTGAAATCTTCTGAAGCCGAAGGCTCGACTAAGCATTAAGTGATCTAGCGCTTGGTCATGACCCATGGTCGCGTGGGTTGGGAATTGAGAAAAAGGGGCTAGTGCCCGAAAATGATTACAGAGCAGAGAAGAGCTCGGAAAGAAAATGAAATCGGAATGTTTTCTTAAATCAGATTGGTTTGAATGCGTAAATTGGTGAAGTATTGAATAAGTTTCAATTGTTTCTCTTCTTTGAGTTTCAAGTGCAAGCAGTGCACATTGTCCGCAAGGAGTGCGTTGACAGAGGTAAGTTAATGTTAGAGAAACTCAGGAGAGATACCGTTGAACCTTCATCAGCAGAAGTGCAAGGAGTACACAAGAAGAACTTTATGTTGAGTTCAGAGAGAGATAGAGTCATTGAGAACTCTGTAGGGCTTTGCCAGGTGGGCATCGAACGAGTGCAAGTGTGCACAGAGAGAACTCTTTGTCGAATTCAGGGAGAAGAGTATCAAAGGAAGAAAAGGCTCAGCAAGGTGTGCTTTGAGCAGAAGGTTTCCAGGAGGGCACGAAGTTTTCCTTTGAAAGGAAACAGAAGGGTCGAGGCCCTTAGGAGACTGACCAAATCGAAAAGCTCAGAAGAGATAACGCAAGGAGTGCGTGGGAGACAGACTCATTCTAAGTCCTAAAGCTTAGAAGAGATAACACTTACGAGAGCGAAGACGAGATCCAAGAGGCGGACTCGCAGGAGAAAGGTCAAAGGCCGAAGCCTTTGAACACTGACAAAATTTTCCAAGGCGGAAGAAGTCAAAAGCTCAGGAGGAGGAGCAACAACAACCGTCAGATCGGTTGTGAGAAGAAGTCTGGACCGTCAGATCCAGAAGGGCACGTGGTGACAGATCGTGAACTCCGGGTGTAAACACTCTGGGAGAACACAAAGGACGAAAGTTTAAAATCGCCGAAATCCGAACAGTCGAAGTAGCTGGGAGCCGTTGATTTGGGTTAGACAGGTGTCACCAGATCGTGAACTTCGGAGGATCGCACTCTGGGGTTTCTGAGAAGTTGTGTTTCGGAATATCCCGAAGAGATGAAGTCTCGAAACGACGAGAGTCGTCGATGTGAAGGAGGACACGCGGCACCAGATCTGGATCTCCGGGAACGGAGCACTCCGGAGGAAAGAAGAGGGTGAAAGCGTCGAAGTCCCGAAGGAGATCTCGATCGTTGATCGAGGAGGAGGTCGAAGGACCATTGATCTGGTCTTGGTCGGAAAGAGCCGAAGTCCCGAAGAGAATTAGGGTCGTTGATTTGGAGAGGATGCGTGGTAGAAGATTTGTCACTCCGGGGAATTCACTCCAGAGATTTGTGTGTGCAGAGACATGAGAACTTTCGAAGGCCGGAGAGCCGGAGTTCATTAGAACTGTCCAATTTTTGAGGACAGGTGTCAATAGATCTTCCACTCCGGAAGATTGTCATACGGGGAAAAACAGATAGTTGAGAGTTGAAACTCCTGAGGGTCGGAGAGCCGGAATCAACCGTAGTCGTTGATTTGGAAGGGAGCTACGTGTTGACAGATCGTGTAGATCTGGGATCGCATGTGGAAGGAGGATAGATAGGAACCGTTGATCGCGGATCATCGCCAAGGGATTGGAGATCGACGGACGAGCTGGATATCGGGGCCATAACTTGCTCGGATGTTAAAAATATGAGAGCAGGCTGCAATTTAAACCACGGTTTTAGAAAAAGGATACGTGGCAGTTGGAGGTGAATTGCGGGGCGAAAAGCGGGTTGGTCTAAAACCACTCTTGCTCGCGCCCGCAATCACACACTTACGTGAGGTCATAACCCACGGTCTTATGAAGGAAAGGGCTAATGAAAAAGGGGCCAGTGCCTGAAACTTGGAGTTTTGGAAGCGCGCAGGAATAGCCCGTGGGTCTGTCAGGACCTGTTGCTGTCCTTATACACACTTGCAAACGTGAGCTAAGTCCTGCTCACTTAGTGTGTCCTTGGAGGCACAATGCCTAGGTTCAAAGCCCACGCTGTCACTTTGACTTGAACCTCTTCCATCTAGACTTATTCCTAGGGAAGCCAACGGGGGTAGACCCTAGATACTAGATGTGATTTACGTTATGTTCTAGGAATTGGTTTTAATTAGTTACAAGGTTGGGGGGAAGACTAACCTATGATGCAAAGGCAGCAATGCAAGATGCAACTATCTACTTATGTCAAGCAAGCCCTTCCCTAAGTCAACTAAGACTAGTGCCTAAGGTTGGGCAAAGGGGTCAACTAATGTTTAAGGGGGTTTTATTACAAAGATTTACAAAGATTAGAAAGGTACAATTTAGATGCAAGATTACAATAAATATTGAAAGGATAGTACAACAATTATGAACAAGAGATACAAGCTCTACAAGATATAAAGGAAACCAAATAACCAGGTGCTTAGATGTGAAGGTACT
Source organism: Picea sitchensis (assembly GCA_010110895.2). Classification (NCBI taxonomy): domain Eukaryota; kingdom Viridiplantae; phylum Streptophyta; class Pinopsida; order Pinales; family Pinaceae; genus Picea; species Picea sitchensis. The sequence continues at coordinate 164,925 of SNQJ01S0006658.1, forward strand.
TAAAGATATTTAAAGCATGAAGATCATCCACATTAAGCCAAACATGCCCCAATAACACTTACTCTATTGGACTGCTTCTCAATGGCAACCACAACACTCAAAATCCAAGAAGATGATGCCTCCAAATGGGATGCGCTATCTCTTGAGGGATCAAACCATAAAGAGCATGAAAAGAAATACTTGAACGAACAAATGCTCAACAATACTCAAGATGACACTTAGTTAATTAATCCACCAAGAAGTAAAATTGCATGTGAAATTAAAGACAAGATGTGTGCTTGCAATTAAAGTTTTAAACAACCATAAGATATACCCAAGAAAGTGATTGCCTAAAACACTAGGTGGATTAAGGATTGATTAAGGATTGCTTAAAGATTTTAAATTCCCACCCCCTAACTAAGTGTCGAACCAAAATCCTCCTCCCCCAATTACCAAATGGCTACTGGATGCTCAAGAAGTGAGGCAACGAGGCCTACCCTAGCTTCACAGGTCAACCTTAAAGACCCGAGTACTCCCGGAAAGGACGCCGCGCGCCATGAGACCGTCCCCGACCTAGCACCTTCCGTTGCCTTCCTCAAGCCCCGTTTTAGATGGCGAAGATGGTTGATCTAGGTGTCCTATTAAGTCTAATATATTATTATACCTTAGGACTAAGTTTTAAGATGTGTTTAAGAGTGTTTTAGTGACTTTTACTTGCCTGAAAATAGTGAATTAGGCCCAAAACCGAAACTTCAATCAGCTATTAAAGTGTTCTTAAACCAAGAAATTATAGCATTTAAACAATGTAAGAAACTTGAGATAAAAGATGAATTGAAAGGTTATCCTTATACCATATGATTAAAGCTTTAAAACAAGAAGAAACTTGAGATAAATGAATGAAATGGAAGGCAAGAAGAGCTTGCCAAAGAAAAAAAAAAGTGCTTTAGCTTATCACCACTTAACCATTAATGTTATTGCATGAAGGTAAAGTGCTAAGAGATGAAAGTGTTTGCTGAAATTAAAGTGTGTCCCTACACCACATACATGCCCAACTTAAGCTTCATAATTAGATGATGGCAAATGGCCTTAAAGATGGGTTGATTTCAAGTTAAAAGGATTACTCTATAAACCACTATCAATGCATTAAACCATGTATATGTTGGATTAGAGCATATGTAATGAAACTTGAAGAAATCTAAAGCATGTAAAAGAGATTATGCCTTAAAGGCTTAAGCTAAGATTTAGTGTGTGTATGAGATCTACCTCTAGAATATTTTAATCATTTAAGCATAAGTAAACCATCAACACATAACTAACCTAGCTAGCTTGAAAGTACAACTATGCCCTAGCCTCACGATTTTGGGGATTTCTCTCCCAAGGTGTAGGCACAAGATATTATTTACAACAAAATAAATTATACACAAGACAATAAGCTTCAAAGAACTCACCCAAAATGCTAGAAAAATGAAGGAGAAGGGTGAGACTTTTTACCAACCCAAGGGAGAGACCTTTGGGAGTGTTGTGTGACCAAAAGTGGGCTGCAAAACCCCTTAACCTGATGAGAACCTGCAAAAACCAGCAAGCTATTGCTCGCTGGAAATGTTGCACACAACAAGAAAAGTGAGGAAA
>SNQJ01S0006658.1:187100-199056 GCA_010110895.2 Picea sitchensis
TTTGAAGGGATGAGAGAGTGCACAAAAGTGTGCGTACTTGGTCAGTCTATCAACAATCACCATGATGACACTCTTTCCTTCAGACTTTGGTAACCCTATGATGAAATCCATGGAAACCTCCTCCCAGTGTTGACTTGGGATGGCTAATGGTTGTAAAAGACGTGGGGTCTTAATTGTTTCCACCTTATTTTGTTGGCAAACCAAACATTCTGCCACAAACCTTTGAACATCAGTTTTAAGGCCATCCCAAAAAAATTCCTTCTTGACCCTATGGTAGGTGTTGGTGACGGAAGTCACTCCTATATTGCGGCAGGAGCAGAGCCCGATGCCCATCACTTTATGTCACGATTTGTGTATGAAAGGGGTTATCGAATGGAAGTAAACTCGGACGATATTGTTTCAACTCCGAAACTAGGCCAGGCGTGCATGGGCAAGTGAGGTCTTAGATATACTCCAGACAGTGAGTTGTAGTAAGGGTGAGTAGGGGAAGACTTGTATCAGAGAGATGCAAATGTCTGTTGTCAACATCAGGTTTCTAGCAGACTATAGGAGAATGCATTTAAACGCGAGATCTTCTTACATTCAAACATAGAAAACCAGATAATACAATAGTGTCACAATAAATCCTTTATCATAACACAACTGCAATAATTCATGTGAATCAGTCAATCATGAACTCCCTCGGTACGAGATGAAAACTAGATGGAATAAGGACACTGTCTTTCATTAAACAAGAGATCTTACATACAGATGCATAACCAGAGAACTAGAGTGCCTGTTAAAACATTACAATCGGGAGCTTCGCTCTACCATCGATAGCTTGAAAAATATCAAAACTAAGTACATATACTCCTAAACATTTGCCCAAGAGAGGCCTACTGGACTTTTGGGACGAGGAGTCTCTTCAATCAAATCTGGCCTACACTCCTCTGTCATACGCCACCTTAATTATGCATGGCTCGCACCAGGGGGTAGCTGAGCCCTTAAATGCTGAATTAGCGTGTGCAGGCTTCCTTGGCGAGTCGAGGACTCGACGTGGCTTCCATGAAAAGAACCAGTACAAAAGACCATCTCGGGTAGGATTTCGGCCGGGACACCCATACTTTGCAATTAATGAGTGGGGAGGTTTCAACCACCCTCTTTCTTCTTCATTCATTCCCAACAGGTATCGGGATCTAGATTACGTCGAACCGACATCTGGAGAACACAATACCCCCTTTTGAACCTCAACTCGACTCTTTTGGCCTCCCCTTTGTACAATCCTTTTTACTTTCTCAAGTGACCATGGGCCGTGACCCTACGTCTATCTTCCAGAGTGCTTTCGGCNGGACACCCATACTTTGCAATTAATGAGTGGGGAGGTTTCAACCACCCTCTTTCTTCTTCATTCATTCCCAACAGGTATCGGGATCTAGATTACGTCGAACCGACATCTGGAGAACACAATACCCCCTTTTGAACCTCAACTCGGCTCTTTTGGCCTCCCCTTTGTACAATCCTTTTTACTTTCTCAAGTGACCATGGGCCGTGACCCTACGTCTATCTTCCAGAGTGCTTTCGGCATTTCAGGGTTCATGGATATGAAGGAGCAAGTCTTCTTTCTTCGAAATCGCGATGGGAGAAATGTCGGGAGGACCTAACGGTCACCACGCGTCCCCCCCACTGATCTGATAGTTCTGAACTGATTCGGCAATACTACGGGCCCGGGTCCGAGACGTCTTCGATGCTTTGCGCTTCGGGGATATGAGAGAGCTGTTTCTTATGCTTTGAAATCGCGATGGGCGAAATGCTGGGAGGACCTAATCACACACCACGTGTTCATCCAGGATGAACGGATAAGATCACTCTCGACACTTTGGGGCCCGTCTCGTCGAATGATAAACATTAGCGCCCCTCCTTTAGGCCTGCTCCTTTGTGACCAGGCGCCAAAACCATGAGCCTAATTCTGGGCATTTTTGGCGTTTCGAGATTCAAGGTTTCGGGAGGTGCAAAGACGAGGTGCGCTTACCCCTTGAACTCCCGAATGTCGACGTGACACGGATGTGTGCTGCGCACCCTTCAGATGAATGGCCCAGATAGTATTCACTATTATAAAAGGGAGGCTACCTCCATTTACAGGCTTGCTTGATGTGACCTGGTGCTAGGACCGTGGGCTTGGCTCCAAAGGTGCTTTTGGCATTTCGCTGATCGACGATTTCAACTGTAAAGAATGGGAGGCTCCTTGTCTCCCGAAACATCGATCCCCGATACATCGACTGACTGCCACCTGTCTCAATTGGATCGGACGACCCAGATTTGCCTTGAACTATTGGCGCTATCCTTCGTGCTAAATCCCGGGCAACTTGGCAGCCCCGAAATCCCGATGCACGTCGATCAATTTTGTAGGTGGATCTCGGCTGCTGACATCAAAACTTCATTCGCTCGCTTGACTTGTGATCGGAAAAGAGATTCTCCCGCGTTGCGCTAAGGCGCTTCCCGTGTAACCTGCAAGCTTGGGTATTTTTTGAGCCCAAGACAAATAATGTCGCTAACATTAGGCTCCATGGGGGATAGAGTCATCCCTGTGATGCTCTAAGAACTCATTCTGCAGTTTTAGTGCCTTTCTATTGGGTTATGGAGTCATTTACTAAGCCGAAAATATACAAACAAAAAATGAACAAAGAACTAAAGGATAATATTTACAAACAAAGGAGCCGTCTAAGGCTCAAACAAAACATTTCTTCAGAAAATGCCCATTTACTGGGCTGTTGAAAACCTCTTCACCCTCCAGATCGTGAAACTGGTACGTGTTGTTTGAGAAGACCTCATAGATTTTGAAGGGGCCGATACAGAGGGATTTAAACTTGCTATGTTTTCCCTTATCCTGTCTGGGTGCATCCCACTTAAGTACCAAATCCCCGATCTCGAACTCCTTCTTCCTGACCTTCTTGTCAAAAGCCTGTTTGACCCTTTGCTGATGACTATGAGCTATGTCCCTCACCTATTCCCTGATTTGTTGTTCTTCTACTATCTGATGAATCCTTCTGATCATATGATCTGGCTCTCCTTCATAATCTTGAAAGAACTTTGCCACAGGTAAGGCGAGCTGAGTGGGAAAAACCGCCTCTGCTCCGTAAACCAGCTGAAAAGGCGAGGTGCCCAGGGATTTCTTCGTTGTCACTCGATCAACCCATAAAGCAAATTTCAACTTCAAATCCCAGGCCCTTTTGTTGTCCTCCAATAGTCTTTTGATGATCCTTATCAGGCCCTTGTTGGAGGACTCTGCTAAACCATTTCCCTGGGGATAGTAGGGGGTGGAGTGAATTAGCGAGATATGGAACTGCTCACAAAACTTAATGAGAGGCTCAAATTTGAAAGAAGCAACATTATCAGTGACGATCCTGCTGGCACAGCCAAATCTGGCTATGATATCCTCCAGGAAGCTGATAATTACTTTGTGGGATGTACTTCTGGTGGGGGCAGCTTCTATCCACTTGGTGAAATAATCTGTTGCAGTCAGGATCCATATGTACTGGCCACTTGAGGGAGGATGAATTTCCTCGATAAAGTCTAGCCCCCACTGTTGAAAAGGTGATGCAACTATCACAGGCCTCAGTGGTAGTGGCCCAAGTTGCTGTTTCCCTGAGAACTTTTGGCATTTGATGCAGGCCCTGATTTCTCTGTTGACATCAACGAATAAAGTGGGCCAGTAATACCCAACCCTGAGGATTTTGTGAGCTGTGGTCTTCCAGAAATGATGCCCCCCACAAAGGCCTCTGTGGAAATCAAACATAACTTTCTGGGCTTCTGGTGGGTTCAGACATCTCAGGAGCACTCCTAGGGGGTCTCTCCAGTATAAGACTTGCCTAATGAGGCAATATCTGACTTCCTTGAGGTTTAAATCTCTTGCCTTACTTTTACACATTCCATCCGGGGGCTTCAACTCCTGCAGAAAGTACAAAATGTCACGATACCAGACACACTCTGCCAGCAATACGCCTTCCTAAGAGCGTTGACTGGGAAACTCAGCTTGCTGAATTCCTGAGCAGGTATTGATGAAACTAACGCCCAAGGCTTCGTAATTGGATTCAGCCAGTAGCTTGGCTAAACCTTTCCCCTTGACCAACTTGGTGGGCTTTATTTCCAAGTCAAATTCCAGGATTCTAGCGATCCATCTGCCTCTTCTCCCATCTATATCGGGTTGCACAAGGATGTCCTTCACAGAAGCCGAAGGAACGTACGCAGTTACCTTTGAGTGCAAGACATAGACTCTGAAATCTTTGCGAGCTTTCACTAAGGCATAGGCCTACTTCTCCATGATTTCATACCTGATCTCTGCATCTCTTAATGCCCTGCTGAAGAAGGCAATGGGTTTCTCCCGTCCTTCCTCATTTTTCTGCAATAACACTGCTGCTACCGTATCGAAGGAAGCAAAAGAAAAAAACTAGGAAAGGTTTGGAATAATCATGACTAATCAGCACAGGCGCCTCAGTTAGTGCCCTCTTTATTTGGACAAAATATTCCCTGGGTTCAGTGGTCCATTTCACTTCGTTTCCCTTTCTGAGCATGGCCGTGATGTGTTTTACCAGTTCAACAAAATTTGAGATGAATATCCTCAGGAAATTAATCTTTCCTAAAAAGGCAAGGACCTCTTTTTTAGACCTGGGAAGTGACAGGGTTTGAATTTCCTCCACTTTGCTGGGATCAATCTTCACTCCTTCCACTGATACTATATGGCCTAACAACTTGCCCTTCATCATAGAAAATAAGGATTTCTTGGGATTTAGGGAGAGACCAAACCTCTGGCACTTCAAGAAAACTTTCCTTAAGTGATGGCAGTGCTCTTTATCAGACCCGGAGAAGACTGTGATGTCGTCTAGGTAGATCACTACAAACTGGTCTTTCTCCCCGATGAAGGCTATATCCATGGCTCGCTGAAATGTTGCTCCTGCATTCATAAGTCCAAAAGGAATTTTGGCGTACATGAATGTGCCCCAAGGAGTGAAGGCTGTCTTTTCCCTGTCCTCAAGCATGACCGATATCTGATTATAGCCAGAAAACCCATCGATCATGGATATCTTGGATGCACCGGTTACCCTCTGCAGTATGTGCTCCATCTTAGGTAGGGGGTAATTGTCTTTCTTTGAGCTCCTGTTCAGGTTTCTGAAATCGACACACAACCTGATTTCTCCACTTTTCTTCCTCACCAGAACCAAATTGGCCACCCATTCAGAATATCTCAAGGGGATGATAATCTGGGCCTCTAGCAACTTCTTCACTTCTTTCTCCATGACAGGCAGGAACATGGGATTTATCTGTCTTAGCTTCTGCCTAAATGGCCTAGATTCTTCCTTCAATGGGATCTTGTGTTCAATGATGGATGTGTCATATGTCTTAAGGTCCTCGTATGACCATGCAAACACATCAACAAACTCTCTCAGCAGCTCAGTATATTCGTCCCTCTGTTCTCTGGTCAAATTGCTTGATAATTTGACAAACCTAGGCTCCTCCCGTGTGCCAATGTTGCATTCGGTTGTATCAACATCTTCATTTGAAACCTTACCCTTTATGACCACATCATTCCCATCGAACAGTCTTTCTAAAGGGATTAGTCCCTTCAGAATGTGATTGCTAGGCAGCTGAATAATCTGGTGATTAGCAATTTTATTTAAAAACACCTCAGGGTGAGGGTCACCTTCCGGATCGAGATCCTGATCAATGTGCAACGCAGAAAATTCATCAACAGATTGGAGATTTTTTTTGATTTCCAGGTCATCTTCAAATACCTTCCAATACTTGACGTTATCCGGTACAGAGGGTCTATATCTTATTTCAACATCATATTTGACCATAGGCGGTAGAGGAACTTTGAGCAAACTAGCTGAGACAGCTAAAGAATCGGCTGAAGTATTCTCCCCCCTCGGAATGAAAGAAATGTTAAAGGCCAAGATAAAATTGTCAATCAGGTCCCATACCTCATTTCTGTAATTCTTGAGCCGGGGATTATTAGCACGATAAGAATTTCTGACTTGCTGGATAATCAACTCAGCATCTCCAAATATTGCTATTTCTTTAATTCCCATTTCCTTTGCGGTCCTCATACCCAGAACAAGAGCTTCATACTTTGCCACATTGTTGGTGGTTTTGAATTCTAGCTTGTATGACGGGGATATGGCCTCTTGACAAGGTGATATGAAAACCACCCCAGCACCAGCGCCTTCGCTAGAAGAAGCTCCATCGAAAAAAATCTTCCATACGGAGGGGGTTGGAGGGGGAATCGGATAATCAAGACTGGGCTTCTTTCTGACTTGGAAAGGGTCTTCAGGAGCATCAATGAGCTGGAATAAACTAGACCCCAAGTCGGTGTCAAGTGCAAATATGGGGTGATTGGTGGGATTTGCTTCGTCACTAACAATGTAGGCCAACTGAGCTTCTCTATATAACCTCCTTTGTTCCCCTCCGAAGATTGGAATGGTGGCATATGTGAGATCCATATGTAATTTTCCCCCAAACTTTTTAATCCAAGATCTAGACAACAACATGCCAAATTTGGGGGGAACGTCAGCTACCACAATATCCATGACCACACTCTTCATGGACAGCTGAAACAAAGAAACCACCAGGTCTTTGATGACTCCTAGACACTGCACTCTTCTTGAGTCGAAAGAGTACAAATCATGATAAGTTTTTGTCACCTCCAGTCCCAATTCTTCCATTACTATTTTGGGCATAAGGTTATGGGAAACTCCTGAATCCACGAGGCAATTATGCAACACTTTATCATGTATGTTCAGGGAGGTGTAGAAGAGAGGGGATGAATCATCTCTGTCTTCTACCATGGGACCTAGGATGACAACTGGTTTCTCATCTTGAAGGTTCACTGAGTCAGAGGGAGACTAGGGGGACTCAGATTGTAGCAACTTGGAGAGGGACCTTTTGAAATCTTCGTTTTTAACGAGTTCAGATAGGGGTACATGAATTCTAATCTTCTGAATCTCATGCTCAAAATGAAGGATAGGATAGGCTTAGGAGATTCCCTTACCTCAGTGACAGGCTCCTTGGCTGCTGGCAAAGCACTCTGAGTTTTCTTTTCTTTAGTAGTGGCTGCTGCGGATTTAGTAGGCCTATCTACTATGAGGGGCTGGTCGTGGCTATCAAAGTCTCCTTCTTTCTTTCTTGACCTGAGATTGTATCTGTTAGAGGTGTGACCGACCCTTTCTCCCTTACCTAACTCATGGATTTGGATGTTCATCAGGGATTTTTCATATGTAGACTGAGTCAAATGGAGAAAAGGAGGAGCTTCTTCAACACAATGAATTTCGGGGTCAAACTCATCTATCTCCTCCCCTCCCTCATGAGTAACCAGGTTATTTTGGATAGGGGTTTGAATCCGTTGATCTTCTCTGTCTTTTTCCCTTTGTTCCCTTGGGAAGGCCCGTGGTCCATTGTTATCAGGTCTCTTGAAACCTCTACCATCAACATTATGGGGATTTCTATACATGGGCTTCCCTTCTAACTCCCACCTTTCCATTCTAGCAGAAAGCGACTTTAGTATTCTAGCTGTCTCATCTGTTTGAAGGGGCAGGGGAGAGGAGTTGGATGAGGAAGCTTCAGGCCTCTGCTTGGATATGTTTCTACCAGCAATGTTCCTGAGTCGGTCAACAACCAATATATTAGATTCTACCTCCACGACTGCATCTTGCATATGGGCTAGAGTAGTGGCTCTTCTTTCCCTCAACAGGAGGCAGAAATCGGGATCAAAGGCGCTAGCATAAGTGATCTTTGCAGAAGCTTCGGAGGGTTTTATCTCAGCAGGGATTTTGTTGTACATTTTATTAAATCTCTTGGAGAAGTCGGAGACAGACTCTCCTTCCTTTCTCTTCAAAGACCCAAACTCTGTCATGTAATACATGAAGTCTTTTTTATCTCCCCACTGTCTCAAAAAGGCATTATCTAAAGCTTCGATCCCATCAATAGATCTGGGGGGCAGGGCCTTGAACCATTTTATAGCCTCGCCTTGAAGGCTATGGAAAAAAAATCCTCATCCATATGTTTGCATGCATGATGACATTATCATCAGTGAAACGGTAAAAGGATTCTAGGTGTTCTTCTGCAGTTATGTCCCCCTCACCTATAAACTTGGGCAGCTTCTTGAGGTAACCATCTACTGGGAGGGCGTTGAGAGGTTGCGGTAGCATGAGGGGAGCATACCTAGTGGCTATAATGGCCTCCATTCTGGTCATAGGGGGATTTGATCTTGCCATAGGGATATTGTGTGGAGGAGAAATTAGAGGAGAAGGAGCTCGAAAAGGGGATACTGGGGATGAGATTTTAAGGGGAGTAGGAAAAAATAGGGGATTTAGGGAGAAGGCTAGCGAGCTTAAGTCGACTGATGTTTCCCTTCGTGCAGAAGAGACAACAGTAACAAGAGGAGGAGCGGTAAAGCTAGGAGTGGGGAAATCTTCTGTGGTCCTGGGTCTACGCCAAGGTGCAGCTTCAGGAGAAATGGGAGTGACAAGGATTTCTCCCTCTAATCCCAGACCAGGGGGGGAAACCTCAACAGGAACACTCCCGAAATTCAGGAAACGAGAAACTTCAGAAAGTGGTCCGCTAGGAAACTGAGGAGGAGAAAATGGAGTTCTTATAGAAGGAGATGGTGAATTACCTAGTTCAACGACGATAGCTTCTCCTTCAGAGGCCTTTCCTTTTCCAAGGACCACGTCCCGATCAGTCTCAGGTGTAGTTAGAGGCAGCTGTGGATGGGACCACGTGTGTCTACCCCTGAAAGCCACAATTGACACGACAGGTTCTCCACAGTAGAGCCGTCACAATGGAGTCGCCAGGTGCACAGTAGCAATCTTAAAGGGCTCTGATGCCTGATGCACCTTCAAAATCAGAAGCTCAATGTCGTTCAATCCCAGGGAATATTTTCAACTTCGTCCCCGACAACGGCGCCAGAAATGTTGGCAACGGAAGTCACTCTTATATTGCGGCAGGAGCAGAGCCCGACACCCATAAGTTTATGTCACGATTTGTGTATGAAAGGGGTGATCAAATGGAAGTAAACTCAGACGATATTGTTTCAACTCCAAAACTAGGCCAGGCGTGCATGGGCAAGTAAGGTCTTAGATATACTCGAGACAGTGAGTTGTAGTAAGGGTGAGTAGGGGGAAGACTTGTATCAGAGAGATGCAAAGGTATGTTGTCAACATCAGGTTTCTAGCAGACTATAGGAGAATGCATTTAAACGCGAGATCTTCTTACATTCAAATGCAGAAAACCAGAGAATACAATAGTGCCACAATAAATCCTTTATCATAACACAACTGCAATAATTCATGTGAATCAGTCAATCATGAAATCCCTCGGTACGAGATGAAAACTAGATGGAATAAGGACACTGTCTTCCATTAAAAAAGAGATCTTACATACAAATGCATAACCAGAGAACTAGAGTGCCTGTTAAAACATTACAATCGAGAGCTTCGCTCTACCATCGATAGCTTGAAAAATATCAAAACTAAGTACATATACTCAAAAACATTTTCCCAACAGAGGCCTACTGGAATTTCAGGACGAGGAGTCTCTTTAATCAAATCTGGCCTACACTCCTCTGTCATACGCCACCTTAATTCTGCATGGCTCGTGTTAGGGGGTAACTGAGCCCTTAAATGATGAATTAGCGTGTGCAGGCTTCCCTGGCGAGTCGAGGACTCAGCGTGGCTTCCATGAAAAGAACCAGTACAGAAGACCATCTTGGGTAGGATTTCGGCCGAGACACCCATACTTTGCAATTAATGAGTGAGGGGAGGTTTCAATCACCCTCTTTCTTCTTCATTCATTTCCAGCAGGTATCGGGATCTAGATTACGTCGAATCGACATCTGGAGAACACAATACCCCCTTCTGAACCTCAACTTGGTGCTTTTGGCCTCCCCTTTGTACAGTCCTTTTTACTTTCTCAATTGACCACGGGCCGTGACCCTACGTCTATCTTCCAGAGTGCTTTCGACGTTTCGGGGTTCGTGGATATGAAGGAGCAAGTCTTCTTTCTTCGAAATCGCGATGGGCGAAATGTCGGGAGGACCTAACGGTCTCCACGCATCCCCCCCACTGATCTGACAGTTCTGAACTAATTCGGCAATACTACGGGCCCGGGTCCGAGACGTCTTCGATGATTTACGCTTCGGGGATATGAGAGAGCTGTTCCTTACGCTTTGAAATTGCGATGGGCGAAATGTCGGGAGGTCCTAATCGCACACCACGTGTTCATCCAGGATGAACGGCTAAGATCACTCTCGACACTTTGGGGTCTGTCTTGTCGAATGATAAACATTAGCGCCCCTCCTTTAGGCCTGCTCCTTTGTGACCAGGCGCCAAAACCATGAGCCTAATTCTGGGCGTTTTCGGCGTTTCGGGATTCAAGGTTTCGGGAGGTGGAAAGATGAGGTGTGCTTACCCCTTGAACTCCCGAATACCGACGTGACACGGATGTGTGCCGCACGCCCTTCAGATGAACGGCCCAGATAATTTTCGCTATTATAAAAGGGGGGCTACCTCCATTTACAGGCTCGCTTGATGTGACCTGGTGCTAGGACCGTGGGCTTGGCTCCAAAGGTGCTTTCGGCGTTTCGCCGATCGACGATTTCAGCTGTAAAGAATGGGAAGCTCCTTGTCTCCCGAAACACCAATCCCCGATACGCCGACTGACTTCCACCTCTCTCAACTGGATCGGACGACCCAGATTTGCCTTGAACTATTGGCGCTATCCTTTGTGCTAAATCTCGGGCAACTTGGCAGCCCCAAAATCCCGATGCACGTCGATCAGTTTTGTAGGTGGATCTCAGCTGCTGACATCAAAACTTCATCCACTCGCTTGACTTGTGATCGAAAAAGAGATTCTCCCGCGTTGCGCTGGGGCGCTCCTCGTGTAACCTGTAGGCCTGGGTATTTTTTGAGCCCAAGACAAATAATGTCGCTAACAATAGGTTTTCAAAAATCTTGAGAGCCCTCTTACTGGAGAGGTGTGCAATTCCCGTAGTACCTTTTGTTTGATTTGGGAGTTCTTACATAAATATAAGCGATCTTTGTACCATAGTGAACAATTTTTCCATGTAAATGTATCTGATGTACTGGAATCCTGCTGCAACCTTTGAATGAGAGTCCACATTTTTTCGTCATTCTTCCATTCATCCCTTGCTTCTATTATCCAATCGGGTTGGATGATCGAGATAACACAGAGAAAGGCCTCAACATCTTCATCCTTTTTTGAGAGTGCATCTGCCACAACATTTTGTTTCCCTTTTTTATAAATGATTTCAAAATCATAACCCAATATCTTGGTTACCCATTTTTTTTGTTCTTTTGAAGATAGTCTTTGTTCCAAGAAGTATTTAAGACTATCATGATCTATTTTGACCTTGAAGTGCCTACCTATTAGGTAAGGACACCATTTCTTCAATGTATGTAGTATTGCCATCATTTCCTTCTCATAAATGGTTTTGTGTAAGTCTTTTCCCTTGAGTGGTCGACTTTCAAAAGCTAGGGGCCTTCCTTCTTGCATTAGGGAATCACCAATTCCATTTCCCGAGGCATCACATTCCACAATAAAGGTTTTTGTGAAGTCTGGAGTGGTCAAGACAGGAGCTTTGCACATCACCTCTTTAAGTTGTTCAAAAACTTTAGTTGCCTCTGGAGTCCATGAAAATGCATCCTTCTTAGTTAGTGCTGTTAAAGGTTCTTATATTCTTCCATAGTGCCAAACTAACTTGTGGTAGTAACCTATCAAACCCAAAAATCCTCTAATATTCTTCAATGTTTTGGGAATCGACCAGTCCATCATGGCCTTAATCTTGTTAGGGTCTACCTTGACACCTTCATGAGATACAATATGACCCAAATACTCTACCTCCTTCACTCCAAAGAAACATTTGGATGGTTTGGCATATAGTTGTTGCTCCTTTAGTAGTTGTAGCACC
>SNQJ01S0006658.1:200940-212125 GCA_010110895.2 Picea sitchensis
GATGATATGCTAGGGGTCTTATGCATGCATTTGATAAAATTAATGATGAAATATGATTGACATTGCTATGATCCCGAGGACTAATGAGCCCATGGAGGGAAAAGTTTTTGATATGCAGGACCATACCCGACGGATAGGTACCAGGTGGACCGGTACACATGGGGAGATGATCAGATCAGACCTCCATGGGGCTGAAGAGCCCATCAGATGGTTGCTGGGACCTCATCATGGTCAGAAACATGACAATGATTGATTGAGCATTTGCACAAGAGAAGAAGAAGGACGTTTTCATCCAGGACACCTTGGCTGAGCCCAACCCTAGGGGGTTGAGCCACTGTAGGTGGAACATGTCCCTCTGTTGACCTAGGACGTCCTCCAGAGATCCTTGACGTCACCTCCAGTGTTTCACAGCTTTACAGGGCAGTTTGGCACATGTGGCAGAGTTTGGAGGCCCAGAGAGGGCCAATGTTTGTCTTCTAGTGCTGAGATTTGCCCTAAAAAAGGCCAACGTCTCCCTCAGAGGGGCTAAACGTCCTGCTTATTGCTCATTTAGAGTTTTATTTAGCAGTTAAATGTAAAACAATATGATTTTTAGTAATCAGCCTTGTCGGTTGTTTTAATGACCTAATTTTTAATTAAAAGTCATTGGATGATATAAATTGAGGATGTTTTCCCTCATTTTGACAAAACACACTTCACTCACACAAGTGAGATCTGATTTTTGCGCCCTACTTGGGTAGATTTGTTGTCTAAAGTGAGGCGCACTTGCTATTGGAAGGATATTTTTGGCATTTATGGCATTTCTCTCAAGGAAGGTTTACAACTAGGGTTTGCTTGTGCTTTTCTTCATGACATGTAAGTAAATTTTCTTGCAAAACTTCTTAAGTGAATGGTTGTAGGTATAATTTCTTTCATTTGCTTATTGTATTGCTGATTTAAAAACCCTAGGTAACAAGCACACAAGTAGGTTATTGTTACATATCCCCTTGTTGAGAAATATTTTTCAGCCATTGAAGGAAAGAGATAGAGCCTAGCCTTTGCTACACTTGTCTTGTTTCTTCTGAGCTAGCGTTGAAGTCTATAAGTTGAAAAGAGGAGACGTCCTAGGCTTAGATTGACTACACCTAGGGTTTTCACCTTCTAGGGTTTGAAAGCCTTGTTATTGCAACACTTTCTCCCTTAGGCTTATGCTTTAGGCTAGCCGTTTTTCCAAGTTGATTTAGAGAAGGAGGAAAGAGCATGAGGCCTTGCTTAAGCAACACCGGAGTGAGCCTCTTTCCCCTAGGGTTTTGATTCTAGGGCCCTGCCTTTGCAGCACCATAGAACCCTACCTTCTAGTCTCTGAGTCATCATCCTTTCCAGACCTTGTGCCCTTATCTTTGACTCCATTTACCCTAAGGCACTGATTTGATCTCCAACATTGAATCTTTAGTGTACAAAACTACCTTTAAAACTTTAAATTTTGAAACCCTAAATAACATTGCTAACCTAATTAAGGTTGACGTCATAGTTGAATATCTCATCTTGACGTAGCAAAAGTGTAATATAAGCAATTAAATGATGATTTGAATCTTTTGTTAAGTAAATCATTGATTGGACATATTGTTGGCTTAGTCATCTTGGTAGATATTTATGAATTGATGATATTTCATAGCTAATTGACACAACATTGACTTCTATCTATATCTATTGCTTTACAATTGCTTATTGAATAATATCAAATAGTCAAAGAAGTACTAACCCTTTGAGTTATAGCCTGCAAATATATATTTTGTTGTTGTTGTCTTGTTCCGGGAAGGCGTTTTCAATAGGGCATACACTTCTTTTATTGGTTGCTCAGCCGGACTGTCTGACATTGGTGGTAACCTGTGAGGAGGGAACTCTAAAACTTGACCTTGTTTCTTCTGCCTCTTCAAACCCCAAGTTACCGGGGACGTCTCCCCTGGGCTAACCTCCCTAAACAGAAAGAACCTCCCCATCGAGGTGACATTAGGTGGGGAAGGTTCCTGTTGCGCCAACTTGTCCTCTATCCTTTAGCCTGTGACCTAAACTACAAACTGTGCGATAACAAGGACTATTACCTTTTTCTTTTTGATATATCCTTCGATCTTGAGGGTTTGAGGAGTGATAATTCCAGCCAATGCATTACACAATATCGTGGGAGTCAACTCTTCAGACCAAATTGCTTCTACATTTTCATCTTGAGATGGTTCTTGTTCTTGTTCTTGTTCTTCTTTCTCTTCACAATCTATGTAGAATGATTTCTTCTCACCACACTTATGTTCCTTACTGTACTTGCTATCACAATTAAAGCATAAACCTTTTTCTTTTCTTTCCTCTAATTGTTGAGGTGTCAACCTTGTAGGTTGAGGTGTTTAGAAGAAGGAGCATTGTTCTCTCTATAGATGTTAGGATTGGTCCTTCTAGTAGCCATAGCCATATTTTTAATTTCAACATTTCTTGCCACCCTAAATGCATTCTCTAATGATTTGGGTTCCCAAAGGAGAACCTCATGTTGAATGTTATTCTTTAAAGTTCCTATGAATACATCAATCACGTGCTCATCTGGAATATCTGTTACCTTTATATTCAATCTTTGGAATTTCTCAATGTGCTCTGTAACTGAACCCTTTTGCTTGAGATTTATCAATTGGCTAAAGAAGGTATTGCTCCTTGTATCCTCATAGTGTCCTATCATTTCTTCCGTGAAAATTGTCCAAGTGACGAGTGATTTGCGAGAACAAAGCCATCGATACCATACAAATTGATTAGGTTCTAAATATAAAGAAGAAATTCATACCTTTTATGTATCTGGCACATTATGTAGATCAAAGAATTGTTCCATCTGAAGTATCCATGTGATTGGGTCCTTGCCATCAAACTTCCTCATATCGATCTTAGGAACATGGTTGGTCTTCAACCCAAAGTTGAAGTTTCTCCATTTTGGATTCACCTTCCTTTTGTCCTCATCATGAATTTCATGGGATACATTTTCAATTTCAGGTGTCCTCTCTATTAGGAAGTTTTTCAATCCTTCCATGATCTCCCCTTTTAAACCATCCATCTTAGTATTTATTGCCTCAAACTTAACTTCCGTTGAATCCATCATCTCTTGTAGTTCATCTTTTGTTACTATCTTCTTTTGTAAATCATTTATTTCCCTACGCATTTCTTCACCTTCATCAAGAGTCCATGTAGGATTTTCTGGAGGCTTATTTGGTGTAGAAGTGCCATTTTTGGGTGGCATATTGGCCAGGTATCACTTTTGAACCTTGATTTTGAGGTGGTTCTGCTAGACAATATTTCTTCTACTGTATATCCAAAGTTTCAGACCTTCTGGGTATGAAACTTTATTTTTTGTAGTTCTCTGATATTTCTTCTCTGCAATTCCACAGGTTTGATTAAAATTGGATGTGCCAAATTGAATTTACAATAATTTCCCCACAACTTGCTGATTTTTGGCCTTTCCAGGAGATATAAATTGTATAGCGTGACCCGCCCAAAATAATTGATATAAAATAATGAAACTCATACCAGAAATACTACAGACTGTCAACTATCCAATGCAACTAGTCTCACTCAATTTGGATACTCTAGGAAGAAGTTATGATTGTTTTATCTAGAACACCTTCTTCAGACTGGTCAATAGGACTAGTCAAATATCATATCTTCCTCAGGGTGTATCTAAAAATGTACGATGACCCAGAAGATGAAATTTTTACCATAGATACCTTTCTAATTTCAGTAAATATCCTCTAGAGTTTAGGTTCTGAAACGTTACAAAAAAAAATTTATAGCAAAAATTCCGCAATGACTCAGTTCAGGATGATTCCATAACCCTAACTTGCAAAGGATATATCTCTGAAAGTATAAGGCCTCAGGAGATGAAATTTCAACCCAATGTAACTTGATCCGTCTACTAAATATCCTCCAATCCGTTCGTTTTGAAGCATTGTAGAAAAAAAGTTATATCGAAAATGCCAAGGTGTCTCAGATGTGGTAGCGAAACCTCAAGACCTTGAGCTCTGATACCATATGTTAAGAACCAAATATCAATATAGCATAGAAAAACCTTAGAATAAGTACTCAACGCCTTGAAAAAGAGAGAAATTCGAATAATAAGCCTCTTCGAGGGGGAAACCTCCTTATGCCCACATAAATGTACAATTCCAAGATGATTCCAAATGAAAATGTCTCCTCGGTATATATAGGAGACTAGGAGGTATAATTACAACTAATGAAATAAAGATGACATAAATAAAATAACATTACTAATGTAATATTCCCCAATTAAGGGGTAATGAGCCACTATTTAGGGCTTAACAAAGGAAACAAACAAAATGATGTTGAAAACTACAATAATGAATATGTAACCAAGGGATGATATGTTCCATAAATTCTGTAAGGAAGTGAAAAAGTTACAGGAGGAACCTTAAAAGGTAATAAGGAGAAAACCTTGAAACGTTTGATGTGATACTTGCACATATAAATTGAAGATGAAATTAAAATCGGGAAGATCTTTTGAAGGATATAGACATTATTCGAAGAAGAAATACCATTCTCAAGCTCTCCTATGACCTCCAAATGATGTATTGAAATATGAATTTGGAAAAAAAGTTGAGATCTGACACTTTGGCTATGTAAGAATAACTTGGCATTCAAAGGAAACCATATATGGATGAAGATGCCAAAGTAAAAGTTGCACTTCAATAGTTAGAAGGTGCAACACATACATGGAAAGACATGGATAAAAAAGAATCTTAAAACAAATTTGTGAAAGCCCCAATTACGCGATCCAAGTGCAATTAGGATGAACCATACAATGTTAGGATAATGCATTTATTCCAAAATGACATGATGGTTGAGGAGTATAAATCAAAGTTTTAAGTGCTCGGATCAAAAGTGCAACTAGAACAAGACCCAGTGAGTGATATCTACATTTTAAATATAAGGTGGGGCATATGCATAGGTGTTGTGAGTGGGAAATCCCTCTACGGACTAGCACTTATGGTTTTATCATGCATGCAGAAAAGACCTAAAGATTCCTACTTTCTACCGTCATCCCGGACCTAATCCCCATTATTCTTAAGAAAATACGTAGTTAAGAAGATCAAGTGAGCATACCTTATTTCGTGCATTTGATATCAATCCTTCTTCATGCTTGGTTGCTCTTTGACTGCAACTCTCCTCCCAAGGATGACCTGCATTCACACAAAACAAACAAATAACTCCACATGCATTTGATCTACAGATTAATGGGTTAGAGATTTAATCAACATGTATGCAATAAACCATGAAAACCTCATATGGTGGGACGGGAAAAGTACTTCTTTATTATTAACTTCATTAAATCAACTTACAATGATGAAGCCGACCACTACTCCAGGAATCTGGTCCTAGGCTCCTCTTCAACTGTCCTCCAACTTCTTTGCTCTATACTTCTCTTTGCACAAGGATGGCTAAAGGTTGGGACAAAGGGAATGCACAATCGGGTATAGTTTCTTTACTATGATTCTCCTCTTCCAAATGGGAACTCTAACCCTTCTTTTATAGGCTAGAAGAAGCTAGGTATTTGGTCGAATTTCCAACCATGCATGGCCGAAAGGTTTAGTTAACTTACCCAAAGCTGTGTGTTCCGTCATCAACTTTCCTTTTTTTGTTCTTTTGTAGGTACACGCGGGCTGTCTTGGGTCAGCTAGCATGTACACGCGTGCAGTAATGTAGCAGGGCATGTGGGCCTTTATAAAAGGGTTTTTAAGAAGAGTTGTTCAATAGTGTTTTGGCAAAGAAGGAATCTGAGATGCCCTGATGCCAAGTAAGCATGTCTGGTGCAAATTAAGGTTATAATAGATGCCCCCTAATGTGTGAGGTTAGAAGAGCATCTGATGGCCGAAATACATTAACAATCTTCATCGATGTGCCGAACAAGTGAGCCTAGGGACCAGAAATCGGGAGGTGCCATATGCAAAATAATAATTGTCTCACCGAGGCAGGCATACCCATGCTCGAGATAAAATAAAATTATGGCTACCAATCAAATACACTGTAGATCCATGTCATATAACTATATAAAGTGTAGGCACGAGCAATACACAATGGAGCTACATATCGAAATCAAAAAGATATACGTGTAGAGTATCCATCTTCATAGAAGCTGATAAGGTGTGACGACTAGAGATGAGGTCTTTAGAGCTCGAGAAACAACTTCAAAATCTTCAAAACTCAGGTAGGAGTGTAGTATGAGTGTACAAATTCACTACCCAGAGGTCTTCAACGGCTCGTCGGTCATGGACTAGAGAATATTGATGATCAGACTGGAGGCTTCATTGATTTCAAACAAAGACTTGATTGGACGTTCAGGATGGACGGGTATGAGGGAAAGAGACAAATTGCATAGGGGCCGACTCAGGCTTGGTAAAAACTTCCCTTGGACAATAGCACGACAAATGGTGAGGCTCAGGCAGCATGGTATTAACATAAGTTTACGAGGTAGGAGGCAAAGCAAACTCTCCATATGTTTGGAAGAATAACCAAACGACATAGGACACAACTCTATGCATCGAGAACAACTTCCTAAGGTCGTATTAAATCCCAGATTTTGACGAACAAACAAACATATGTGATTTATCCAAGGACGACTCATTATGTTGCCAATAAAGAAAATACTTTTCCCTTCCTCTTTTTGGGGTATACTTGATTTTTTTGTCTTTTTCAATAATTTTGGAAAAATAATACAAGAATGTTACGTTACAAAGGAGGAACAAGTGTTGCAAACATACAAGTTCAAGGCGTAGGGACAAGACTGATGTTCAAAGTAAGGACACTCGGGAAAAATCCTCCAGGGGCAAAAGGTGTCAAGACACAGAGGAAAAGTGCTACAGGGCTTGCGTATAAGGCATGCTTTAGATGGTTCAGTTGAGAGCAACATGGAGCCGACATTAGGCCAAGGATGTGGGTATGCAAATGCGATTAATAAACCACACAATGGTAACATCCTTCTATGTGAGTTTAACGAGCCCAGAGAAGGTAAGTTCAATGGTTTTTCATATTTAGAGAGTCTGAAAAAACATAAAAGGAGACTCCACTAGGGTACCTTTTTCGAAGGTAGTCTAGTCGGTTCGAAAAAGGGGTAAACTAGCACCGACAAAATGTCTATTCAAAGGCATTTTAACGAGTGTGATACAGACAAGATCACTTGGCCATTTTTTCATTTTTAAGGAGTCTAAAAAAATCTTAACTATGGACTCCGTTAGGAATGTTCTTCTGGACCATTTTAACGAGTGTGAAAGAATAAGGTCACTCAGTGATCTTTTCAATTTTAGGGAGTCTGAAAAGAGCTTAACTATGGACTCCGTGGGGGTTCCTTTTCGTACATTTAGTCCCTCAGGCCCGAAAAAGGGTTAAAATGATACCAGAGAGTACTCTTCTAGAGAACTGAAGTTCCTTAGAGTATACCTTTGTTTGTACAGTTGACCGTCCGGACTGAAAAATGGGTAAACTACCGCCGGACATACGTGACTTCAAATTTCAGTTTAATGAGCATGAAAGGCCACAAGATCGCTAGACAATCTTTTCATGTTTAGAGGGTCTGAAAAGGGCTTAAAAGAAGACCCGTTATGTTTTTTGGGAGTCCCGAGGGCGAGGTCAAGAGTGACAAGGAATCATGCAAATGAGGCTCAAACTTGTAATCAGGAAAAACAACAAGGACTCTCGAGCCTACATTCATTAGTGACAGCATGGACACCATAACGCAACTAGGATCTACCTAGGGCATCCATGTTCCGATAAGCTCTACCACCAAATCGCGACACTTCTAAAGCAACAATGATGGTTCCGTGTCGCAACCTGAAGGGATCGATCCTATGGCAAAGGGATAAAGACAACGAGATACAAAAGTCAGGGTGGAAACCTAACCTACATGCTCAAGTTGATCATCCAAGGTTTTTCCCACGGACTGTCAAAAGTGACCCAAAACTCCAAAAAAATGTCCCGATACCCGATCATACCCTTCCAACGCAACTCCTGAATCACTCTAAATGGTTTTTAGTTTAAAGAAAATGATAAGGGGGGCCAAAAAAGTGAAAAAAAGGGGTC
This sequence comes from Picea sitchensis, assembly GCA_010110895.2. NCBI lineage: Eukaryota > Viridiplantae > Streptophyta > Pinopsida > Pinales > Pinaceae > Picea > Picea sitchensis. The sequence goes on from SNQJ01S0006658.1 coordinate 209,035, forward strand.
AAAAAGTCTATATATAGAAGTTGAAAGCTCATTATCACCATTGTTGATTTGGAAATTGACTCTAGAGAAAAAAAACCCCTTTGATAAAAATGGTGATTTCGGTAGCTACAGTGGACGAAATGACCATCTGTCTGGACCAAGTAAGTATAAACTCTCTCCTCTTGCAAATTAAATCTTTATTTATGCTTTTGGTTTCAAGTTTTGGGGGGGCGTCGACCTTCAAAAGGTCGGCCCTAGGTCCACGTGGGCTGTCTTATGACAAGCCGCATGTACACTCAAGCAGAGGAAAAACTGCACGCATGTACACACGACTATCATCATTACAACCCGCGTGGACCCCTTTATTTAATGAAATTTAAAAAAAAAACAAGGGTTAACCCTCCTGAACTTGGTGTTTTGCAGGATGTATGTTCACTAGAGGGAAAGAGAGCATGAGGAGATTAGTGAGTTGGTCGGGGAAGACCCCAATGCTATTGTTGCCTTAATGCAATGTGGGCTGCTCAAGTTATTCCTATGTCCTTTTATGCGGGCACAACCTAGGCTAATGAATGCCTTGGTTGATTATTGGCATCCCGATGTAGAGGCCTTTATGTTAGAGGGGCATTCACTCGTTCCTACTACAGAGGACATATATTTTTTGACTGGCCTCTCCAGGAGAGGGGAACCAATCAATTTTCAGACATTTCCTTCGAGGCCTCATAACATATTGGAATTGATAGGAATTTATTGTGAGGCTGGTACAGACTGATCGAGCTCACAGGTGCCCATAAGAAAGATCACAGACTTATCACTGTAGGCGATTGTGTTGCTTATTGGGAGGATAACTGGTTCTGCGGCTCTACATCAGGTGTCCCGTGCATAGATGAACTGTGCAGTCCAGTGCTTAAATGCACAGATATTTGACTGGAGCACTACACTGCTAGATTGTATGAAGAGGTAGCTGATAGATTTCCGGTCGTGGACGCAAAGGAACTTCGGGTTTGGGACGATTCTATGCTCTTTATTCTTTGAAAGAGTTCCGAGTTTCAGTCCTCGAGTGGTGGTACGAGGACATCAAGCCTCTCTTCCTGCGGTTTGAAGATGGGCAGTGTTACTGCCACGCCAGGGTGGTGGAAGGACCAATGAGTCCTTTGATGACAATTTCTTTGCCTGGTTGTCGCGATAGATCCCAGTCATAGAGGATTACCCTTATGTTGGGATTGATTTCTAGAGAGATCCTGAGATATCGGTACCTCCTGGCGAGGAGCGAGGAGAGATGGGTCAGTTTGCATCGTTGTTTTTTTTTTTTTTGTAAAACATATGTAATCTTTACGTTGTTTTTTTATATATCATTTTTTTTATACCAGAGTATTTGAAAGATATGTGTCTATTATGTGCAGATGTGGGACCAGTGTGACCTGTAGATTATGCGAGGAACAAGCATCGTCCTCGTCCAGGGGCCACACCTGCCACCACGGGGGGTCCAACAGCAACATGAGAGCTTCCAGCCGGTGAGGCTGAGAGGGTTTTGAGACGAGTCGAGCGAAACTTTACCTCGCTCACCCGCACAGTCCCTATGGTAGAGATTGAGGATCTGCCACCATCTATGCAGCCTCATGTAGTGGGGCCACCACGGATGTGGGTTCGACTGTTTCGGCGTTTGACAAACGCTGTTGATCATTACAACAGGGCCCATAGGCCTAGACCTTAGTTAGTCTAGAATTTTCACGTGTCGAGAGCACTACTTGTATATATGTTTTGAGGGCATAAGCCCCATGACTCATTATTGGTCATACTTTTGAGGCGCTTGCGTCCACCTATGTACTCTAATGATTATGATATTATATATGGATTTTTATGTCTTTTTGTGTCTTATGGATCATATTTACCTTTAAAAATGTATTTACATGTTTATGTGTATGTATTTTTATATGCGTACGAGATGCCAGTTTAAAATTTGATTAGCTAGAGTATCTGTAATTTGGTTTAATCTCCTAGGAATATGAAAATATGTAATATAATCAAAGCTTCATTCTAAGAGACGTACCCTAAGGAATCGTTGGTGAAAAGTCGGATCATGAACACGGTAGACTCTATTTAACTGAGACACAACCAACTGAGCGTCTAAATAGACCCGGAAATGAGAGATACCAAATGACAGGGCGTCACGAATCAACTCAATAACTGCACTGTACTTGACTACATTGTTTGTGGTGTCACCTAAGCATATACCTTCGGAAGATAATAACTGGCCTCGAGGCATAAAAATTACCCAAGCTGCGGAGGCAAGCTTCCGACTGTGCCAGCTAGCACCGTCTACGTACCCAATGAACACCTCTGATTCACTTGACATATGCCACAATGATGAAAGATAACATAAAAAATGACACGTCCATAATACTAAAAGAAACTAGAAAGTAATAGTACAAAGACTATACATATGTTACAAAAAGTTACCCAAGGTGATCTACCTATGAGTAATACTTCTTGAGGTAGAGCCCATTTCTAGGCTCCTCCAAAGCATTTCCCTCAAAGTCGACCAGACGATAAATGCCCTTTTTTAGAACCTCTTTTATGATGAAAGGTCCTAACCACATGTGTTTGAATTTTCCTGCCCCCAGGGGGTCCTTATCTTGCTCATAGACCAGGACAAGGTCGCCTTCAGAGAAAATCCGAGGACGAACAGACCGATCATACTAACACTTGACTTTATGTTTGTGAGCCTCGTTAGCCAGGGCTGCATCACGACGCTGCTCATTGAGCTGCTCAAGGTATAATAACCATTCTTCAAGTGGAGAAGTGTCTGTAAATAACTGTACTGCCAACTTTAGGGACGAGATCTGACATTCGATAGGAAAGACTGCTTCCAGCCTGTAAACGAGTTGAAAAGGTGAGAAACAGGTTGCAGTCTTAACATATGTTCGATAATCCCATAATGCTGAGTATAACATCAAATTCCAATTTGACTTGGATGAGTTGATCGTTCGCTGTAGGATGGTCTTAAGAGATTTATTTACAACTTCCACCTGACCATTTGCTTAGGGGTAGTAGGGTGACAGATGTTCTTGCCACAATCCAAGCTTTGATGTTAACTCAATCATCATCTGGTTCT
>SNQJ01S0006658.1:220090-234554 GCA_010110895.2 Picea sitchensis
TAGCTTGCCAATCTAATTGTGTTTACAATCCCCTTGACAAAGCGCCAAAGAAAAAAAAGGGAGGGGTATGGTGGTTATTTTAGAGGATATTTGAGACCTCTTTAATCTTAATTAGTAAATATTAATTAACATAGATTCATATTGAATTCAAATCTATTAAGTATTGAATGCAATAAAAAAAATTAAGACATGATTCTATTGATGTTTAAAAGATCCAAGGTCACCTCATAGAGAAAACCAAGGGATGCCTATCCACATTCTTGAATAACATTCTTAGTAAACTTGTCACCGTAGACTAATGCATCTCATCCAAGGGGTTTTGAATTGGGAACCTATTGCCATAGAACTAGACAAATGCCCAACAATGTTGGTGACCATTGATTGAGCTAATCCCTTGGGTTATTTTTTTATAATGAAGGAATTGGTGGTGAGATTTGATCCACTTATATGTGCATGGTTCATGAGATCATTTAATATACATTAGATAAGTTTTGATGTCTAAAATGGGATTTCTAAGGAAAGTAATAAAATAATAGTTATAATAATAAATAATAGTTATGAATTTTCAAAGGGAAAGAAAGAGAACTATTTTTTTTTAAATGGTATTTTCAACTTATCTCCTTATAGGTTTACTCAAATTTCAAGTGTAAGCACTTGTTAGATGTGAAACTGAATTCAACCTCCAATGAGTACCCACTTTGCATATTTTTAATAGACCCACAGTTCGATAAACTAGATACACATGAAAAAAACATGTTTCACATTGGGTTGTGTCCAATTTAATATTGTTTTTTTTTTTTACAGAAACGGTTATAGAATATATTAATGGGGTGGTCTAGCCACATAATCAGTTACAAAATGGTATCGAATTTCTTCGGGCCAGTCTTTCTGATCCATTCTATTTCTAGACTTTTGAACTAAACTAGATCCTATACGCCTTCAAAAAGAACTGGTATAAAGTTAATTGCTGAGACTCCAGTCACTGTTTCAACATCTATCTCAACACTGTTTCAGCATATGACTCAGCACTGTTTCAGCTTCCAGCGGTGTTTCAGCATATACTCCAGCAGTGTTTCAGCTTCTGGCCACACTGTGTTTCAGCATTATTTCAGTGACCCGGTTCGACTGCGGGTCATTACATCCTTTCTGTCTTGAAAGTTTTTTTGTTTTTTCCTTTTTGTCACTGTCTGCCATTCTTTGCTTCGAAGAGGGTGTCTTTCCTTCGGACGAGTTGAACTAAACTAGATCATGTACGCCTTCAAAAAAAGAACTGGAATAAAGTTAATTGTCGAGACTCCACCAATGCTTTCAACATCTATCTCAACATCAAGCTTTCTCAAAGATATGACTCAAGATCGTTTCAGCCTGGGCCAAAGCCAAAGATATACTCCAAAGAAGAAAGTTTCAAATTTTCCACACCGGTGGTTTCAAGATTATCAAGACCCGTTCGACCAAGGGTCATTACATCCTTTCTGCCTTGAAAGTTTTTTTTTTTCCTTTGTCACTCTGCCCATTTCTCCTTTGCTCAAGAGGGTGTCTTCCTTCGGACGAGGGGACCTTCTTCATTAGTTGAGTCAAGGATTTCTTCATCTTCTGAATCGTCCCAGCTTGAGACCTGGAGTTTGGGTCGAGAAATACATGGCATTATGATTGGATCAGATCCTACCTGGGCATTTCCTTTGGGCTCTTTAGGGGAAGGAGGCTCTGGCTCTTGAATAGAGGAGACTTGTTCCTATTTATGTGGAACAATCTCTGGATCTTCCTCACTTGAAGAATCATTAGCCGGATCTATGCTTTGATGCTCAGGGAGAGCTCCGACCCACCATGTAGCTTTGCATTGATTCTTGGGGTTTCTATTTTTCTCATGGAGCTTCTGACATTTGATGGCTAAGTGCCCTATTTCAAAACAACTTATGCACCTAAACTAAAGATTCTCGTAGTCAAGCTTCTACGTCCAAGAATAATTAATCCATTGAAGATGATTCTATACTGGGAATCCTTTACTGAACCATCTCTACAATGTGATCCTGAAAGACAAGTAGTGAAGATTTGGTTTCGAAATGCTTCCAGAATCTTGCCAAGAGCGCTTACACATGGCTAAGAGAAGAATCCCTTAAATGAATAGGCAGGCCATGGAGCCTTACCCACACGGGGGGAAAATGGATGGAAGTTGAGGAGGGGTCGAAATAAGGGGTCCAGAGCTGTAGAGATAGACCCGACCTTCCCCAAAACCAGGGCCCAGAGCTGAAGATCAAATATCTATCCTTAGCGGAGGCAAAAATAATGACGAAGAAACCTTTAACACAGTAGTAAACGTGAGATTCAAGTCGAGGAGGGGAGTCCACTCTCAGAAGGAGGTTCAAGAATGCATATCCGCTAGGCGAGGCCAGTAGTTGTTAAACCTTCAAAATAGAGCATTAGATCTAAAAATCCTCGGTCCCTCCTCGGCTTCCCGGAGGCAACAGGATCACTGAATCCCGGCTTCACGAACTACGTGAAAAAAAGCTGAGCTGCCTTGACCCAAGGCCCTTGAAGGAGTGGGAGGAGCCGAATAAACGGGCACTGAGAGGCGCCTGCCATGTTTCCTGTGAGGGTGAGGGTGAGTGGAGGGGAGGAGGAGGGACCTGGACGGGAGCTGGAGGGGTCACCGGGAAATGGGTCAACAGAGGGACAAGGGGGTGAGACTCGAGAGGGGTCAGCTCACGGGAAGAGACTCAAAGGGAGTCAGTGAGGAGGCCAGCCACCATCGCTTAGCTTTTTTTTTGTCCAATTTTAATATTGATTAATTACTTTTTATAATTTTTTTGAGACCAATGTATCACGACGTCAGTGTTATTTTCAATCTAACAATCATGACACATCTAAATCATATTAAAGTATAAAACACACCTCACTTCTCTTGATGTAGTTGAAAGAAACTTAAACATAGTAAATATTTTTAGAACATATAATTTCATAGTGTATGATATTGTTACTTGTGCCCCTCATTTTGAATTTTGGAACTAGATACATTGTGATAGTAGGAAAGAAAAAATGGGAGTTGTGACATGTGGAGTAAAGACCCTAAGTAGCACTAAATAGCCTCGCTACTAAAGAAAAAACAAAACTGGAACACCTAGTAGGATTCCAGGTGATCAAAGAGTAATGTGGAGAAAGGATAAAGAAACCTAGCCAAAGAAGAAGTAGATAACAATGAGTTTATCAAGTTGGGACTGGAAGAAGAATACCGACCTTGCACATTTTGAATGTACTTTCCCGCCCTTGGGTGAAACCATGTATAATGTAAAGGCTTAGGTTTGAGAGAGGGTTGGTTATCGATTGGTTGTTGGCGTGGGTATTACTATTGTATTGTTGTTCATTTTTGAGGGTTGTTGTCAATATGGGGCTGCAACCACTGTAAGGGGTTTTTGGGTTACTATTGGATTTATCTTTGTATTCTATGTCATTGCGGTCTTGACATATTAATGATTTATGTATTGGTTCATATTGAAGTTTAATGAAATAAGGCCCCCATTTTAAATTTTATTGTCTTTATTTTATATGGCGATGATTTATTCTATTATTGTTCCTTATATATGTTGTTGATTGAATGCAATCTACTTGAATATTTTATGTTGTGTGTTTGAGTGAGATGGAGTTTCCATTTATGTTGATATTTTAATCATGGAATAGCTTGATATTGGTTGCGATATGATGGACTAAGCTTAGTATACTAGTTAGGATAGAAATATAGGTACTGTGTTGTGATTCTATTGTGACAATAATTCTGTGTGAGCCATGTACAAGATTTAGTCTCATCATAGCACTACGACTGAGACCTTCCCCTTCACAGGGATTAAAATGCCAATACTTACACTATAAACAAACCACCCTTGTTGGACACCAACGTAGACCCTAGTATGAAATTGAGCCAACATATGGTTTTATTGCCATGATTATTTACAATGTGTATGACATTCTGATGCAGTGCCCCTATCTCGACAAGGTTTGTTGACCTCCTGGTCTATGGATCTTCAAATCTCCCAAGATGGAATAGCTCTTCGGGTTCCTGCTGGAACCTCTACAAAAATAATCCATAGGTCCTTATGTGAAACTCTACCCGTGTGAACAAGCACCAAGCATAAGCTTCCCCTCCTCGTGACCACTCATTGTGACCACATGCCTAACCAAAAGGCACTTTGCGACTTCGCATGTTGGGTGTTTGGATGTGAACCAAGCTTGGTTCTCTTGACTCCCGAACCCCCAAAATCTGAACTAGCACCTAGAGAGCACTAGCTCCGTTCTTGCAGACTCTCCAATGTGACCTCAAGCTATAACCTGGGGCCTAACTTCTAGGTTCTTTGAGACTCTGTGACTCATGAAGTTCGAAAATAACTCACCTCCTTTCTCCTGAAGTCTGAACCTCTGAACTTCACTTGTGTCAGATCAACGACCCATGGTCTCCCTTCGATCGATGACTGTGATAAAATCGTGAGTTCACGTTTTGGGTATTTGTAGTGAGTTACTCCTAACTCTTTCAATCCTCAAACTCCCAAAACCTGAAACTGCACTCGCGTCAGATCAACGATCCACAACTCCCCATGATCTGACGGTCCTGATCTCCACTTCACAAATCGAGACTTTGCGTCTTGGGGTATTGAAGGCTGCTCGCCTCCCTTCTCCCAATTCTCGATTCTACTTTTACCATATTAACGGTCCAGATCTCTCTGTGATCCAACGATTGAGATATCCTTCGCGAACTTAGTACTTCACGTTTCACGAAGTTGGAGGACTTCTCACCTCTCTTCTCCCGATATATGAACTCGTGAGTTTCTTGGGACTAGATCTACGGTCCACACTTTCCTTTGATCAACGAATGTGATCCTTTCACGAACTTGGACTTCGCTAGGTTGCTTACCCTGTGCACTTCGAAAGGGTTAAAACCTGTGCACTTACCTCTGGATCCAACATCTGTTGGTCAAAGCGCTCAGATCTAACGAACCATATCTGATTTCCTCCCATGTGTTCTTCTGAGTGTCTGGACGTGAGATTCGACGGACAGATCTCTTCCCCTGGAGCTGATCCGATAGCAGCTGTCGCTCCCCCTCCCGATATTTCAGCTTCCTTCAACTTATAAGATTTTCTAAGTATCCAAAGGTCTCGACCTTTGTTCTCCCTACAAGTCCATACCTTGAACTTATTCTGCACTTTTGGAAAGTGATATTCCTTTCGAGCTTAATCTCCTCGAAGATTTTGATCTCCCACGCACTCCTTGCATTTTCGGGGATTTCATCAAACTCAGATGAAAGGATTTCTTGAAAATAAATTCTTCCCACCTTCCCGACGTCCCTCTATTTGGATTCTTTTACTCCTTACAAAGTTGCTTCGACACTTAACCGAATCTAGGATTTGTGCACTCCTTGCAGCAGATTCTTACATAAGGTTTGAGTTCTTGCAGATGACTATGCATGCTTTGCAACTGTCACTTTGCACTCCTTGCAAAGGGAAAGTTTTGTGATATCTCTTCTGAGGTTTGAAATCAAAATAGGTTCCGTTAATTCACTCTTTGAGCTCTGTGTGCACACCTTACACCCACTTAACAGAAGAGAAAATGCTGGAAACTTATACAAACATTTCACAATTCCATAAACTCATAATGAGATTCATTCATTCATGAAAGAAACAATAACAGGAAATTGCAAACAATACCCACACCATACATTGGATCAATTTTCCTCTGTTATCTTCATTCAAAAGTAAAATGACTACAACTATAATCAAAACAACAACTAAAAACTCAAAATTCTCTTACTAACTCGCAACAACCTCATTTGGGTGTACAAAACATCTATTTAACTCAGCGGGTCCTTAATGGTTCCTCCCCGACTAGTCGTCTACTTGAAAAAAAAAACTAACTCCTACCTAATTTCTGTTACATTCAAGACTAGGAGAGAAACTCCCAGATCATTCACGGTCACTCCGCTTCCACGTATTTGATCTTCTTTCATTTTCAATCAGCTCCAAAAAGACTCAATAACTGCCAACGGTTTTGGATTCCAAAACGGTTCTCAGGCCTGAACTGTCCTGCCATGCATGCTCGCTGACGTCGCTGACGATGCTCCTGCATCATACTCCCATGGAAAAAAAATTCACGGACTCCTGTCCATGAGCTCCTGCATCGACTTTCCATGCTTCTGGATATCAGCTTCATTTTCCCAACTGGAATATTCTATTGGGTGTCCCTTCCACTGGACCAAATATTCAAAATAGGTCTTCCTCCTGGTCTTCTTTCCAATCCTCTGATCAATGATCTTCTCCATGTGTGGTTTTTCTGCTATAGGCATTTGTTTCTCCCATTGAACCTTCTCTTGATCTTCTAATCCACCTGTGTCATCTTCCCTGTAAGGGTATAGGTCTGAAATGTTAAATATGGGTGATATGCCCACATCATCTGGCAACTCAATCTCATAGGCTTTTGCATCAAACTTCCTTAAGATCTTACATGGTCCTATCTTCTTCATATTTAACTTGTTATATGTTCCCCTAGGGAACCTTTCTTTCCTGAGATGTTCTAGAACCTGATCTCCTACTTCAAATTGAAGTTATCTGCGATGTTGATCAACTCTACGCTTGTACTTTTGGCTAGAGCTCAACAACCATTCTCTGATCTGGCTATGGAGCTTCAACATTTCTGCAGCAAAATCTTCTGATCCAACGCTTCTGATCTCACTTTTTTCCAAGTCTCTTAACTCATATACTTCCCTTGGTTTCATTCCATACACTATTTGGAATGGGATCTTTCTAGTGCTCCTGTTTGGTGAGTCATTGTATGCAAATTCTATTTGTGGTAGAATCTGATCCCATTGATTATGATGCTCAGTGACCAGACTCCTCAACAAGTTTCCCAAACTTCTTTTTACCACCTCAGTCTGTCCATCTGTCTAAGAGTTATAAGCTGAGATGAAGGACAGATCCGTCCCCAACTTCTTCCATAGTGTTCTCCAAAAATGACCAACAAATTTTGTGTGTCTGTCCAAGACAATGCTTCTCTGTAGGCCGTGAAGTCTCACAACATCCTTGAAAAACAGATTTGCAACATGTGTTGCATCACTAGTCTTCTGGCATGGGATAAAGTGTGCCATCTTTGAAAATCTATCCACCACCACAAATATGGAATCAAATCATCTTTGTGTCCTTGGTAGTCCCAACACAAAATCCATGCTTATTTCATCCCAAGGCCTCTCTGGTATTGGCAATGGTTGATACAATCCAGTGTTCTATCTTTTAGCTTTTTCATGTTGGCAAATTCTACATATGTTTACAAATTTTATCACTTCTGCTCTCATACCCAGCCAATAGTATGAGCTTCTCAACTGTGCAAATGTTTTATCATGGCCAAAATGTCCAGCCAATCCCCCACTATGCTTTTCCTTTAAAAGGTTGTCCCTCATTGAGCATTTTGGTATGCATAACTGATTTCCCTTGAACATCAATCCCTATTGAATCATGTACTCTGCCCACTGGCTCTTGTCTCTCAGCACAGGATTTTCACATGCTTCATATGCTTCCTTGAAATGTTCATCATCACAATACACATCCTTAAGGCGTTCAAACCCTAAGGTCTTCACCTGAAATTCTTGCAGAATCAAACACCTCCTGCTCAATGCATCAACAACTTTTTTAGCATTCCCAACAATATGTTTTATGACAAAAGTAAAATTCTGCATAAACTCAATCCACTTTGCATGCTTCTGATTCAATTTTTCCTGTCTGGTTATGAATTGTAAGGCCTGGTTATCACTATATAAGACAAATTCCCATGGGACAAGGTAATGCTTCCATTTCTTCAAGGCTTGAATTATGGCATAAAAATCCTTATCATATGTGGAGTATTTCCTCTTAGTCTCATTCAACTTTTCACTGAAATAGGAAACATGCCTATTATCCTGGCTCAAAACTGCTCCAATTGCAACTCCACTTGCATCACACCTCACCTGAAATGTCTTTTCAAAATCAGGTAAGACCAGAATTGGTCATTCTATTATTTTCTTCTTTAGTGTATTGAATCTCCCCTCGAACTCCTTTGTCAATTTAAAATACCGGTGCATATTCTTTACTGTGTCCATCATTGGTGCACAAATTCCACTGAAATATCTAATGAACTTCCTGTAGAAACTTGGTAATCCATGGAAGCTTCTTACCTCAAACATGCTTCTTGGTGATGGCCATTCTTTGATTGCTCTCACCTTTTCTGGATCCATCTTCAGTTCATTTTAAGAGATCACAAAACCCAAGTAAATGAGTTCCATCTTCGTAAAAGAGGACTTCTTCAAGTTGATCAACAACTTCTCCTGCTGTAGTCTCCTCATTACTAGTGTCAGGTGTCTCAAATTCTCCTCTTTAGTCTTGCTAAAGATCAGTATATCATCCATATATACAACCACAAACTTGCCAATGAAATCTTTCAGTATTTCATTCATCAACCTCATAAAAGTACTCGGGGAATTTGTTAATACAAATGGCATAACAAGCCAATCATATAAACCTTCATTTGTCTTAAAGGCTGTCTTACATTCATCACCCTCTCTCATTCTTATCTGGTGATATCCACTTTTCAAATCTATCTTAGAAAATAAATTTTCTCCACTTAAACAGTCCTTTAAATCATCCATTCTCGGCAAAGGAAATCTATACCTGATGGTGATCTTGTCAATGGATCTCAAGTCCGTACACATTCTCCATCCTCCATCTTTCTTTGGACTCAACACAGTTGGCACTGCACATGGAATTAATGTCTCTCTAACTAAACCCTTCTCTAACAACTCCTGGACTTGGTTCCTTACCTCCTCAATCTCTCGAGGTGTCAATCTGTATGCTTCTTTGTTTGGTAGACTTGCTCTTAGTATCAAGTCAAGATGATGGCTGATAATTCCAATGGGTGGAAATGAGTTAGGCAACTCATCCACCACTATGTCAACAAAATTATCCAACAATTCCTGAACTTTTTCAGCCAAATCATCCATTGTAGTACTTGTAAGGAAAACTCTAGGTTTCCTCACCACAACAAACTGCGTCTCCTATTCTTTCTTGACTTCTTTCAGGAATTCCTTCTCACTCATGAGAAGTATGCATGTGCTGGCTTCCTATTTCACTTTATTCTCCTCTATTGGCATCAACATGTGTGTCCTACCATTCTTCTCCAAGGTGTATGTATTCTTCCTCCCATCATGAATGACATTCCTGTCAAACTTCCATGGTCTCCCCAACAAAATATGACATACATCCATGGGAATGACATCACATAGAATTTCATCTTATATCCTCCTATATTAAATTCAACCAAACATTGTTTAGTAATCATTACCCAGTGTCCTTTCTGCAACCATGAGACTTTGTATGGCTTCGGGTGTGCAATCGTCTCTAGCTCCAATTTCTCCACCATCTCTATGGATACTAGATTATCAGTGCTCCCACTATCAATTATCACCTTTCATACTCTGTCTTTAGTCTTGCAAGTTGTCTTGAATAGGTTGTTCCTCTGCAGTGGCTTCTCAACTTATGCCTCTAGTTTTAAGAGAACTTTTCTCAACATCAGGGATGTTCCATCCTCTGCTCCTTCTGCTTCAACATTCCTTCTCTTTGCTTCCGAAATGTGAGCTTCACCTCCTTCTTATTTCTTCTTCCTCTCGAGACATTCCCAAGACATGTGCCCTGTCTTTCCACATGCATAGCACCTTACTTCTCCTCCTCCGCTTCTACCTCTTCCTCTAGAAGAACTTCTTCCACCACCTTGTCTTCCTCGGGAACTTCCTCCTCTTTTAAAGTGACTATGTGGTTTATCAGTCTCGTCTTTGGATTTATGTGCCTTGTCATGGGTGATTCCCTTGCCTGTGTCTGGGGCAAGGCTTCTACCTCTACCTCATTGGTTTTGTTTTCTGGCCAACTTCTCCTCTTCCTTCAGTGTAACATGATAAGCATCCTCCACCGTCCTTACTGACATCATGCTGATCTCATCTTGGATTTCATACCTCATGCCATATATATACCTGGAAATTTTTTATTCATCTTTATCTCTTTGTCCAGTTCAGATATTCAGCTTGTAGAACTCCTATGTGTACTCTTTAACTGTCATAACCTTCTGTCTTAGGTTTTGTAGTTTCCTGAACAGATTGATCTGATAATATTGGGGCATGAATTTAGCCTTCATCTTGGCTACCATTCTGTCCCAATTCTTTATCTTCTATTTTCCTTTGCTTCTCCTCTCAGCCTATAGTTCATCCCACCACAATGTTGCATGTCCTTTTAGTCTGGTGACAACATGTCTCACCCTTTTCTCCTCATCGACATCTTCATAGTCGAAATATTTGTCCATGGATCTGATCCAATCTAGTAGCTCTTCAACATCCAAATTGCCTTCGTACATTGGGACTTCTATATTGGCTCTAGCTCCCAATCTGACAACTTCTCTCAGCAAGCATTCTTTGACAACATTTTCTCCTGTAGCTTCTTCAACTTCTATTTCTTCGCTATCTACATTGCTGATGTCTCCAGCATCAGGTTCCCTCCTTTGTGCTGCTTCCATTGCCTCTAATCTTGCACGAAGTTATTGCATCTCTCTTTCTACAACCCGATTGGGTAAAGGTGGTTCCACTCATCTCCTCGGTGGCGTTGTGTTGACTATCTCTCACACAGAGAGTACAACTTCGAGTTCTTTTGTCCCCTCTCCTTTTCTTGCTGTCTGCAAGAAAAAAATTATTATATGATACCACTTGATTCAATGCCCCTATCTCGACAGGGTCTACTGACCTCCTGGTCTATGGATCTTCAAATCTCCCAAGATGGAATATCTATTCGGGCTCTTGCTGGAACCTCCATGAAAATAATCCACAGGTCCTTACATGAAAATATGCCCGCGTGAACAAGAACCAGGCGTAAGATTCCCCTCCACGTGACCACTCGCTGTGACCACATGCCTAACCAAAAGGCACTTCACCACTTCACGCGTTGGGTGTTTGGATGTGAGCCAAGCTTGGTTCTCCTGACTCCCAAATCCCTGAACTCCATACTAGCACCTAGCGAGCACTAGCTCCATTCTTGCGCACTCTCCGATGTGATCTCAAGCTATGACCTGGGGCCTAAATTCTAGGTGCTTCGAGATTTTGTGACTCATGAATTTGGAAAATAACTCACCTCCTTTCTCCAAAAGTCCAAACCTACGAACTTCACTTGTGTGAGATCAACGACCCATGGTCTCCCTTTGATCAATGACTGCAATCAAATCGCAAGTTCACGTTTCAGGTATTTGTAGTGAGTTACTCCTGACTCTTCCGATCCCCAAACTCCCGAAACCCAAAACTGTGCTCGCGTCAGATCAACGTTCCACAAATCCCTGTGATCTAATGGTCCCGATCTCCACTTCATGAATCGGGACTTCGCGTCTCATGGTATCGAAGGCTGATCGCCTCTCTTCTCCCGATTCCCGATTATACATTTACCGAATTAATGGTCCAGATCTCTCTGTGATCCAATGATTGATATCCGACGACAGCTGTCACTCCCCCTCCTGAGATTCCGGCTTCCTCCAACTTAGAATATTTTCTAAGTATCCAAAGGTCTCGACCTTTGTTCTTCCTATGAGTCCATCCCTTGAACTTCTTCTGCACTTTTGGAAAGTGCTATTCCTTGTGAGCTTAATCTCCTCGAATATTTCAATCTCCCATGCACTCCTTTCATTTTCGGGGATTTCGTGAAACTCAGATCAAAGTATTTCTTGAAAAGAAATTCTTCCCACCCTCCTAGCGTCCCTCTATTTGGATTCTTTGACTCTTTATAGAATTGCTTTGACACTTAGACGAATCTCGGATCTGTGCACTCCTTGCATCAGATTCTTACGCAAGGTTTGATTTCTTGCAGACAACTATGCATGCTTTGCAATAGTCACTTTGCACTCCTTTAAAAGAGAAATTTTTGTGCTATCTCTTCTAAGTTTCAGAATCGAAAGAGGTTCCGTTAACACACTCTTTGCGCTTTGTGTGCACACCTTGCACCCACTTAACATAAGAGAAAACAATGGAAACTTATACAAACATTTCACAATTCCATAAACTCATCACGAGATTCATTCATTCATGAAAGAAAAAATAACAAGAAATTTCAAACAATACCCACACCATACATTGGATCAATTTTCCTCTGTGATCTTCATTCAAAAGTAAAATGGATACAACTGTAATCAAAACAACTAAATACTCAGAATTCTCTTACTAACTCATAGTAGCCTCATTTGGGCGTACAAAACCTCTATTTAACTCAGAGGGTCCTTAGCGGTTCCTCCCCGACTACTCGTCTACTTGAAAAACAAAAAAAATGAACTGCTACCTAATTTCTGTTACATTCAAGACTAGGAGCGAAACTCCCAAATCATTCACAGACACTCTGCTTCCATGTATTTGATCTTCTTTCATTTTCAATCAGCTCCAAAAAGACTCAGTAACTGCCAACGGTTTTGGATTCCAAAAAAGTTGTCAGGCCTGAACTGTCCTGCCACGCGTGCTCGCTGATGTCACTAATGATGCTCCTACATCACATTCTAGTAGTATGGCTAACAAGTTGACCTTGAGCTATTTGGAAGATTGGTGGTTCAAGAAAATTGATCTCTTTAAGAAGTAGTGCATTATGTGTTTTCTATCTTGTTGAATGCATGATGACCATAGTATATATGAAATATTTTGGCTAGAGTTCCTAGTGGTGCTATTTGAATGGTTGAAGAGATTAGGAGAGCACTCACAACTTTCCTAGAAGAAGAGTAGAGACATCTAGTGGATCGTCTATAATCTAGTTGTGCTACAGAGATTGGATCATGAGGTTGTGAGGGATTCCATTTTGGGTTAAGACCATGGTATAAGTTAACATCATTGAATTTGCAATGGAGTTGAACCAGTGTTTCTCAAGAGTAGAAGATAAATTCAATAAGGGATCTTGTGGAAGACTAATGGAGGTCACAACTTGGGTGAAAATATTCTTGGTGGAGGAATATTACACGCCCTTCAACCCACCAACCATGGAATCATAATATCTTGTGCATGGGAGTGTACTGTGATGGGATTGGTGAAAGTGAATAATAGAAGGAGGACACTCTATAGAGGAGGTAGAGGATTTGAAGAGAATGAAATGAACATTGACGAGAGATGTGATTATGGAGAAGTGTTGGGTATGTGTTATATTCTTTGCATGACTAGCTCTAGTGTTAGCTACATTGTGTCAGGCGCATAGGGGGGTTTGAGGAATTTTTTTTGCCTCGGGAAATGTGTCACATTTTTGCCTGGTTTTTTGTGTCACCTATATTTTTGTGTCCATTGTTGGGCATTTTTTTGCACATGTTTTTTGTCGATGGTTTTCTATTTCTGGTTAATCAATTAGGGTTGTTGACTAATCCAAGTCATTGGGTTAGGGATTTGGATGTCGCTGGCTCCTATATGTATATTGTATTGTAAAAAATGTATCCCTATGAATGAATATAGTATATGCTGGTTTTCCCGGTTTGGGTTTCCAGGGGAAAAATCTCTATGTAACGTGTGTATTTCCATTGTGTCTTTTCTGTTCTTTTTTTGAAAATCTATTTGCAGTAAAGTATTATACAAGGTTAAAATCTACATTTGGTATCAGAGCTTTGTTGGCTTCAGGGAGATTCCTTTGTGGTCAAGGGTTTGTCTTGGGACTGTGATAAGCCTTGTTATAGTGGGAGATCTGTGGTATTGATTTTTCAGGTAAAAAGAAATGGTGAGCAGTTCGAAAATGGAGATCAAGAAGTTTAATGGGAAAAGTTTTGAGTTGTGGAAGCTCAAGATGGAAGATCTGTTGGTGGACAGAGATCAGTGGATCGTGGTGGATCTAGGTACTGCACCTATGGGAACTTCATTAGATGAATGGAAAAATTTGGATCGGAAGGTGAAGAGCACAATCCAACTGTCTCTCAGATTCAGTATTATTGAATGTGTCAGAGGAATATACAACCAAGGATTTATGGGAGAAGTTTGGGAAGTTGTATTAGTCTAAGTCCCTAGTAAATAAACTATTCCTAAGAAAGAAGCTATATAACCCGAGGATGAGAGACAGAGACTCGGTGGAAGAGCATTTGAATGCCTCAAATACTGTGGTAAGTCAATTATTATTTGTTGAGATTAAAAATTTAGATGAAGATAAGTGAATCATTTTATTGTGATCTTCGCCAGACTCTTGGGATATTTTGGTTGTGGCCATAGGTAGAATATAGCTTCCTTGAATTTTTATGAAGTGGTCTCATCCTTATTGTTGGAGGAGATCAGAGATGGAGTTGTCCTCTAAATTTGACATGAAGGATCTCGGTGCTTCAAATTTCATTTTGGGAATGGAAATTAAAAGAGAGAAAAAATAGGAAACTGTAGTTGAATCATAGAAAATATGCCGAGACAATATTGGAGAGGTTTAATATGAAGGAATCTAAACC
>SNQJ01S0006658.1:234564-245155 GCA_010110895.2 Picea sitchensis
TAAACTAGGAATGATAAAAACAATTAAACTATAGTGCATAAGGACATAAGAACAAGAAACAAACAAGACTCATGTCACCAATGGAAAGGATTGTATTAGTGAAAATAAAACACCAAAGAGAAAGGGGGATTTTGGGTCCCTTCTTCCTCCAAGGGAGGGCTCTTGGACCCCCAAGATTGATCTCTTCTTACAACTTGAAAACTTGAAAGAAATGGTGAAATAATCCCAAGCTAATTCACTTAAAGGGTGATGTGAATAGCTCAAATGGAATGGTTCTAGTATGCTCTTGATGAGAAAAGAGGATTCCCCAAGAGAATAGCAGCAACATAACCTTACAAATGAATTCCTTGAATATGTAGTGCACCCATGGCCTCTTTTTATAGCACAACTTTGAGGTATTATGCAACCAACTTTTAGTGTGAACAAGGGGCTGTTTAGGGCACCTTTAGGTATTTGACCAACCACCCAGCCGAATTTAGCCAAGATTTGGATGTCAAATTGACTTGGAAGCTGAACCAGAAGTGGGTGGGAGGCCGACCAACATCATAAATGCATCATTCTCAAGTGTGCACGACTTTCAATGTCCATAGTAGCGCATCGTGCGCATGTGCATTTTTCGTGCGTTTCTTGATGGCGCATGTGTGCGCGCTCCCTGTATAGTCATAGCGCATCCTGATTTTATAACTAGTTGTATAGTTTTGGACCTTTTGGAAATGATTTTTTGGTAATTTTGGTCCATGAGTGAACTTAATATCTGTTTGGAGATGCTGGATTCCTATAACCATTTGCGGATGAAATTTCAGTGATAACAGATGCCCCATGATGGATGAGGTTAGGAGCATACGTATAACCGAAATTCATCAATGTTTCTTCTACTGAGAGTACTATTGTAAGAAAGAGTGATAGCGAGAGTATTAAGAGCGACCCGTTGGAGGGAGGGGGGAACCTGTAGGACCCGACCTTTCTAAAGGTGTGAAAAATAAATTGTGTACAAATGAGGCGGGCATGCCCCATGCTCGTGTCATGTAACTCAAAGCATGTGTAAGACAATAGCTGTAGTGGTATGTTGGTGAAGATGAGTGCAACACTCTCGGGGGCATGTTGATAAGAGCAGAGGACAATTTTGATGAGGAACAATACTTTGAAAAGTAAGCAATGACACTTGGAGGAAGCATCAAGGATTTGGCGAGCAATGATGGCCCAACAAATTTCATAGGTCTTCGAAAAATATAAAAACAATTGCAATAGTCGCAAAGTAAGACCCATCGTAACATGAGAGAGTGTTGAAGTCGAATGTTATGGGGGTCAACGACAGCAGAGACCAATGATGGTGATCCTTGTGCTGTCTGAGACTCCTCATTGTAAAGGTAATGAGAGTCAAGATACTGTTGCCCTTTTGGAAACAGTGCCGATGTTGACAGAAAGGGAAACACGATGCTAGGAAGTGGAGGGCTTCAAGAAATTCACTGGATGGGATCAAAAACTGAGGAGGTACATGGACGGAGTCAATATGGGGGGAGACTCCAGACTTCCCTTGTTTGGGGATATATGTGAAGTGGCAAAAACCGTACAACTAGGTCAAGTGTCAGGGGGACAACTAGACAGGGATAAGTTGTGCCAGAGGCGGGTCAAAGTGAAAAAACTCAGAGAGTAGAGGTAGGTGGCCTATGGGATACTCGAGGTTTATGGACTATGTCAACAGGGGTAGAATATAATGGATGCCCCAACCAAGAGCGACATGGGTTACATTTTCCAAAAGGAAGAAGGTCATCAAAGGTGACGATAAAAAGCTATGTAAATGGTGGAAACAAAGGCTTTGTACAATTTCCAAATAAATAAATAATTGGGGATGAGCGTACAAATACAAAAACAGGTGTCCCAGTGCAATATGGCTTGGCCTATGAGGGTGCAAGTTGTGTAGGGAACTGGTGGAGGGTGAGGGGCCCCATGGGTGGGTCTCTGTATGAGGTAAATGAATGAAGGGGAATTTGCAGATGGGAAGATTGACTGTGGATGAAATGGATGGGTAATGATACTGTGGAGGTGTAGTCAAAATAGAACCATGACGAGATAACCTGGGAGTCCGTTGGGAAAGTTAGAAAAAGGCGGAGAAGGAGTATGTGGCTGATTCTCGAAAATGCATAAGACTATCGGGACTCCCATCCCTAAAGGGTGAAAACAACATGAGTGTCAAAGTGCCAAGGGGGACTATGAATGGGATAAATCATGTAGGGGAGAGTGCTACCGGGTGACAGTACCAAAATGTAGTGGAGGTGACAGTACTGCAGAGCCAGATATAGGGACCCTAAAGGAAAATTTCAGAGGGTGTGACTGGAGATGCAATTGAGATTCAAAGGGAATGATTACATGCCAATGCCGATCATATACCTAAAGGGGTCGCGCTGGTGTGCGATGACCAAGTACCTACACACATGAAAACCAAATACCTGACGTGAACAATATCTGAAGATAATTAACATATAACAATTATTTGATAATTTTGAACATGAGCATGCGTACCTGAATGAGGTATGAGAAAATGCCTCTTCGGGGGCTGGGGATGGATGGTGACCTGGGAATCATGACTGTGTAGACATCGGGATCCTGATCCCGTGGCTGAAGATGAATCGAAAAATGGATGTCCGGAGCTCCTGGAAGGGGGTATGGAAGTTTTGGCAAAAAGGGCCTATATATAGCTATAGGGCCCACATTCCCACCTCATTTGTACTTGCTGCTATAGTGACCAGAGAGGAGATTCAAGAGAATATTCAGAGATTTTGGGAGTGCGAGGAAGCCGATCCAGGAGGTACGAGAGTTAGGTTAGTGGTCTCATCCTCTTGTACAGTAGTTAGGTGTCAATTTTTGGGTAGGACCGTACGGATGGCCATACGGTGGGTTTTTGGCAGTGTGCCCCTCCCAATGCGCGGGTGATCAATGGTGACCCACACATGAATGCACGACTGTAATGGGAATAGTCGTGCAGGGGGGCTCTCAATGTGGGAAAACAGGAGCGCATGGGGTGCGCGCCTGTTCGAAGCACAACCGCACATATGTGCGCGGCTGTGTTGTTGACAGTTGCGCATGAGTGCACAACTGTTCAGTGAACAGGTGTACATTTGGTGCATGCCTATGGGATGAACAGGCATGCATACATGTGCACCTATGGGGTAAACAAGTGCGCATGTGTGCACGCCTGTGGGGATAACAATCACGCCCTTGAGGCAAAGCTGTGGGTGAGAAAAACTTATCTGTTTTTGGGAGATTTTGGTGTGATATCAGGCCAAGTGTCGATGCGATGTTCGACAATATAGGGGTCAAGTCCAGACATCTCCATGTATGACCAGGCAATAATGTCTCAGTATTTCTGGAAGAGAGCTTTGTAAGTAGTAATTTCTTCAGGAGTGCATGCAGCGCCAATAGTGATTTCCTCGACGACTCCCTTTTTGAGGGAAATATCGATTTTAATAGTGGGGGAAATGTTGGCCATATTGCCTTCTTCAAAAGCATCAGGGGAAGGGAAAGGTTTTTTGAACCAATCGATATGCCCTGATGGGATAAAATCCTTGGTTTCGACTGTGTATATGGGGTATTGGTTAGGAGGCGTGAAGGTTTCCTATGAAAGAAAGAGCGATCGGTGGTGTAGCGCATCCCATGGGTAGTTGGGGGTGATTAATTCCTCGAGTATGTCCTCATCACAGTGGAATTGTCGGGAATACAAGGGATCCAGAAGAGTAATATCGGTGAATGTCACCATGTGATTGTCGTCTGGTGATGAAGAAGCAGGGGAGTGATGCAACGAGATTGTGATAGTTCACTCGACATAAACCAAATATCGAGATACTGAGGGTTAAAAATGGTAGTCGAGCATAAAATTTCCATGGGGAAATGAATAGGGGAATTGGGGGGATTTGGGGGTAAATCCTCGTATAAGTCATCCAAGAACCACTGGGGAGTAGGGAGTGCCTTAGGTTCTGGTGAAAAGATATGACCAATAGCAAGTGATGGGGTAAGGGTATTCACTGGTTCTGTAGGAGGAGAGGGTGTGTGATTTTGAATAAGGGCCATTTGGTGACACCTTTATTCAATGATCATAGGACATTGATATGTGAAATGATCAAGTGATTCGCATAAAGAGAAAGGACATCTCATCCATTCGTTGACTGAAGTTGTGACATAATGGATGTCGGTGATGTGAGTTGGGGCAGGTCCTTGCTGAAAACTCTGGCGTACAAATTTTAGCATCTGCTGGAATTGAGGTAATGCTGGACAATGGTGTGTGTAATGGCCATATTCTGAACAGATGGCACATGCGAATTTTGTCTGCAGTCCTTTGTTACTTGTGTTCTGGTAGATAGCGACAATACTAAAGGAAGCGATGAGCAATGGTGGTGCTTGAGGGATTTGAATAAGGTTACGTAACTCTGGGAGAGAGGGACATCGATTAGTGGGGTGTCCTTCTTTCTCGCAGAGTGCACATGGAGGTTGGATGCGAGGAGGGAGAGGACTGATGGGCTCTTTCTTCTTTCGTCTGCCCCCAACTGTAGCGATGGCGTTAGCAAGAGGGGTGAGGGTGTTGCTTCGGGAGTAGGTATTGGAATATGCATCGAAACTCTATCGGTTTGGGGAGGGAGGAATGGTTGAGGGACCATCTCAGGCGGATGTAGATACCAAACTGGGATTTCCAGTATCATGTTAGGAAGGGTAAGCATTGCAACTACCTGGAAGGCTTGTATACCTGGTGGGGGGTAAAAGAAAGGGATTTGGGTAATGGCTTGGGGGACTATTTCCCAAACTAGGATATGGCCCTAAGGGAGGGGAAGATCAGTAATGGATCGAGCTAAGCTAGTTCCAAGGGGTTCCTGAGGGAGGAGTTCTGCGACTAGTGGGGCGTTAGGGATAAAAGAGGCCTTGGTGGGAGGGAGAGTATCTTCAGTTGTCGTTCCATTGGAGGATACGCCACATACTTGGGTTGAGGGATGGAGGAGCGGTGGTGCTCCGTGGTATGTCCCTATCAAGGATGGGTCTTTGAAGATTTTGGGGCCCATCTCGATGAGTGGATAGGCATCGGGATTAGTGTGGATAAAAGGGAGGGTGTTATCGATGTTGGATGAGGGGTTAGGCTCATAATGTTGTACTTGATCGATGGTATTTATTTTTCTATTATGTGGAAGCATCATGGTTTGGAACACAGAAGAGGCGACGACCTTCATAGCATACATGTAGCTATGACCGAACAAGATATTGTAGTCGAGCGGGGCATCGATAACCTCAATGTCAATCAAAACAGTTTTTCCCCCGAGCTCGATGAGGAAATTTTGGAAGAGTCCCTCGGGGGATGAGGGTCGTCCATCGCAAGATCTTAAGGTAATGGCAGATGGTATAAGTTCGGGGGAACCAAGTTTTTTCCATACAAAATTTTCCATAATGCATGTGGATGCACCCTCATCAATGATGCAGCGGTGAACTGTAATGTTCCGGATTTTAACTAGGATTTGAAAAGTGATGAGAGCGGGGAGGCGAGGTTCTCCACTATCGATATCAAATGTAATGAGTCGGATATCCGCAGGGTCAACTTCCCCGAGGGAATAAAGTAATGACTTCCGTTGAGTAGGAAAAGTTTGAAGGACTTCTAAGACTGACATAGTAGTAGGAGATTGTGCCAAATCATCGACCAAACTGTAATTATGAGCTGCGCTAGCCTAAGGGTTGTAGACATTCCTGCATAAGGGGATGCGAGGAATATGAAGGGGTGGGCCAATATTAGGGCGAGGAATCATCAAAGGGGGCCCATTTATGACTGGGGGTGCGTCCGAGGTGGTGGGAGATGACTCAGGAGTTGCGCTGTATTGACTACTGCGTGTTTGTAGAAGAACTTCTTCCTCACTATTGAGGAGGATAGTACAATCGACAGGATTGCCTAGATTGGGATATTGTCCTATATGTGGTAGGGTAGGATGCATGTCTTGTTGGGTGTTCATTACCCCCTGGTGCGGGATGGGGTTTTGCAACACGGCTAGGGGTGGTTGTTGCACATATTGTTGTGGGGCCTGCTGGGGGGCAGGCGGTGCCGGGGGACATGGTCCACTTACAGATTCTTTCATCCATTTAAAGTCGGCTATTTAGGGGCAATGGTGAGTATAATGACCAAACTCACCACAAAGGGCACAAGGGAAATTGGTCCGAAGATTGTTGTTATTTTTCCCTTGGCGTTTATTAGTGCCCCTTTAAGGGTTTTGGTTCCCTGTGTTTTGGTTTCCCCTAGCAGGCTGGTTCTGGTTTCCTCCTGGTCTGGGATTATTATTGTTCTGGTTTTTTCCTTTCTTTCTGGCATTGTTCGATTGATGGGATGGATTTTCCATATTCATTTGTTCAAAATTTTGATATTGCTGAATGGGAGAGGGTTGAACAAAATTAAACCTAGCATGTGGATGTCCTTGTGGTGGAGCCATAGGCTATGGGGGGCCAAGAAATGGGAAGTATGGATTGTGTTGTGGAAATGATCCATAAGATACATAGGAAGGCATGGCGCTTTCGCTAGTGCTTAGGGTATAGGCTGAGGTAGAGGGAGTACCAATGCTTGGTTGAATAGGTAGGCATATTATGGGTGCTGGCGGGGCTCCACTGATGGGTGGAGGCAAGGAAATAGGGTATGACTGTTGATAAGAAAGAGGAGGATAATAAGGGATTCCTCCATATGCTGATGGATATTGGGGTGTGCCATACATGGGTGGTTGTTGAGGCTGTGGGTTGTGGTGTGTAGTGTTACCGATCAATCCATCTGTTGAGTGAGACATCCCAGGTTTGTCTTGGCCGAATGGCATGGGTCTTGGGGCGTCTGGGCAGTGGGAGTACCGTGTATAGGTAGCCAGACTAGGCCTAAATGAGTTTAAACTATTGGGTCTTGCTAATGGCTTCTTCTTCAGACTGGGGGAAGGTGGCGGCCACATCTTTGGCAAGGAGGGAAACACGTGATTTGAGGAACCAATTGAGACATTGTTGGGGGGTAGCATCAGCGTTGTAGAGGCTACGTCGTCGATGCCATTCGTGGATGTGGTCAACAATATGTGTGGAGGCAGTTTGTTTGAAGTCTGAGAGTAGTTCAAGGCCATTGTCACGATGAACAGGTAGTTGAAAGAAGGTAAAAAATGCTTTGGCCAAGTATTCAAAAGTCGCGTGGGACCCATATTTTTCTTCAACATACCATTTGGCTGATGGGCCAGTGAGGGTACATTTGAAATAACCTCAATCAAATGGAATCGTCCATGATGTTGTTTGAAGAACACCATAGGTGAAAGGTCATGATATGGTTGGCAGGATCTTCTCCTGCTTTTCCTTCAAACTTGGGATGTTTGAAGGGAGTTTGGTAGGCATTGCAGGTCATGTGGGGTTGTACAATATAAGATCATTAGTGAGTTTAGTCAGATCCGAGATATTGAGGGAAGCCAAATATGGAATATGGGGTGGTGGCGGAGGATTAATTCCGGCCATAGTGTGAGTGGTCTGAGTACCTAACCCTTGGAGGGGGCTAGGTGGGTTTGTACTTCCTCCTTGAGAATAAGTTGGCCTCCCGCTTCCGTGTAAAGGAGAGCGAGTGGATGGTTGAACTTGGGAAGTGGACCAAAGGAAAGTGGAACCAAGCAATGCTGATCCTAAGACAGTGGCACTCACAGGGGTGTGAGAAGGGGGAGCCAATGAGTTGGCAAGAATAGTAACTCCTCCTAGAATAGGGGGGAGATTTAGCAAGCGTCTGGAACGACGGGGGTTCTGTGGGTCTCCTATGATGTTCGACTAGATGAGTGAATGTGTGCAAATGGTGGTGAGAGAAATAAGTAAACAAGAGCCGTTTCTGCAATTTCTTGGACCTTCACAATATATTTCCAAATCAAATGTAATTAGAAGGGCATCATACATAAAGTGTTTTGATAAAGAAGCATATATATGTGGATAGGTAAATTTTGTCTGCGTGTGAGAACAAATAAAACAAATGCCCGTGTCTTAAAAGACGTAACGTCCTTCTTCTCAAATAGCACTGGACCTTCCAATAACACTCGACAGTGGGGTCTGAAGCCACTGGAAGAGAAACTAGTGAAGGATGAAGCAATCAGTTATAATGAGGGGTAGAGGGGGCATATCCCGAAAGAACTGGCAATATTTTCCAATAGCCACACAAAATCTGATCAAGGTGCAATTGCAGCCCACAATTGCCACCTGGGTAGTTGACCTAAAATTTGGTCACTAGGTACCTCGGTCAAAGTGTGACATTTAGATTTTCGGCCTAAGAAATGGGTCATGGGCTGGATCCCATCCAAGAGTTGGGTGCCTCAAGGGGGGATGCACAAAACAACCAGACCTCAAACTTCAACCCTTCATGGGTATCTCCCCACCTTATGGTGTTAGGAACACTTGACTTGGAGGATTTAAAGTTCCCTATTTGACAACTTCTATTGTTTTGAAAATGTGAGAACCAGACAACATGGAGTTATTTGGATGCCTATCCTTGAGATCCTACCTAGACTAAATTTTTTTTTTGTCACCTCTTGTGGATGAAAACTTAGTGATTTTTTTAGAAAATGTTATATGTGTGTGTGTGAGAGATTGGGGGTGTGCAACAACCTCGTTGAAATTAAATGGGAGTGGATAGTTTTGTCAAGAAAAGGGGTGGGGTGTTTCAGAATCCCGTTGGAGGAAACTTACTTTGACCTCCACAACTTCTAGATAAAACTATGTGAGTGATTGGTGATATTGTGTGTGAACAAGTGAAAGTGTGCCAAGTTTTAATAAATTAGGTGTCACCTTGCTACATGTGGACTTTGCTTGGTCCTTACAAGTATTTGATTACCTAATTAACTAAATGTCATTGGTACAACCTTGCGGAATTTTAAAATCCCTAGGAAACTAGCATGTGGACATGTGGATCCTTTACTATTCCTTTAACTCCCTAAATGTGATTTAATCTAAGAAATATTTGAAACTATCCTAGATTGTCAATATGTGGGCATGTATGGGCCCGTTACAAAACCTTTAAACTTCCCTAGTGATTTAATCTAAGAAAACAAATTTCAACACTATCCTATCTTTGTAGCATGTGGGCATGTATGGGCCCTTACAATCTCAAGATGTGTTTGAAAAATAAACTAGGAGGAGTCCCGAGGGGGCTGTTGTCCTCTCCTAAAGATTTTGTCTATTTAAGGGAGATAAAATTGTCCCACAACCTCTTTCTGATTCTCAAGGTTGATTTGAAGTGCGAGAGAAGAGCATACTCAACGATTGCTATCCAATTTCTGGTCCCAATGCAAGTTTTATATGTGATGTGAACAGAGTCCAACTTAACTTCAGTCAAAGTAAGCCATCCATGTGGAAAAATGATAAAAAGGAGGAAAAGTTATGATTTTACCCCTAAGTGCCTATGTGTTTTGACTAATCCCTTTATATGGAGAGGGAATGTAAGTGTAGTGCAGATTACAACATGCATGAAATCAAATTTCAGAAGGCTATGGGCCCTCCACAGATCATAAAAAGCTTACAATGTGTATTTTTCTGCACAGGTGCATGGGTGTCAGACTAGACAGAGGCGCTTTGAGCATCAATGCATGAACTAGAAGAGGTTGATGGGCACAGGTGCGTAGAAGGTGCTGAGTAATACAATGATTTTGGTGCACGTGTGCATGATTCCTGACTATGGGTCGATAAACCCACGCACAACTGTCACACGACCGTGAAGAAAATTTCAGATGAAATTCCTTCAACTGAACTTTGAATTTGGCTTCTTGTATGTTGACTTGGGCTGGTTATGGTACTTGCAGGTTAAATAAACAAAAAGAAGAGCTAAAATAACCCAAGTGGGGTAGGAAATTGATACCTTTCCCCATCGGATTCGCCAATCTGTTGCTCCTCTTTTGTCACCTAGATGAGAAAAACAGAGGTGCTTACAAGCCTAGTTGGGTTAGCTAAGCAAGACAACAATAAAGGAAAGGGTTAGAAGAGTAAATCATAAAATACTAAGCTAATAATTAAACTAGGAATGATAAAAAAAATTAAACTATAGTGCATAAGGACATAAGAACAAGAAACAAACAAGACTCATGTCACCAATGGAAAGGATTGTATTAGTGAAAAGAAAACACCAAAGAGAAAGGGGGACTTTGGGTCCCTTCTTCCTCCAAGGGAGGGCTCTTGGACCCCCAAGATTGAGCTCTTCTTACAACTTGAAAACTTGAAAGAAATGGTGAAAGAATCCCAAGCTAATTCACCCAAAGGGTGATGTGAATAGCTCAAATGGAATGGTGCTAGTATGCTCTTGATGAGAAAAGAGGATTCCCCAAGAGAATAGCATCAACATAACCTTACAAATGAATTCCCTGAAGATGTAGTGCACCCATGGCCTCTTTTTATAGCACAACTTTGAGGTATTATGCAACCAGCTTTTAGTGTGAACAAGGGGCTGTTTAGGGCACCTTTAGGTCTTTGACCAGCCACCCATTCGGATTCAGCCGAGATTTGGATGTCGAATCAACTTGGAAGCTGAACCAGAAGTGGGTGGGAGGCTGACCAACATCATAAATGCACCGTTCTCATATGTGCACGACTTTCA